>QRFJ01001024.1:56506-205416 GCA_006176705.1 Cocos nucifera | reverse complement strand
AAAATAGCCTGATAGTCAATCTTTGGAATCGGCATTGGCAGAAAAATCGGTGTAGAAGCCGCGCTCTTCTTCTTGCACCCTTGTTCGAAAGCAGTCTTTAACCAATAGCCTGCTTCGCCCTGTAAAGAACTTTCAGATGGAGATATATTGATTTCTGATGGCCTGGTTTTTTATAGAGCTAGGGAGAGCTGGATGAGTTTGTTTGCATGATAAGAAGCAATTATGGACTCATCTGCTAATATGAAAAATTAAAAGATAATTTGGATAAAAGAATTTGGATAAACAGCAATTACTGACTCTGGTTAAATGAAAAATCAGCACGTCAATAGGAGAATCCAACGGTCCTAAAATCAGATCAAATATCGATGCAGTATTAGTCCGATCAGGTCGGATTAAATTTTGGCCGATCGACTAGCACTTGATCGATGAGATATCCGCGCAAATGTGCTGTCGGGAGTCTTTATCACCGCAGGAGCATTCTGAGAACGTCATTGATCTTCATCATCTTGGTTTTTTGCCGCGGATCGCTGCCAGATCTCTAATAGAATTTAATCAAGACCTGGAAAATCACCACCGCCGTCCGACATACGCAATCCAACCGCAGACCGTCCGATCTGCGCATATTATTCCCATGGACGTGTGGATCCGGCCAGCACCGCACACTGCAACGCAATCAGGCGTCTGTGTTCAAGAGAAAAGAACCGAATTTACTCCTTGAGCCGCGATAATTTCTTTAGAACCCTTAGGGGTCTAGGTCCCACGTGGCAATGCTTGATTCGTCGGAGTTTTTGCTGAGCTGCGGTCCAGACGCCTGGATCGTGGACCGCTGATGGCTTCAACGGCTGAGTCGGCTTTGATGGCTGGCTTGGCTTGGTGAGCTGAGCTTGCGGAGCCAGCTAGCCATTTCCTTTTTATTATAATTTTATTTATTTTATATTTTAAAAAATTTATATCTTTTTCATTTTATCGTCTATTTACTCCAAATTATTTTGTTGTGATCAAAGAACATAGCTCTTTCCATTGATAATAAATTTTATTAATTATATTTATTTTTATTATAAAATTTTTTAAAATAATTTTTTAATTAATAAAAAGTATAATTTTTTAAAAATTATATATAAATTAATTAATAATTACTTAAAAATTAATATAAATTAATTAGATAAAATTAATACTTTTATTGGTGAATGCTCGATGTCTGATGAGCTCCAGCGCCAACATGAAGGATATCGGGACTGCTCGCCAAATGTTGGCTCACCTGCAGGAGATGTTTGGTGAACAGAGTCGCGCAGCCAAATATCAAGTCACGAAATGACTTTTTAAGGCTAAGATGCGTGATGGGCAGTCAGTCCAAGATCACTGTCTGACAATGATCAAGGACATGGAAGAGCTTGAGAAGCTCGGTGTGAAGTTGGACTTGGACCTGCAGAACGATATTATTCTGCAATCCTTGACTGATGCATATGGGCAATTCATCATGAATTACCACATGCATAAACTTCAGAAATTCCTTGGCCGAATTAATGAATATGCTGGTTACCGCTGAGCTTTCTATGAAAGGTTCTAAAGGCTCAGTTCTTGCTATGGAACGGACTTCTTCCAAAAGAAAGTCTTATGGAAAAGAAAAAGAAGTCTGTGAAAAAGCAAAAGGTGGAAGGATCAAAGAAGAAGAAGGCAGAGCCGAAGAAGAAGGCCGATGGCAAAGGAAAGTGTTTCCATTGCAACAGCGACGGCCATTGGAAGCGGAACTGCCCTACTTACCTGGCCACCCTGAAGAACAAGAAGGAAGGTCCTTCTGGAGGTATGCTCGTTATTGAGTCTAACCTTACGGTTTCTTCTGCATCCAGTTGGGTGCTTGACTCTGGTTCTAGTGCTCATCTGTGCACTTCTATGCAGGGTCTTGAGGATAGCAGGAGGCTGAGGGATGGAGACATGATCCTACGCATCGGTAATGGAGCAAGAGTTGCTGCAGTAGCCGTGGGAACATACCCTCTTCGATTACCATCTGGTTTAGACTTAGTTTTGAAAGACTGTTATTTTGTGCCTGCAGCTAGCAGGAATTTGATTTCTGTTTCATGCTTAGCACAAGAAGGTTATGTGATCACCTTCTTTAAGGACCATTGTAACATTCTTTATGAAAGAAATAAAATTGCAAATGGTTTCCTTATTAATGGTCTTTATCAGCTACATATTGATGTACCTATTTTAACTATCGAGCAAAACGTGAATGCCAAACGACCTAGGGATAGTCTAAACGATAGATATCTATGGCACCTGAGACTAGGTCATATAGCAGAAGATAGGATCAACAAATTGGAGAAAAATGGGCTATTGAGTCCGTTGACTTTCGAGTCATATCCAACTTGTGAATCTTGTCTTCAGGGCAAAATGACTAAACTCCCTTTTGTAGGACATGGGGAAAGGGCCACAGATCTCCTTGCCCTAGTACATACTGATGTGTGCGGCCCATTTGATGTGCCGGCTAGAGGCAATTTTGTCTACTTCATTACCTTTACCGATGATCTGTCTAGGTATGGGTATGTGTATCTTATGAGACACAAGTCTGAAGCTTTTGAAAAGTTCAAAGAATTCAGACATGAAGTAGAAAAACAAACTAGAAAAACCCATTAAGGTTCTTCGATCAGATCGAGGAGGTGAATACCTTAGCCGGAAATTCCTAGACTATCTAAAGGAAAAATGGCATAGTCTCTCAATGGACTCCACCAGGAACACCTCAACTCAACGGGGTTTCAGAATGGAGAAATCGGACTCTATTGGATATGGTTCGATCCATGATGAGCTTCACAGACCTCCCTGATTTTCTTTGGGGACACTCATTGTTAACTTCAATCTATCTACTGAATAGGGTTCCCTCTAAAACCGTTCCTACCACACCGTATGAGATATGGCACGGTAAGAAACCAAGTCTGAGTCATCTCAGAATTTGGGGTTGTCCGGCTCATGTCAAAAGACAACAAGCGGACAAGTTAGAGTTTAGGTCCTTTAGAGCTCGATTCATAGGATATCCTAAAGAGTCATTAGGATACTATTTCTACATTCCAGAAGACCACAATGTGATTGTGAGTCGACATGCCATCTTTCTTGAAAAATAGTTTATTCAAGACAGCGGCATTGGAAAATAGATCAAGCTTGATGAGAAAGTCTCACAAGTGGAACGAGCTAAGGACCAAGTGGAACCTAATCAGTTTGAGCCAATAATAACACTACCTCTTCCACCTCGTAGATCGGAAAGAGTTTTCCGTCCCCCTGAAAGATACTTAGGTATTATTTCAGAGGAAGTAGAGAAAATGTTCCTCGTAGGTAATGGTGCTCATGGTGATGATCCCAAAACCTACAACGAGGCGATATCAGATATCGACTCCGAGAAATGGCTAGAGGCAATGCAGTCAGAAATTGACTCGATGCACTCAAACCAAGTCTGGACCTTGGTAGATCCACCAGAAGGTATAGTACCTATTGGGTGTAAATGGATCTTCAAGAGAAAGATTGGTGCAGATGGAAATGTGGAGACATTCAAGGCTAGACTAGTGGCAAAAGGTTATAGTCAACGCGAAGGCATTGACTATCAGGATACCTTTTCCCCAGTGGCTATGCTAAAATCCATCCGCACATTGCTTGCCGTTGCAGCCTATTTCGATTATGAAATATGGCAAATGGACGTGAAAACGGCATTCCTAAATGGATATCTTGAGGAAGATATCTATATGGAACAGCCGCTAGGTTTCACATCCAGTGATACTGATCACAAGGTTTGCAAGCTGCAAAGGTCCATATATGGACTTAAGCAAGCATCTCGGAGCTGGAACACTCGTTTCAATGATGTGATCAAAAAGTTTGGTTTCATCAAAAATGAAGAGGAACCATGTGTTTTCAAAAAGGTCAGTGGGAGCGCTGTTGTCTTCCTCGTATTGTACGTGGATGACATCCTCCTTATTGGGAATGATATTCCCATGTTGACGACAGTCAAAATATGGTTGTCCAAGGAATTCTCCATGAAAGACCTAGGTGAAGCATCCTTTATTCTAGGAATTAAGGTCTATAGGGATAGACCGAATAGGATGCTAGGACTTTCACAGAAGATGTACATAGAGGAAGTACTAAAGAGGTTTAGTATGGAAAACTCTAAGAGGGGATTAATACCCTTCAGACATGGTATTCATCTTTCCAAGAAGATGTGCCCTAGCACACCTGAGGAAATAGAACGCATGAGCAAGATCCCTTATGCTTCTGCAATAGGGAGCCTCATGTATGCCATGCTATGTACACGACCTGATATAGCCCATGCTGTGAGTGTCACAAGCAGATATCAGTCAAATCCAGGTGAAGAACACTGGACTTCTGTGAAATGTATCCTTAAGTACTTGAGAAGAACTAAGGATATAATGTTGGTCTTTGGTAATGGAGAACTCCAAGTCCAGGGATACACAGACTCAGATTTCATGTCTGATATAGATGATCGAAAGTCGACATCTGGCAGTCTGTTTGTGTGCAATGGTGGTGCTGTCAGCTGGAAGAGTTCCAAGCAAACGGTGATACCACCTCATCCACGATTACCTCGAAAAGGGTTACGTCGAGGTCAAGAGAGTCAACTCCACAGATAATGTGGCAGACCCACTTACAAAGCCGTTGGGCCAGCAGAAGATCGAAGCCCACCTTGAGAAGATGGGACTTAGACTTGTAGCCAATTGGCTTTAGGACAAGTGGGAGATTGTTAGATATATGTGCCCTAGAAGCCAGAATTGGCTGACACTTGTAATACACTTCTAGGGGCAAAATTATAATTTTGACTAAAATCAATAAATGGGTTATTTTCTATCACATATGTGTATTTAGTGTCTGTGATACATCCTTTGAGTTAATGGTAATGATAATTCATATTTTCAAGAGTTGAAAATTTAAGACATGAATAATCATTATTAACTCATAAATTGCTCCTGACCATAGGATCATCACGAGGATGGTGATTGATCCGGAAGGTTGGTGTACAATCGCTTCTCTTTAGTAGATGAGTCTTGAGTCTACGGTGTGGAGACACCGGAGCGAGAGTATAGGTACTCGTTAGAGAACGAGGGCACTGAGCGTGACCACCTCGAGTAGTCATTAGGGAGTCTACCTTCTCGTCAATGACTGACTCGATGCTGCAGTAGTGTGTCTGGTTCTTTGACCTGAGGTGCATCGGCAGTTCACCTTGAGGGTGTTATAGTTTGACTACACCATTACTCGGTCTCCTAGCCATATGGAACCCTGAGGTGTATGTTGGCTATAGCATGTTCATTGTAGGAACTGGATGGCATCAAGATGGAATCTATCTACCTCGGTGGTAGAGGAGCAGCCCTATGATGAATCATGAGAATCAAGTCCAGAAGCCCATGGCCATGGCAGAGTGAAATAATAGAAAGAGTTTCTATTTAGATTTTCACATTGGACTCGAATCGAATGATTACATCATATGACAGAGACTAGGGTTTGACGAGTTCACCTTAACCCTAATCTGATCGGGGCTCAAGATAGAAGAACTGAATCACACAGGTAGCTGCACCAAGAGGTTCGCATTCAGCTCTGATGGGTTGCCACCATATACTGCTAGGTGTCACTGGTGGATTTTGGGAGCAATTAGAATGATTTAGATGATCGATCATTCTAGCTGTTCGAATCAGAAGAGTTCTGATCCATCGAAAGGAGTTTCGATGATGTCGATGATAGAGATCATGACATATCCCATTACCATACAGAACTGAACCTAACTGGGTCACACAAACAAGGGTTTGAATCTGGTGATCATCAATTGAACTGATCTAGTTCAATTGATCTGAATGAGATTCAATTAGGTTCAAGGAAAATCGTGCTAGCACTCGATTGAACCTAACGTTCTTCTTTTGCTATCATAAATAAGTTGTCCTGTCTGAGCCAAAGGAGTTTGTGCTCAATCAGAGGCCTTCATATGGTCTGACTGGAGGTTGTCCAAGTCAGAAAAGGTTGTCTTATTTTGTAAGACATTACCTACCATTTTTGGTCACCTGCCATTTCTTGTTCTTTGACTTTGGTCAAAAGTCTACCTTTGACTGGTCAAACATTGACCATTGACACTTTGACTTTTGACCACATGTCATGCACCTATTGGAGAGCTGGTGGGGGCCTGTCCCCCTGCCAGAACCTGGCAAGGAGAAGGGCGCACGCCACCCTAGGCGTGTGCCCAAGTTGGAGGCGCCTAGGAGTCCTTGTTGGACAAGGACTCCATCTCCTTTTTGGATTCCAATTAGAGTTCTTCTAAGAACCAACTTTGACTGGTCTTAGGCGCCCTCTAAGGAGGAATCCAGGGGACTCTATTTTCCCACCAATCAGATTTAGATCTGATTTCACAAAGGGTTGTGATTGGTTGGGAAGAAGAGGAGTTGGATCACAGCTAGTCTATAAATAAGACCCTGTATCCCAACTCAGATTGTATGAGATACAGAGATATGATGAGATAATAGTTTCCATATGCCCCAAGGCTGCCTCTCCCCTCCTTCTCCATGCCATAACCACCTTCTCCCCTTGCTCTCCACATCCAAAAGGAGTTTTGGACCTTTTTGGTTGGTGCGATTCAGATCAAAGAAAGGCGATCAAAAGCAAGAAGGCTGCGCTGCTGCAAAGGACGACTGCTGATCTTCAAAAGGAGTTTTGAAGATCCTCCAGATCAGATCCAGATCTAATTTTTGGAGACATGATAGAGAAGAAGAGGATCTCCAGATCCAACTCGAGTGGATATCGGTAGAGGCCAGGTGCTTGCGTGGCTAGATCCAAAACCTTCCATTGCATACAGGATCATCAACAGGGTAATAGGATTACCCAAATCAGGTAAATTAAATTTGATTTAATTTATCTTTATTTATTTTATTTATTAAAATAATATTAATCAGATCTGAAATATTTCAGATATAATACATATCAAAGAGAAAATTTTTGAAATATATCTCTTGATCTGATCAAATCTGAACGAACCTGGACCGAGAAATCAGGATTTTCCTTCAGAAGGGTGGCCCGATAGTACAACTTCAGAGTCAAAGATAAAGTATTCAAAGTGAAATACTTAGTACTTCGGTGAGCAGCCATTTCTCAAGCTCAAAATCATGGGAAGCTTGTCCCAAATTGGAAAGGACCCTATGAGGTCAAGAAAGTTGTCCGGCCTAGGACATATTACCTGAAGGAGCTCAAAGGAGTTGATCTATCCCGACCGTCGAACTTGAAAAACCTACGGATGTATTATCATTGACTTGATCGCAATAAAATCCCCCACTCTAATACCTCGATCCTTGTTACAAATCTATAATGGTGGAAAATGACTTTTCGAACTTAACCGTGCAACGAAGACAGCCACGTTAGGAATAGGAGGAGAATCTCGTCCTAACGTGAGCAAAGCCGAAGGCCTTATTAATCTAAGATGAGATGAGGAGAGAGGCTCTTTCAGCAGTCCTAATATGCTCCTACAGCTACGTTAGGAATAGGAGGAGAACCTCATCCTAATGTGAGCAAAGCCGAAGGCATCATTAATTTAAGATGAGATGAGGGGAGAGACCTTTTCAGTGGCCCTAATGTGCCCCTACAGCCACGTTAGGAACAGAAGAAGAACCTCATCCTAGAGTGAGCAATGCTGAAGGCCTCGTTAATCTAAGATGAGATGAGAGAAGATGCCCTTCCAGCGGTCCTAATGTGCCCCTACAACCACATTAGGAATAGGAGAAGACCCTCGTCCTAATATGAGCAACGTTGAAGATCTCATTAATCTAAGACGAGATGAAAGGAGAGGCCCTTCCAGCGACCTTAATGTGCTCTTACAGCCATATTAGAAATAGGAGGAGAACCTCATTCTAACGTGAGCAACATCGAAGACCTCGTTAATCTAAGACGAGATGAGAAAAGAGATCCTTCCAGCAGCCCTAATGTGCCCGACAGTCATATTAGGAAAAGGAGGAGAACCTCATCCTAACATGAGCAAAGCCGAAGGCCTCGTTAATCTAAGATGAGATGAGGAAAGAGGCTCTTTCGGTGGTCTTAATATGTCCCTATAGCCATGTTAGGAATAGGAAGAGAACCTCATCCTAATGTGAGCAAAGCAGAAGATCTCGTTAAACTAAGATGAGATGAGAAGAGAGATCCCATTAACGGTCCTAATGCATCCCTACGAACATATAAGGAACAAAAGAGAACCTCATCCTAACATGAGGAAGGCCAAGGCCTCATTAATCTAAAATAAAAAAAAAAGGAAAAGCCATACCAGCGATCCTTATATGTGTCCCCCCTATAATTACATCAAATACGAAAGGAGAAACCCCATCCTAGTTCATGGAAGGGATCCCAGCTCGGCATCCACAATAAGCATCTCATTAGAAGACAAAGCAAAGAAAAATAAGACGAATAAAGCAAAGCCATTAACCAGTATCAAATTCGTGTAAGATAATAATTAAAAGGGTGCCATTTTATTACAAATATTAAGTTCATTACTGGTAAAATAAAGATCGGCGAGATTGATTACATGAGAATATAAGCTCATTATAGGCGAGATAAAGGTCGGCAAGATTGATTATATGAAAAGAAAGAAGAAAAAAAGGTCGAAGTCCTAAGATGGACTGGACTCCTCATATTTCAGGCTGGCAGCCCCAACCATCGCCAGGGCTTGCTTTAGTCTGAGGATGTCTCCCTCAAGCTCTCTCTTTTTATATAAGCCATCTATATACATTCTATTGATATGTTCGAACGTGCTTTCAAGCTCTCACCGTTGCTTTCTTAGGACTTTTAACTCAGCCTCAGCATCCATAATGGCTTACTGCTCGCACGATAGTTGGATCATCAGTTGTTGGACCTCGGCCTTCTCCCTTCCAATCACTTCCAAGAGCTTGCCTAAAGTCCTCATCAAGGAGGCAATCTACTCTGATCCCCTACTCATGCCAGCTCGATGACTGTCATCGAGTTGTTTTAGGAGCCAGGCCACCTTGTTGTTAGCAGCATGAAGCTTTTGCTTAAGCTTGGATATCCTCTCGCTCCAACCTAGTCGATAGGTATCATAAGTGAGCTCGGCGTCATGCAACTGCTTCTAAAGCATGGAGAACTTCTTCGACCAATCCCACTCATATCGCACCTTACCAGAAGACCATGGTGAACTCCCCTCTAATAATTGAATCTTCTCCTTCACCGCCTAGAGTTCGACTTTAAGAGAGCCGACCATTGCTGTTAACGTCCAAGACTTATCACTGGCACTTTTCTTGAGCTCTACTAACTCTCTCTCAAAGCTGCCCTTCTTGATGGTGAAGGTCGCAGAGTCTTTCATATGCAACTTATGAAGGTGGGTAATCTCAATTGTCACCTCCGATGCATTTTTCCTAGATTTTTGAAGTTCATCTTTAGCCCTTTTTAATTTTTTCTCAAGTAGTAAACTTTCTTCTTCAAATTTCTAACTATCAATTTTAAAGGAATTCCCTGACGTAGCAGCTCGGCATCAATGGGGGACTGCATCCAACACATGAAAAGCACTCTAAGCTATTGATTAAAAGAAGTTCTACTTTCATTGATTAAAAATTTTTTGAGTACATGATAAAAAAAAAATACAACTACTAAAGGCTCCCGACCTCCGAAGGAGAAGAAGTAGAGGAGCTTGACACTCCAAGGGCTGCCACGGGCTCAGGAATGGGTTCGACCGACACTTCGAAGACAACCTCGAGCTCTTGCATGGGCTCGAGCACCTTGGCAGTAGGCTCGGAGGATTCAAAGACCACTTCGATGGGGGAGGGGTCAACTGTAGCACCGAATATTTCCGCTTTTTCGTCGAGCTCCTCTTTCAAGAAGCTGAGATCAAGCTCAGAAAACTTTCGGACCATCCTGCCTTCACAGAGCTTGAAGCCCTTTATAAATGCCTTCTGGCCAAATGCGATATTTAAATCCTTCATTTCGAAGGAGGCCTTGAACTCCTCCATGGCTCGGGCTGCCGCCTTCGAAATAGACTTTGACATTCTAACTTCTAGCTCGGTGATCTTGATCTCAACCTTCTTCTTTTTCTCCTCCTCTAGGAAAAATGCGGTCTTGAGCCCGGTTGAGATGAGCTCCTCCTTCTAAAGCACTTTCCGGAGACTCTCATTTTCTACTACCTTCTCCTCTGTAAGTTGCTCAGCTTCAGCAATCTTTTCCTAAAGGCAATCGATCTCAGCTTGAAGGTCCCCC
Source organism: Cocos nucifera (assembly GCA_006176705.1). Lineage (NCBI taxonomy): Eukaryota > Viridiplantae > Streptophyta > Magnoliopsida > Arecales > Arecaceae > Cocos > Cocos nucifera. The sequence continues at coordinate 195,204 of QRFJ01001024.1, read as the reverse complement.
TGGACCTTCAGCGCTTCCACCTCCTGGCAATTTATCCTCTTGAGGTGGGCCAGTATGTGGTGGCTCGACTGTCATGGATGAATCACAGTAAGATAAAGAAAAGAAGAGAGAGTAAAAAAAATATGGCAAGATGATTATCTTGAGAAAAGATCCAAAAAACTCCCAGACGAACTACGTCCGGTCGAGGTGGCTAGGCGGTCCACCTCTCCGAGTAGGGTGAACTTATCGATCAGATCCTGGATGATGTCTGAATTATCGAAGGGGTTTGCCCCTAGATCGTCGCCATCGTTGTTGCTTGACCCACCCAGACGAGCCTTACGGACCACCTTCATGATAGCAGCCTTCTTCTTCTTCTTGTTATCTCCATCCCCTTTTTCCCTCTAAGTGGGGGGCTCCGACACTAGTCCTCCTACGGGGAGGCTCGAGGATGAGGGAGGCTGAGAGTCCACACCTCTGATGCTGTCCTCGATGATTGAAAGGACCTCGATGCCCGAAATGACTTTAGGAGCAGTCGCGGGGACATCCGCGACCTCGAAACTCAGGCCGTCGATCTTCATCCTTTTCGAACTTCCACCTGAGGTTGCCCCCTTCCTCTTCTTTTGGGTATAAAGATTCTTGATGAGTCTCTCCACAGCATCAGTATCCATCTCTGCAATAAAGAAAAAACTATAGTCAATCAAGGTACATATGAAACTTCATGAGAGTTCATATGTATATTTATATACATACATATAAATGCATTTAATATTGGTGGGGTTAAGAGGACTCATGACAAGATTGAATAAGATCTGCTCCTTCAGAAGGTCAGAAAGGAGAGGAGCTCGGTATTTTTGGAGCTTGTTAGAAAACTCAAGGTTGGCTCCGTCTAAACTAGGGGCTCGACGGACTGACTCCCTAAGGAAGCTTCGAAAAGAAAGGTCAAGCATTAAGATTGGGCATCGGACGAAGAACTACTTCTCCTTCTAGTTATGAATGGAAAAAGTATATTTCAGTATCCTCTTCTTATCGAACTAGGGGGAGAAGTACTACCAGTCCTTTGCAGAAGGATGGCATTTTGAAGGGATAAAAGTTTCGAAAGAGTGAGACAGTTGGCCAAACTTCGGTCAGATGACAAAGAGAAAGAAAGCCAATTACAAATCGAAAGAAGTTTGGTACAATGGAAGAGAAAGAAATGTTCAAAAAGCAAAAAAATGTGATAATGAAAGGTGAAAGTGGAAGTCGAAGCCCGATGCATAAGACTTCTAGGTATAGACAAAATCGATCGACTGGAGGTGAACTAGCACGATCACCTAACCCGAAGAGTTTAAGGTCGTACTCTGGTAGGATGCCGTACTGAATCCTAATCAGGAAGAGATCGTTCGGAGTAAGGACAGAAGAAATAGTATCCGAGATGAAAGACTGATGGGACATACTCCTAAGATTAACCTCGACTAGAGGAGTGAGGTCTAAGAAGGTTGGCCCAGATGAGCTCCATGAACTGGTAGATTGAAAGGTTTCGGAAGACATACGGATCAAAATAAATTCTAGAAAAGTCTCCAAAAATCAAGAAAAATAAAATACAAAAACTCCTTAGAGAAAACTAAAAGAGCGAGAAATCAAAGAAGCATGAATGCTCAAAAAGAAGGATTAGAAAGCTGACCTAAGTCAACTGAGAAAGACAAGAAGATAGTCAGCATGACGAAAATCAAGCAGAAGAGTGCTTGGGAGCAGTAGTATACGAGAAGGAATCAGGACTTTCGAACAGAAGGAAGGCGAGGACTTGGAAAGAAAGGAAGAAGGCTGAGGCAGAATGAATTTCGAAGGAGGAAGAAGACCTTTAATAGCCAAGAAAAGTTTGAAATAGTTATAATTATAGATCTCATTCGGTCAACCTATGTGTCGTGTGTCCCACTCATCATGGTAGAGAAGTGGCAATGGATAGATCCTTAATGGCACCGTACCTTGAGCAGAGTTTTGATGGAAGGCTCAAAAAATATCTTTTTGGATCACCTCATATTTATAAAGTTTCGACACCAACATGGTAGAAGTCAAGACATCCCATCCTGGCGGGTGCGGGAGGCTAAAAAGAACTTCGATAGTCGCATTTGTACTTTCTTTCTTTGAGTTTCGAACTCAGAAGTAGGGAAACTATTGTTGGAGATAAATCCGCTTCCGTCAAAGTTTGGCTAAATGTCTAGTCTCAGAGCGATCTTGGCCAGCCTTCTTTCATTAGATCTCCTTTGGATGAACTTGAATAGTGAGAGCGGCCTCCTAGGCAGTCTAGCCTAGCCAGCTTGAGGGCAGATCAAACTCTTTTTGGATTTCTCCTCTAGTCGTACTTCTCCACCAGTTGAACTCCTTTCAGACTTCTCCTACAGTCGAACTCCTTCCAGACTTTTCCTCCAGTCGGACTTTTCCTACAGTCGATCTCCTTCCAAACTTTTTCTCTAGCCAGACTTTTCCTATGATCGAGCTCCTTCCGGACTTCTCCTCCAGTCGGACCTCTCCACCAGTCGAACTTCTTTCAAACTTCTTCTCTAGCTAGACTTCTCCTACGGTCGAACTCTTCTTGGATTTCTCCTTCAATCGGACCTCTCCACCAATCGAACTCCTTCTGAACTTCTCTTTTAGCCAGACTTCTCCTATGATCAAACTTCTCCCAAACTTCTCCTCCAGCCAGACCTCTCCGCCAATCAAACTCCTTTCAAATTTTTTCTATAGTCGAACTCCTTCTGGACTTCTCCTTCAGTCGAACTTCTCCTTTCAGTTGCCTAAAGGACTTCGCTCGATCGAGCTTCTCTTTGATACTCCTAATGGGATTCCGTCCAGACCCCTTTCAGCAGCCCAAAAGGACCTCGACACACGCCCTTAATATAGCAAGCAATAGCCTACGCATAGTCAACCTCGATAACCTCCAAGCTTCTCTAAAATAATAATAACTAGGAAGTCTTCATCGCCTGCAACTACCCTATCCGAACTTCAGCTATCAGGTTCCAACAGGCTCGCATATCGCAACAACAGATGCTATCCTCCATAACAAACTTCACATGATCCCAAATAGTCCACTACCAGATGATTGCAGCTGTCACTATCAATTTATTATAGGCTCTACCTATTTAAGAGACCCTCCAGATATGCTTTCTTTTCTAAGCTCTCTTCTCCTTCTCGATACTCTACCACTTTCTATCCTGAGCACTCCATTTCTATTGGCCGAAAGAGCTAACTTAATCATCGGAGGATCTTGCCAGAGCCATCACCTCCGACTCTGGGTGAGACTTATTTTGTAGTTCATCAATAATGACCTCATCCTTTCCGACTCCAGCATCGATTCCGACGTCAATCAGATTTTACACCAATACCTAATATGAGCTTAGAGTTCATAGATATAAAAAGCTAAGCATTGTGCCTTTGTATGCAAATTTGGGGATAATGGCTTCATTATTTTTTTACTCTATGTCGATGACATATTAGCTGCTAGAATCAGCAAGGATGCTGTTGCAACACTAAAAAATCTGCTGGCTAGATAGTTTAAAATGCAGAATTTGAGCCTCATAAGCCAGATTCCTGAGATGAAAGTGCTTAAATAGAGATGGAAAATAGGAAAGTCTAGATAACTCATGAGGATAATGTGAAAATGTTTTGCATTGCTTTAATATGCATAATGTTAAGCCAAGTAGTACTCCAATTCTTACAAGCTATAAATTATCTTTGGAATAGTGCCCTAACACTAAAATTGAGAAGGTAGAAATATCATAGGACCATATTCATCTGCACAAGGCCTAACAATACTTAAGTAGTGGGAATATTCAACTAGTATATGTATATTACAAATCGAGGTATAGATTATTGAAATGTTGTGGTATACTAACATTGCTATCCGTTATGATGGTAGCAATTTGGAGTTGGTTGGTTATGTGGATGTAGATTTTGCTAGTGATAGATATTGCAAGTACTCAATCAAAAGTTATATTCTCTCTCATGTGAGGTATAGTGGGTTGAAAATTCTAATCTAAAATCTACATTTTATTCTTTCTACCATAGAAGCTGGGTATGTAGAAGTTACTCCTGAATGCAAGAAAGCCAAATAGCATAAAAGATTACTTACAGAGTGTTGCCATTAAGATTTGAATTGATTCAAGCAATAGCTAGAGAGACTTGGGATCTTGATGAATTGCTAGAGAACTCTAGAATAGATTAGCATAAACTTGATCCAATAGCATCTACTCTTCCTACAATAGGGAATAAGTTCACTTGCCAGAGAATCTTGGCGAGGGACTCTTCGATGCTTCAATCAAATAGAGATATTAAGGAAACAAATGGAATTTAAGAGAGAGACAAAGTAAAAGAGAGAAGAGGAGAAAGAGTGAGGAGATAGTTTAGGCATGTATCCCTCATAGATTTGGCTTACCCTCTCGGGCTACCAATTGGGTCATATTTATAGATAAAGTTTGATGGAATTTGTAATGGATTATCGATTTTTTGTTTGATTGGCTAGAAGATAACTTTTTGTTGATATGGTTGAAATATACTGACTTTTTGTTGGGTTAGTTAGAAGATACTAACTATCAATTAGGTTAGTTGGAGTGTAACAGCTTCGAACTATATTTGTCACATTTCTTGAGGAAGTGAAGCATGTGGAAATTCTATGATCTAATTTGACTAGGGATCACCCAATAGACATGAGGCATTTTTCTATTGATCGATTCTAGTTTAATCATAACAATTTCCCCCCCTTTCAAAGTCGAGCTACCAATTTTTGCTTGGATAAAGAAAGTAGTTATACCAATTTTTTATTTTGAGTTGTCGATCATGATGCTTGAGTCAAATCAAAAATAAGTTGTGAAGCTAATGACCTGATCAAATAAGCTGCCAAACCCCTAGATTGAGCCGTGGAGCCGATGAATTTGTGAACTAAGTTGGCTTGGTGAGCTGAGCTAACCTCTGACTCTGAGCCATTGCTAGAACTTTCTAGAAGTTTTCAATTGCTTCATTTATTATTTTTCATATTTGATGGGTTTCTTGAGGTGTCACCATTAGTAGTGGAAATTCAACATTCAGATTTAATGTCTAGTAGAAGGGATCCATAAGATTGCTTTGAATCATTTTGGTGGTATCGACACTTCGTGTAAAATCAATTGAGCATTCAAATGATCGGATTAATCCAATCCCTTGACACTCCTATATAAGCTAATATACCTACTAGCAAAGTTACTTTTGCCTTCTTTCCTTCCAAAGGATTTTTTGGTCCAAGCGATGGGTTTCATCAGTGAGGAGGAAGAAGGTGGTGCTAAACATTTTCTAGTTGGTGGCAACTTCCATCAAAAAGCTAGGGATATCTTGATAGGTCCTTATTCTTTTTTCCCATTTTTCCTTTTATTTTTAACATTCATCCTAGAACTTCATTAGGAATCCGAGCATTTAATTTCATCTCCCTTTTCTTCAAATCCAACTGGAGATGGGTGAAGAATAGTCATTTAATTAAGGAGTTATTGGGTTTTCTCCTGATTGGGTTTATAGCACTTTGAACAACCCTTCTACAACTTTTTACCCCCAATCTTCAAAAAACCATTCTAAAAGAAGATGACCTTAGGAGAATCAAGACAATTTTTTTTGTTCCTTCTTATTTCACCCTTGAGTTAATCAAGTCACATTTGGTAGGGTAGATAGATTATGTTTGTAAGAAGAAATGCTTAGGGAGGGCTTTAGACTCCCTATTCCCATCCTTTTTTATGAAACTTAGGCAACTTACCAATTAATCCCTACATAGCTCATGCCAAAATCATGGTGAATGATTTTGGTTTTTTTTTGTTTTCCTTCACCTCCATAGTTTTCAACCATCTTTGAAGATTTTCCAAGCATTTTTTCGATTGAAGGAGTACCCATGAGACAAAGGTTGGTGGTACTCTTATTGTTGGAAAGGTCATCTACCACATCCATCTAGTCCTATTCATCGATGGAAAAGTTGTTTCTTCCTTATTTCATCAATGCTTTCATGGTCTATTTCGGCACCTTAAGGATTGTCGAGGAAAGCCAAATTCAATAAATAGTCTTCTTTATCTAAGCCAAACTATAAGGTAGTGGAATTGCTTAAGCGGACAAAGACATCCTCACTTTCCAAGCTATTGGTTGAGTTAGCCCTGATTAATATCTGGGTAAGCCAGGCCACCAAGGACAACTTTATCTTTATTTATCTTATTCCTTTTAAATGGTTTAGCTCGGTGGCTTAATTTTCTCTTTATGTGGCGATGCAATTCGAGGCAAGTGACATTCATGACTTCCTCTCAAAAAGACGACCTAGCAATAATGAGGTTGAACTTCTTAGTAAGAGATGTAGATGACAAAAGAATCATTAATCCGAGAAGACCCTGAAAGGACTAGCTCGGAGATAGTTCCTTTGACAAAGAAATAAGTTTCAAAGATGAGAAATTATCTTGAGATCATTTAGATAGACCCTAATTCTTTCCATCCAGTGTATTCAAAACATGCATCTACTCAGCTCGTGCTATGTACTGGAAAGGTGGTTCTTTTTCCTACACTGACTTCATCATCATCTTCAACCTTTATCTTGGCTTTATCTATACCTTTGACTGCTACTGCAACATCCATTCCATCATCATTACCATCTTTAGTCTCAAACCAAGCTTGATCCATGATTTTGACTTTAGCTTCGAGCAAGCTTCGACCATGGTCTTGATGTCAGTTTCAAGTTCTATAGCAACTATGGCTCCAACTTCATATCCTTTTCTAGCTTCAATCATTGTTTTTATTGGAATAATGCTTATAAAATTCTGGATGTAGATTAAGAAAACTAACAATATCTTAAGTGCTCTAATTGCAGAATTATAGAAGAATTACTGAAGATCACAAAAGTAAATGATAAAAATAAAACTAACAAATCCGAAAGCATATGCAACACTATCCTATGGCATATTCCTATCCCTCATGTAAGAAAATCTAGAAAAACCATCTCAAGATATGGCCACAATGCTCCACCTATGAGCATGACTGTGGAGGAGGTTGATGGAGATCCTTTCAACATCCAACGAAATGAATAGGAATTGAAACATATACTTGAAAAGCAGAAAGATTAGAAAGTACAAAGAGAGAAGGTTTCTAGAGAAGAAACTAAGCCTATGGATTAGGTCTCAAGATGGCCTGTTTATAGTCAACTTAATCTTACTGTTTAGGCCCATTAAACCTATAATTAAAGGCCCAACATTCACCCATTAATGATTTAATTAAGAGCTCAACATTCAAAAATGGTAATCAACCCAATGTTTAGAAACAATAATAAAAATATTAATAAAAATATAAATATTTAAAAGATAAAAATAAAAATAAAAGGATAAGGTTTCAAGTTAGCAGGGTGCTTAACCTGCACCCATACCCACACCCGTGCTCGCACCCCATCCTGCCCGGCCCGATCCATTGTAATTTGGTTCAATTCAGTCTTCGTGCATATATTAAAGAATCTTTCTTCAACCACCTTAATGCCCTAAGTGGCTTTAGACAAATCTTTCACATATACATGATATTAAAGATTCTTCTTTTTCTAGTATGGAACTAAAGAATCTCAATATGGGTTGTCAAAAGAAAAACTTTTGGAGGAAAATTTTGAATTTAGGGCATTTAGAATTTCATCCAACAATCCCCTACAAAACTCAAAATTCTCTAAAATAATAAACTAAATTATGTCAAGAATTAAAATATAGATTGCTAAGTGCTTGTATTATGCAATGATAATGTGTCTTTACAAGACTTAACCTAACTTAGTATGAATAGTTTTCATCTGAAGGAATTGGAGTGAATCAGGTTTTGAACAACATTTTTTTAATCTAGATTTCAACTATCACGTGTATAGCATAGAATTCTCCATCGTGTGTTTGTATGTTAATGTCCTTGCACATATATTTTGATTGTTCATAAGAGTTTCTAGAGATAGCCTATATCTTATAGCCGTGTCTACATACAAATATCCTCATATAGATGAACCCCTCCTAGGATATGTCTATAATCACATCTCATAGAAAATACTACCTTGGGTCTCATTCAAAGCTAAATCTCTTCCTTAACCACTACATAAGAACACTAAACACCATAAGGATAAGATTGGAATACTATAAAATATGCTCTTTGACCAACTAATTAGCTTATCTTTTAAAGAATAAGTACCCTACAAGTCAATCACATATATGATATGATGGAACTTTTCAATATATTTTTCAACTCACGTAATAACATTTATTCTGATATTAATAGAATGAGGTATTTTGATTCATCATTACAGTTGCATCTTTTATGTTTAAAGATTATAATGAACCTTAAAAATTAAGGCAATAATTTTAGGGGATATAAATGGGTCATGCTTGTGAGACCTAAAATCCTAAAATCTTAATCTTAAATATTTCTAGTCATAGGAGCATTGAGTCGGAGATCAATATTTCAGATAAACCGGTACATTCTATATATGCTCAATAGAGAGGATGATAGATCTCATAAGCTACTTGTATAGGGATACTAATACAAGGATATGAGTGCTCATTAAGAAATGAGTGCACTGAATTGACTTACTAAAAGAGAATATCTTATAGAATCTTACTTGTATATCAAAATATGATTTTCTAAGTGAGAGTTGTGCATGTGATTCTTTGATCTTAGATCATCATAAAACCTTATGCACAAAAATCCATATTTTTGATTCATACTCAATCATAATATTAAGTTATGAATGGAATGTTCTGGATATGGTCGAGTGTGTATGAAGGTTGTGAGTAGGTCAACAAAAAATCAATCACTCCTAGTAAGAGGAGATGTCATCCTATATATTTTCATTTATGGATAACTCAGTAAGACTTTGGTCAAAGCAGAATGAAGATTAGATAAGACTTCTAATTTTTCATTAGAGTTATCATTGATTGATGGAGAATCAACATGAATATATATTTAAGTTTGACATTAATCCATATTCATAAATATATTTGGGATGCAGGATGATCGAATGATTGAATTATACGAGAACTTACGATTGAGGGGTATATTTGGTATTTCTATCAAATTTCATATCTTCTGTATAGTCATACATTGCTAGACGTCAATCTTGACTTGTAGGTTTGATTGAATTAATATGATTAATTCAATCCTCAATTAGATGGATCTTCTAATTGGTAAATTCAGATCAACATAAACCTTAGTTAAGATTAAGTCTGATCGAATTAGGTTAAGATGCATCTGCGAATCTACTACTAGATAGATGTAGAGCCCAATGGATCACACATAATAAGAAATTGATCAGGAAGTATTATTAGGATCATTGGATCCTAATTGGGTTGCTAATTAGTATGCTAGCACACATGTTGGCTAACCTAACTCCTAACTGGATTCACTCTGATTCGAATCCTTATATTTTTTGGCTAACTAATTTTGATGGATTTGAGATAAGCTTGAGCCCAAAGGGGTTGCAATCAGATTGTAATCATTTAGCCTTATTTGGAGCCCTTGAGAAGAAGTCCTAGGTGCCTAAAACACCTTCCTAACTTTTGGCACACAATATGTTGGCGCATAAGTGTTTATGGCATGAAGAAGGTCTAATAATCCTTCCACTAGGAGGTGTTGACCCATGAGGCACCCCTAGAGACTCTCCCTCTGATCTTGCCCCCCATCATTTTTGACTGGTCAAAGATGGTAGGCGTGGGATATTATCTCTCTAGGATTTCTGTGTGAAACATCACATAGCTTGAGATTAAAAGTGGCACCAAGAGTCTTTTTGCCTGAAGGCTCTTGGTTGGCACCACAAATCTCCTTCTCTCCCCTTAATCCAATTGCTAATCAGGTATTTATTTAGATTAAGATCTAAATAAATAGTGGGAAGTCATATATATGACGTTTCGAAGGCAAATAAAATTCTTTGATGAATTTTAGGCACCTCCTTAAACTTCTTCTGCTTTAAGGAACTTATCTAGTTTCTTGATATATCTAATGAAAGGCTAATAAGTAGTAGGAAAGGGTGTTATTGGTGCCTCCACTACAACAAAATAGATTTTTTGCCACACAAAAATTTTCTCATAAAAAATGGGATCGCAGATAATAATTATCAACAAAATTTTTTTTTCATCGCTAATACTATTTTTTTATGAGAAAAAATTTTCATCAAAATTTTTTTTATTCCTTAAATTATCTACAACAAAATTATTTATGATAAAAAATTATTTTCTCCATTAAAAATAATATTTTTTAATAAAAAATCCATCATAAATAAATAATTATCTATAATGGATTATTTTCATCTTTGATAATTAATTATCTACGATAAAAATAATCCATCATAAATAATAAATTAATTGAGATGGATTATTTTCATCATAGATAATTAATTATTTATGATGGATTATTTTTATCCTACATAATTTTATTATTTATGATGAAAAACTATCCATCATAAGTAATTTCATCATAAATTAATTTTTTAAAAGTTATAAAAAAATATTTTTTATATTTTTTTTATATTTTTTTATATTTTTTATATTAATTATTATAATTTTAAAATAAAATAAAAAATTTATAAATAAATTTCATCATTTCATCCATAAATAAATTTCATCATTTCATTCATCCATAAATAAATTTTATTTCATTATATAAAAATATAATTATAAAAAATATTTTTTATAAATATAAAATATCTAAAATAAAAATAAAAATATACAAAAATAGACAGTCGGCCATCGAGCACCAACAGTATTTGGAGAAGGGGAATGGGTCGAAAAAAGAGGAGAGCGCTTAGAGAAGCTCGAATTGATCTACTGCTACCTCATCATCTACATCATCTGTTCCATCTGTATCATCGATTTCATTATCTACATCTAGAATAGCTAGTACTCATCGATGCGTGCAATCAACTTAGCAGCTTGCTGTCAATCCTTAGTGGTCTGTCTCTATATCTTCACCAACCGAATATCACAAGCAGCATGGATGTGAGCCCTAGACGAACGTGAAGATGTAGAGGCTCTGATCCCATGCCCTAGCCTCCTAACATAACAAGATCTCATCTTAAGCACCCAATCATAGATCTCATCATCTGTGAGTGTGGTCCAGCCCTTTGGGGTAAGCTGGGATCTAATGTCTATCATACGATCCTAAAAATTAAATTTATAGCTATTCTAAGTTTATATTAAAAATCAAAATATAAATAAAAAAATAGTCAAAAAAACTTACATAAAGCTTCTGGCTCTCGATCATCCAGCCCCCTAACCATTGCTAATGTGTCTGCTAGTAGATCTCAATCCTATCAGAAAGCTCGCCACTCTCTACATCTCTCTACAATTTGAGAATAATTAATAAAAAAATTTAAATAGTTAAAGAGTTAATATATGATAAATAGAAATTACTTATCATCTGCTCTATATGGCGAATGAATGGCCTCAAACCCCCATAATACAAGACTATCTATCTTGCCCGATTTGTGGCATTTTTGGCACATCGATCCTGCATAGTTAACATTCAAATTAGTTAGTAAATAATTAAATTTAAAAATAAATAATATTTAATTATTAAATTTTAAATAAAAAGAAGTTACATGATATGTTGGATCTTCATACGTGCGGCATATGATAGCCTAATCCTCTATAGAGATGCTGTCATATGACTGCTGTTGCACTGCCTCCACCCCCTAGTCGTGCACTATAGCATACCAGTGGCAATGAATGCGATGCCAGTATTCCTTGAAATGCAAGTATAAATGATCATTTATAGCTCACCGCACATGATCATGCTTGAAATCAATAATGTCAAAAATAGCCTATGAATAACAAATATTATAAGAATATAGTACTAATTAAATATTTAAATAAATATTATTATGCTTGTAAGTGGCTATAGAAGACCTTCCTCTGAGGCCGTATAACCTGAAGTCAATCAAAGAGCATCGTCGGGGCATAGCTACAGCAAATGATACCCATCTCAGCCTGCCATGGCTCACACCATCCCCTAATAGGCCAGGTATAGCTTGGCAGAATCTCAATGCAGAGACACTGTCCCTCGTGCTCGTGTCTCCAACACTAAAGGACGAGGTTCTTTGACGAACCTTGCCCTTGCCTCACCATCGAAAGAGAATAGCCTAAAAAAATAATGAATAAATTATTAGTATAATAGCCATCTATAAATCTAATAGGTAAATTAAAATTAAATTTTATTTTATAAAATATATTAAAATACCACTCAGGTCTGCCTGATCACTCAAACCCACCTCAGTCGGACCTACCTATACAGGGCCCTCTAGCGACTCTAATGGTGCAACTATGGAAATAGGGGAAGGCTCAGGGGTAGGTTGGAAAATCAAATGTCGTCATATCCTCCTGACGCCATACCTGCAATTCTTAAACTATGCATATAATTAACTTAACATATAAATGAATATAATAATCAATAATAATAGTGAAAAATGCATAAATGCTAATGAATAGATTTATATTGCATACCATTATTGCAAGAGAAGATTCAACAAAGAATATAGATCTACTTATTAATATCCATATCCTCGATTTATAGATCCTCCTCTGAATCACAATAATCAATTAATTTATCATCTTCTATCTCATCATTATTTATAAAATGATCATCGCCCTCTAAATCATCAAGATTAAATACAAAATTAGTTTCAACTTCATTGGATGGCAGATCAGTCCTATTCAAAGGAGCTATCATAAGTTCTTCATCAACAAGATGCTCGGTCAATGTTTATTCTTCTTCTTGAAAAGCTTCCTCTTTATGTAGATCTAAATTATTGTCCATCTCTAGTCGGGTTGGTATGTCATATACGCCTCTAGGTATTATTCTTTGTACAACATGCCAATCACTTCGATATTTTAGATCCTTTAAATATATTACTTATTTTGCTTGAGTTGCTAATATATATATCTCATTCTAGTGCCATGTTCATGCAAAATTTATACTAGTAAAGTATGGATCGATATGAATACCGATCTTCTTATTGCTAATATCCCACCATTCACACTAAAATAGGAATACCGAATTTTTGGACCCATACTTCAATTCAATGATATCATCAATACATCAAGATATTCAATCTCCTCTTCTCCTTCTTATCCTATCATAGCAATGCCACTATTCTGGATTCGTCTTTACATCTTAAGCTCTCTTATATGAAACCTTATTCCTCCAACAATGTAGGATTTGTAGTAGTTAACCTTTCGATCAGGACCACATGTTAAATTGTACAACTCATCGATCGCACCTTCTTCTTTATTAAAATACATAGATTTCATCTACAATATAGAAAAAAATTATATTATTATAAGTAATTAATGACATAATTATAAAAATATAAAATAATTCTAGTAAAACTTACATGGTTTTCAAATTATTTTGCAAATTCCATCCTATGTCGATCATTAATATTTATATTATTCTTTCTGGATAGTATATTCTTATGCTAACTGCAATAAGTTATCATTTTTAATTTTACATCGACATAAAAAAAAATTAGTTAGAACACTAATATTATGCTTAGATAATACTTATTCAATTAAATCTTCAACTTCTTCATAATTATTTAGAATATAGAAGTATGCTTTGGATAGCTCATTCATATCCATAAACTCTATCTTCTTTCACCCATGGGTCGAACCATTTATTTGAATATGGATAGTATTGGTTCATCATCATCCCATTCACGGTCAGCATTACAAACTGCATGATTGAATCTTATTTCGATATCGTCAAGATACATCGAGTGAGACACTCCGTAGCTATGTATGCTTCTGCTATGGATCCTTCAGGCCGTGTCTTATTGCAGACATACTTTTTCAGATACACAAGAATCTACAAATATAAAATAATTTAAAGAGTTCTAATACATTTAAAACATATAACTCATATGTTAAAGAGATTACGATTTTTTTATATTTCAATAGGATACATCCACCGATAATGTACCAGGTCGGCTAGAAGAGCTTCCTTTAGAAGATGAATAGTCAGGTGCACCATAACATCAAAAAATGATGATGGAAAGATTTTTTTTAACTTATAAAGAGTGAGCATGATATCCTTCTCAAACTTCTTGATTAAGTTAATCTTCAACTTTCGGCAACATAGTTCTCAAAAAAATATATCTTTTGCATGGACACTTTATCCGACTGGCACTATCAACCTTACATCGTGCAAATTTAATAAAATTTTGAACATCTTTTTGATATTCAGGCAAGAAAATATCCCTGACGTTCATCCAATTTTTGTCGATATCTATCTGATAATAAAGAATAATTATTCATGAATCCTAACTCCACCAACTCCTTCCTAATAGGTGTGGTCCTATTTCTTTCAAAAATGCATCACTTTTATTGTTGCCATAGCTTTGTTCTTTGTTCCATAACCAAAAAAAATCTAGCAACATCTTCCTATAGTTCTCCAAGTACACAATATAGATGGATCATATATTAACTATATCTAATATGTACCCGAAGAACAAACGAGATAACTATGATGGAATTTTTCATAATAGAACATAGAACACTGTGACAACAATAAAATATTGATGCATTTTTTAACTGCCCAAATCGGGGCATCCAAGAACCGTTCATAGAGTCTGTTTTGGGGATCATGGGACCGACTCTTGAATAGGAGTCTAAGGTCACATCAAAACATGCATTAAATCATTATCAGACAGTATCCTAGATCGGATCTCGAATAAGATCCCAGACCAGATCCTGAACAAGATCCCAAATTGAGATCCATCCCGTCGGATGATCATGACCCAAATCCTGAATTGGATCCCAGACATGATCTCAGATCGAGATCCAATCCGGATCATGATCTGAATCCTAAACAGGATCCTGACTCATATCCCTGAACAAAACTCGATCTGGATCCTAGATCAAGATTCGACCCGGATAATGACCTGAATCCCAGACAGGATCCCAACTCATATCCCTGATCGAAACTCGATCTAGATTTCAGACCGGATAGTTTATATGTATTAAAAATTAAAACCTTCAGTTAATATAAATTAAAATATTAAATTATAATCATAATAAAATACATGAACTAAATAAATAAAAAGAATAAACTATAACAAGTAAATGCATAAAAATATAACTAAAAACCTAACTATTTTAATTACAAAAAATATCAAATTTTTAGTTATTATTACTATTATTATTACTACTACTACTACTTTTACTATTATTATTCCTATTATGATTATTTATTATTATTATTATTATTATTATTTTTATTTTTATTATTTTATTATTATTATTATTACTACTACTACTTTTACTATTATTATTATTACTATTACTACTACTACTATTATTATTATCATTATTTACTTTTGTTATTATTATTATTACCACTACTACTTTTACTATTATTATTACTATACTATTATTATTATTATTACTACTACTATTACTATTATTATTATTTTTACTATTTTTATTTTACTATTATTACTATTACTATTATTATTATTAACTACTATTATTATTATTACTATTACTATTATTAATATTATTACTATTTTTTTACTATTATTATTATTACTACTACTACTTATTAATTATATTATTATTATTATTACACTTTTACTATTATTATTATTACTATTACTATTATTATTTATTATCATTATCATTATCATTATTATTGTTATTATTATCATGCTTATTATTTATTAAAATTTAAAAATTTACTAAGGACTAAACCCCCTATGAGCCCTACGCCCCCACCCCCCTCCGCCGTCCATCAACCGTGGCTCCCCTCCCAAGCCATCACCGCCGCACCTCCACGCCCATGCACCACCATCCACCCCCCACCCGTCATGGCCCCCTCCCAGCCCCCTAGCTCCTACACTGCTCATGTATCCATCGCAGCCCTCCACCCCCTATAGCTCTCCTTTATCGCCAACCACCCACGGACCCACCTAACCCGTCATCACTGCCCCTCCACACCCCATGCACCCGGCCTCTCCATCCCTACCCATCGCGACTCTTCTGACCCCCTAGCCCCTACACCACCCACGTACCCGTTGTGGTCCCCCATCCCCTGCAGCGGCCTCCGTCACGCACCATCCACGGCCCCCCACCCAACCGTCACCAATCCTACTCCGTGCCCCATGCACCCCCTCTGCCTCACACCACCCATCCCATCACCACCACCCTCAGCACCCACCCGTAATAGCTCTCCAGCCCCTACGGCACCGACCCTCCACCTTCCACCATTATCAACCTCCACCAAGCCTGTCAACCGCCATGCATGGCCTACAATCAACATCCACCCTCCACACCTTGCCATCTACCACCGGCCATCGCATGATAACACACGTAGCCCCCAGATTGAAAGAATAAATTAAAAAAAATAATCTAACCCGTAGCCGATCAGAATCGAATTAAGTTATCTTAGATCGGTTTAAGCATAGTGGTAGCAGCAACGGTGGCAATAATGGTGGTGGCAATGACAACAACAATGAGAAACACGATCACCGACCGATGGAAGCCCAAGAGGAGGGGGAGAGAGAGGAGAGGAGTGGGTTTCGGGCCGAGAGAGAATGAATTTTGTGGAAGTGGGGGGATATTTAAAGGGTTTTAACGATGAAAGTATTTGTGATGAAATTTTCATCACTAAAATAATTATTAGAGACTAAAAAATATTTTCATTGCTAATATTAATAATTTACGATGAAAAATTTCATCATAAATAATTTTATCGCTAATAATTCCCACCAAATATTTTTCTAAAAAAATTTTTCCTCTCCAAAAAATATTAAAATAAGTTATTTGCAATGGAAAAGATTTTTCATCATTAATAATTAATTATTTGCATCTAATTTTTTCATCATAAAAAATTTTGTCACTATTAATCTGCCAAGAATAAATCATAAAAAAAGTTTGATTATTTATGATGGAATATTTTTTCATCATAAATACTCATTATTTATGATGAAAAAAAAATTTATTGCAAAAAAAAAATTATTTCTGATGGAAAACTTTCATTGCTAATAATCCATCATAAATACTTCAACCAAAATTTTAAATTATAAAAAAGAAAGTATGGACTATTTTAAAAACAAAAAAGGGCAAAAATACATCATGCATGGCCAATTCGACAAGGTTGAGGGGTGCGAGCGCATCCATTATTAGCTAGCCCGCAAGCCAATTAATATTTTTTTTTAATTTTTGATAAATTAGTATTCTTTTAAAATTAAAATTTTTATTTTTTTTAAATATTATATGATTTTAAAATTCATCTTCACCATTCATTATTTAAGTAATTATAGGGCAATTATCATCACAAAATATCACCTAGATCAGGTAGCTCTAGCTATGTAAATCAACAAAATTTGATTTCAACGGTCATGAGTGACTGCATGATGATCTGATAGATAGAAATCATCGATTAGTTAAAAAATTTATAATGATGATCTTTGTGATATTTATAGCATACTAACAAATTTTACTTCAATTAGATATAATTATCATAGTCAATTTAGCATGAAATGATATGGATCGTTAAATAAAAAATGAGTGATTAAAACATCAATGGTGTGTGTTTATTAGATGATTTTTTTAGATAAATAATCTTTACTAATAGTTTGATCATTTCTACAATGGTGATCATTAAAAAAAAAAATCACGTATATATAAACTATCTAAAACTACACATCTCTTGATGCACATTCTTAAAGTTCTTAAGCAATTATACTTATACTTTTATAAAATATACTTAATATGGGTGATTCATATATATGGAGTTTAAATTTTATAATCACCATCGTATAGATGATTAAAATAGTAGCAAAGATCATTTATCAAAAAATTATCTTATAATCGAATATCGTTTGATCTTTTGATCATTCATTTTTTTATTTAACGATCCAAATCATCCGATACTAAAATGACTATCATAATTATATTCGATTAAAGTAAAATATTGATAGTATACTATAAATATCATAAAAATAATCATTGCAAATTTTTAGATCCATCGATGATTTCTATCTATCAGATTATTATACGATCGTTCGTGATCGTCAAAATTAAATTTTATCAATCTGCATAGCTAAAGCTACCAAATCGATATGATATTTTGTGATGATACTTACATGATAACTACTTAAATAATAAATGGTGAAGATGGGTTTTAAATTATAAAATTATATAATATTTAGAGAAATTTTTTTAAAAAAATACTAATTTTTTAAAAATTATAAAAAAAATTAGTATTTTGCTTATGAGCGAGCTAACAGTGGACGTGCTCGTACCCTTCGATCCCATCACATCGACCATGCATGGCTCATTTTTATCCTTTTTTATTTTTAAAGTAGTCCATATTTTTTTATAATTTAAAATTTTGGTCGAGCTAATTATGATAGAATATTAGCAATGAATATTTTTCATCATAAATAATTTATTATTTATAATAAAAAATTTTATTTCATCATAAATAATTAATTATTTATGATAGAAAACTTTCATCACTAATAAATAATCTTTTTAATTTTTTAAAATAATTAATTAATGATAGTTTATTAGTGATGAAAATTTTTTATTGTAAATAATTGATTATTTATGATGGAATAAAAATTTTCATCATAAATAATAAATTATCTATAACAAAAAAATCCATCGCTAATAAATGACCTTTTTAATTTTTTTAAAATGATTAATTAACTATAGTTTATTAGCGATGAAAGTTTTTCATCATAAATAATTAATTATTTATGATGATAAATAAATTTCTATCATAAATAATTAAATATTTATGATGAAAAGCTTCCATCATTGATAAATAATCTTTTTAATTTATAATAAAATTTAAAAAATTTTAATTAAAATGATTAATTAATGATAATTTATTAGCAATAAATTTTTTTATCATAAATAATTAATTATTTATAATAAAAAATATTTTTTTAATAAATAATTAATTATTTGTGATAAAAAAACTTTTTCCATCATAAATAATTTTTATTAGAGATGGAATTTTTTTTATCGCTAATAATTTTATTTGCAATGAAATTTTTTTGTCGCAAATAAATCTATCACAAAAGAGTATATTTCTTGTAGTGCTCCTCTAAATCTATAAATAAGACTTGTATCCGAGGAGTCTTGGCATTCAAAGTCTGATCAAATTCTCTTCCTTTTTCTCTTTCAGTTAAGGTGTTATTTAAGATAAGGAGTCTTCCTTTAGACAAGATCTTAAATAATATAAGAAGTCTTCTTTTAAGATAAGGGTTAGGAAGAGAATTTATGAAGGCTAAAGAGTGAATAAGAGAGCGAATAAAAGAAAAGAAGAAGGAAGAAGAAGGCTAAAGAATTCTTGTATAGAATTCCGCAAGCAAAGATTCAAGAGGAGTCATTCTTGAAGTCAATTTTGGTGTAAATCACCGTTAGAAGGCGAACACGTAGGCACCTCATAAAATTTATTCTTTACCAAATTAGATTTATAAGAGTATGCTCTCTTATCTTATTCCCTATGCATGTTTATGATTGAATATCTTTAAGGCAATCCTGGGCATTAGGGTTTGATAGATCAAAAATTTTGAAATCTATTACTTCTGCTATGTTGATCAAACTCTACAGCAGTATCAAAGCCCACCTTGCATGATTCAATCATATATTTACATGCTCTTAATGATGATTTAAAGCATGCTATGATTGGTACATATATTATAGAATTATAGCTTCAATTATATATGATATAATTTAAGATCATGTTAATGCTTTATGCCTTTGAATATGATCATATTTAAGTTGCCATAATTTTATTATATAACTTTATGTAATGTCTTAAGTTAGATATTACAGTGTATGATGCACTATTTCATCAACTTAATATAAGGTTGTCCTAGTATATCGGCACTTATCTATTATGCTATGAGATTATCCTAGAATGATGAATATTTTATGTTTCACATAGCACAGCATATTAATTCATGTTTTTTTGTTGTAATTTAAGGATGTACATGAGATCTTTAAAATCCTCTTAAAAATTATATTAAGTCATAGTATTGAAAATCAAAAGCAAATTTATTCTAAAAATAAATTGATCAATTGGTGTCTAGAAAAATGGTTATAAAAAGATAAAGAGAACGTGGTTAATTAATTGGGTCCATTCCTTACCTGGCCAATATTTATTGGTGTCTAAAATAAGAACGGGGGGCCTCCCACCTCTCTCCTACTTACCTGGCTAATTTGATTTAATTAAAATCTTGAATTGGAAATGCATAATGATTAGGACACTACATATACCTTTCTTCATGCTAAGATGATTATTGTTTTAAGAACCATAGTAAGTTTGTTGTACTATCAACAAGACTTACTATAAGAACTGATATGATAATATCTTGGTGCATTGTAAATGCTTATGGTATTTTTGATTTCTTATTATTTTGTTATGCTATCCACAAGAGTAATATTATTTTCAAATATGACTATATGAAAATGAAGGGTTTGACTTAACTAAAATATGATAGTTTGTTATGCTATCCACAAGACTATGAATATTTATAAGGCAAGTTATGTTGAGTGTTGCAAGAAAATGCAATTGGATAGGATTTCGTACCTTCGAACTCACGGAAGTTTGTTGTGCTATCCACAAGACTTCTTTGAGAAATAAGGATCTCAACCCTACTAAGAGATTAGTTTAGGGTTTTCTCATATGCCGTAGAGAAGGCCATGGTATATGATAAAATAATAAGAGTAATAACTAGAATAAAAGATCTCATCTAGTTATACATGTCACCATAAGTGGTTTGCTTATATTTAACTCATGTAGATTAAGATATCTGCATAATGGCTTCTTCACTCTCATTGCAATACATCCTTGATATAAATAAATTGACTTATCCCAATTATCTAGACTGGTTGAGGAACTTATGCATAGTGCTTCTGCAAAAGAACTTTTGGATATACCTGACCCAAGTCCGATAAGTAAAGATGCTTCAGA
Source organism: Cocos nucifera (assembly GCA_006176705.1). Classification (NCBI taxonomy): domain Eukaryota; kingdom Viridiplantae; phylum Streptophyta; class Magnoliopsida; order Arecales; family Arecaceae; genus Cocos; species Cocos nucifera. The sequence goes on along the minus strand of QRFJ01001024.1, from coordinate 174,264 downwards.
GAAGGAGAAAGCCACATATAAGATATGGCAAAATGATGGTATAACTATCAAGTGTTTTATGTTGGCCTCGATGAATCATGAATTATAGAGACAACATAAGAGTATGGATTCTTCCTCCATATTGCTCAATTTAAAAGAGCTTTATGAAGAACAGAGTCGGACTACTAGATATAAATTATCTAAGTAGTTATTTCGAGCTCGGATGACTGAAGTAACTTCGGTTCAGAACCACATGCTGAAACTAATTGACTTAATCAATAGATTAGGTCAATTAGATTTTGTCATAGATGTAGAGCTCAGTCAAGATCTAATACTCCAGTCTCTTTCAGACTCTTTCTCCAGTTTGTGGTGAATTATCACATGAACAAATTGGATATATACTTTCCTACCAGAGCTATTAAATATATTGAAAATAGCTAGAAACTATATAAAGGGAGAGAAAGGTCCACTTTTTTTGGTGGACAAGAAAAAAACTGACAAGAAAGGTTCAAAGAAAAGAAATAAATTAAATCATAAAGAAGCACCTTCAAGAAGGCAAAGAATATCCTAGCAGACATGACCTGCTATCACTGCGGTAAAATGAAACATTGAAAGAAGAATTGCAAGAGTTTTCTTGTAAAAATGAAAGAAAATGCAGCACAAAAGGATATGTATATGATACATACAACATTTTCATTAAGTTCTTCAATAAGTAATTCATGGGTATTGGATACCGCATGTGATTCTCATATTTGTAATTTATTGCAGAGAATCAAAGGGCTGAAAAAAGGTAAATTCAAGCTTTTCAGTGCTAGCGGAGAGTCCATCTCTGCTAAAGCCATAGGAACTTATCTACTGGAGCTACCAACAGGAAGAACTCTAAAATAAGAAGAATATTATTATATGTCCAAAATTATTAGAAATATTATATTTGTACCCTTTTATTATAATATGGATATGAAATAAAATTCATGAGCAATGGTTGCTCTATTTTTCATTCTAATGAATTATTTGAAAATGGGCATTTTAGCAATGGTCTTCTAATTTTATCACTTAACAAAATTATATTTCATATTGGTAGAAATATGAAAAAAAAGAGAGAAGATATTAATATATCTTTTCTTTAGTATTGTCGTCTTGGTCATATTAGTGAGTCAAGGATAAACAAGTTATACAAAGAAAAATTCTTTAAACCCTATAATTATGAATCATATGGGACTTATGAATCTTGTCTCATGAAAAAAATGACCAAGTCTCCATTCTCTAGACATGAAGAAAGGGCAAATAAATCATTGGCCTTAATACATTTAGATGTATGTGGGCCAATAACAACTCAAGCCAAAGGAGGATATTTCTATTTCATCATATTTATTGATGACTTATCAAAATATGAATATGTATATTTTATGAAACACAAGTCTAAGGCTTTTGATAAGTTTAAAGAATATTAGAAGATGGTTGAAAATCAAATTGAAAGAAGTATTAATGCCCTTTGATCTGATTGAGGTGGCAAATACCTATCCAATGAGTTTCTTGATCTTTTTAAGAAAAAAGAAATTCTCTCTGAATAGACATCTTCTTATACGCCATAATTAAATGATGTAGCAAAAAAAAAATCGTGCTCTTATGAAAATGGTATGGTCTATAATGTGTTATGAAGATCTTCCAATGTCTTTTTAGGGGTAAGCCCTAAAAATTACCATTTATATTCTTAACAGAGTGCTTTCAAAGTCTATTCTTAGTACTCCATATGAATTATGAAATGGAAGGAAGCCTAATTTTAAGCATCTTAAGATATGGAGCTATCCTACTTATGTCAGAAATATTTTTGGATATAAGCTATGTACAAGATCAGATAAATATTTATTTATAAAATATTCTAAAAAAATTAAAGGATATTATTTCTACAATCCTTTGAAACAAAAGATAATTATCAATAGGCATACCATATTCTTGGAGAAGAAATTTATCCAAAAAGGAGGTAGTGGAAGAAATATTAAACTTAAGAAAGTTCAAAACCTATGAACTGTTCTAGAATTGTCTATTGAAAGTCCTCAACCCGAAGTACCCAAAGATGAGGTACATCCATAATATACACCTCCTCCTCAAAGGTCAAAGAGAGTGCAACATGCACCTTTAAGATATGATTTCATCATAGAAAATGATAATGAGACAAATATCATTCAAGATGATGATTTATTGACCTATTCAGAAGCCATCATGAGTAAGGACTCTGACAAGTAGCTAGATGTAATGGAATCTGAAATGGACTATATGTATTCCAACTAGGTTTGAACATTGGTTGATGCACCTAAGGGTGTGAGCCTAATAGAGTGCAACTAGGTCTTCAAGAAGAAGATCGGAGCAGATGCCCAAATTAAAACCTATAAAGTTAGGTTGATGGCAAAAGATTTCAAATAGAAATAAGAAATTGATTATGATGAAGTCTTTTCACCAGTAGCTATGCTGAAGTCTATATGGATTTTACTTGCTATAGCAGCATACTATAATTATAAAATCTGGCAGATGGATGTCAAGATCGCTTTCCTTAATGGTAACCTTGAGGAAGAGATCTATATGTGTCAACTAGAAGGTCTCATCTCTAGTGGGAGGCCGAACTAAGTATGCTAGCTTTAAAATTTTATTTATAGATTAAAGCATGCTTCGAGGAGTTGGAACATCTGATTTGACATGATAGTCAAAAAGTTTGACTTCATAAAAAATGTAGATGAATCATGTATATATAAGAAGGTTAGTGAGAGTGCCATAGTCTTCTTGATTTTGTATGTCGATGATATACGACTTATTGGAAATAATATCCCAATGCTCCAGTCAGTTAAAACTTAGCTATCAAATAAGTTTTTTTATGAAAGATTTGGGTGAAGCATCCTATATATTTGGAATTAAGATCTATAGAGATAGATCTAATAAGATGCTAAGCTTATCCTAATCTAGGTACATTAACTTAGTATTGAAAAGATTCAACATGGAAGAAAGTAAAAAAGGTGACTTGCCCACAAGTTAAGGCATACATTTTTCTAAGAAGATGTCTCCTAAGTCATCAGAAGAAAGAGGAAGAATGAATTCTATCCCTTATGCTTTGGTAGTGGGATATATAATATATGCCATGTTACGTACCAGGTTTGATGTGACTTATGCATAGGCATAGTCAGCACATATCATGCTGGTCCAGAAAAGGATCATTAAAAATATATGAAAAATATTCTTAAGTATCTAAGAAGAACTAAAGATATTTTTATGATTTATGGAGGATCAGAGTTGAAACTAGAAGATTATACTAATTTTAGTTTTTAGTTAGATTCACATGATAGCAAGTCAATATCAAGATATGTGTTCACTTTTAATAGTGAAGTAGTGAGTTAGAAAACTTCAAAATAGTAAACTGTAGCTAACTCAACCACCAAGGCAAAATACATTGCTGCTAGTGAAGTTGCCAAGAAAGCTGTCTGGATGAAGAAATTCATTAATTTTCTGAGAGTAGTTCTTAAGATAGAACAACCAGTACCACTTTATTGTGGTAATACTAGTATGGCGATCCAAGCAAAGAAACCTAGGTCTCACCATAGATCAAAGCACATCCTCAGATGGTTTCATTTCGTTTGAGAGATTGTTGAAAAATAAGATGTTGTATTAGAATGAGTCGATACTAAGAACAATATAGCAGGCTCATTTACTAAGGGCTCACCACAGCAACTATTTGATCACCATCTCAATTATATGGGTTTGAGATATAAAGGTAATTGACTTTAGCGCAAGTAGAAGATTGAAAAAATAAGTGCCCTACAAGCCAATCATATGTGTGATGTGATAAGACTTTTTAATATATTTTTCAACTCATGTGATGATATTTATTCTAATATTAATAAAATGACATATTTTAATACATCATTATAGTTGCATCTTTAATGTTTAAAGATTATAATGAACCTCAAAGATTAGGGCAATGATTTTAGGAGACATGAATGGATCATGCCTATGAGACCTAAAATCCTAAAATTCTAGTCTTAAATATTTTTGGTCATAGGAGCATTGAGTTAGGAATTAATGTTCTAGATAGACTGGCACATTCTATGCATGCTGAATGAAGAGGATGGTAGATCTCACAAGCCACTTACAAGCTACTTATGTGGAAACACTAATATAAGGATGTGGGCGCTCATTGAGGAATGTATTCACTAAATTGACTTACTAAAAGAAAACATTCTATAGAATCTTACTTGTATATTAAAAGATGGTTCTCTAAGTGAAAATTATCCTTTGATCTTTTGACCTGAGATCACCATGAAATCTTGTTCACATAAACTCATATTTTTGGTTCATCCTCAATCATGATATTATGTTATAAATAGGATGTTCTGGATATGGTCGAGTGTATATGAAGGTTGTGAGTAGGTCAACAAAGAATCGATCACTCCTAGTAAGAGGAGATGTCATCCTATGTATTTTCATCTATGGATAACTCAGTAAGACTTTGGTCAAAGGAGAATGAAGATTAGATAGGACTTCTAATCCTTCATTAAAGTTATCATAGATTAATGAAGAATAAATATAAACATGTATTTGAGTTTGATATTAATCCATACTCATAAACATATTCAGAATGCAAGATGATTGAAGGATTGAATTGCATTAAAACTTGCCACTGAAGAGTATATTTGGTATTTCTATCAAATTTCATATCTTCTGGGTAGTCATGATACATTGCTAGATGTCAATCTTGACTGGTAGGTTTGATTGAATTAATGTGATTAATTCAATCCTCAATTAGATGGATCTTCTAATTGGTAAATTTGGATTGGCATAAATCTTAGTTGGTTGAGATTGAGTTTGATCGATTGAATTAGGTTAAGATACACCCGAGCCTACTACTAGCTAGATATGGAACCAATGGGTCATACACAATAAGAAATTGATCAAGAAATATTATTAGGATCATTGGATCCTAACTAGATTGCTAATTAACATGCTAGCACACATGTTAGCTGTTGGTGCAGAAAATGGTGCTAACATCGAAGTTTACTGGAGCTGGAGAAGATGAGGTTGCCAATGAGATCTGCAAGATGAAGTCTAAATCAAAGGTGGGTGGCTCCGATAAGATCCTCCGATGGTTAAGTTAGCTTCTTAGTCAACAAGAATGGAGTACTCAGAAGAATGTAAGTGAAGATGAGAGCTTAGAGAGAAAAAGCATATCTGGATGGTCCTTTATATAGATGAAGCGCGTAACAAATTATTGGTGACAGCTATAACCATTGGCTAGTAGGCCATTCGAGCCACGTGAAGTTTGTTACGGAGGGTGAATTATCATTTATCATGACTTGTAGATGGTTGAGGTTAATTTGTTGGAGTTTGGTCGATGGATTGGAGACTTCTATGCTTAGGAGCGAATTGTTCATACAGAATTTGGGATCAAACTGGCCGATCTTAGAAATGAACTTCTAAATCATGGAGGGCGGGCTTGCAGGTCAGTTGGATTTTGTTATTATTTTCTTTGATAGCTTTGAGGAGCTCAACTATCTTTAAGGTCGACTAGGGGTGGACATGAATGATGAGCTGGAGATTAGAGAGAGGATAGTAGATTCCTAGCTGGGACCATGGTCAAAGTTTCTCAAAGGAGTTCGATCGGGATGGTATAAATCTAGGATCCACTGGTGACTAAGATGGAAGAAGGTCAAGACTCAGAAATCCCTACTGGTACTGCCTTCACTATTTTTTGAAGTTCGACAGATACTCAAGATCAACTTGAAAGAGCACTAGGATTTCTTGTTGATAGGGTAGCGGGCACTTATTTCAGATTGGGAATCAAACTTGCATTGACGACGAGATCTTTTTACTGTTCAACTTTGTTCGATCGATATGTACGATATAGCTGTCTGCAATCATCTAAAGGAGAAAAAGGAATTCGGCTACTCTTAAAGTTGGCTACTGTTCATAGAGAAGAGCGGAGGAATCTAGATGAAAAGAATTTGTCTGAATGAAGTTCAGCTAGAGAAGAGCTCGGCCAGAATGGAATTTGATCGGCTAGAATCCTTAATATGCAATTGATGTGATACACTACTGCTCAAGTTCATCCTGTCAAAGTCCAAAAATCTTTGAATTCTGTAGTCATTGGAAGAGGGTTGGTGATCACGGTCGAGAGGATCGCCCGGCGTACATGGATTGGAGGTCATCTTTTCCAAAGTAGGATGGAGTAAGAGAGCTACTTGGATGAGGTTCGATCATGGTTACTGCCCAAAATCATGCTGAAACTAGACATTCTACCGGACTTTGGCAGGAGCTATTTTACCCCTTAACACTTAGATGAAAAGTTTTGGCTTTTGTCGACTGGCGTCGAAGCTTCTTAATGAGCGAATGACTTCAAAAAGACTTCTATTTTGAAATTCCCCCCAGCACAGCATTCCAAGTATGGCACCATAACTACTTCATCGGATGTCAGCCATGAGTGGGACACGTGGCAAGTGAGGGGTGAGTGGAGAGGATCTGCAATCATGACCTCCTCTGATTTTCTTTGGCTATTTAAATGGCTTCTTCTTCTTAGTTTTTCACTTTTGCCTATGCTTTTCTCCCTCTTCTTTCATTCTTCATCTTCTCCGAGTCTGAGTGCTTCGCTCCATTCCTTCTATGATAATCTTGTTCTTAATCATCTTTCGATTCTTCGGCTGCAACCTTTCCTCCATCAACTACTTTAGGTTAGTGCTCTAACATTGCTTTCAGATTTTCCTACTTATTTTTTTAGCTTTCGGGTGCTTAGGAGCTTCTTAGAAAAGTTACGGTCCTTTTCCTATTCACCAAATTTTTTGGTTAATTTTTCTTAATTTTTGATGATTTTCTCTGATTTCTTTCGATCCAAATATCTTCTGAGGTTTCCTGGTCTACCAGTTCTAGGAGCTTGACTGATTTGAACTCTCAAGATCTTATCTTCAAAGAAGAAGCCGATCCTAGGATAATATCCCATCCAACCTTCATACTCGAGATAATCCCCTGCTCCCTATACTCTGTAGACCTTTCCTTAATAAGGATCTAGTATGAGTACCCCTCGAGTATGAACTAGAGCTTTTCAAGCCAAATGACCGAGCTTACGCTTTTCTCCCGGGCTGCTTTTGCTTATACATTGAGGCTCTTCGTGCTAGGTTTCGACTCCTGATCCCTTCTTTTATTATAGCTCTTTTTTTATTTTTAAATATCTCCTTCATCTCGATAGCTTCGAACTCATTTAGGTTTATTATAGGTTTTCTTTTTCTTTGCATCTCGACCAAAGTCCATCCGATAATTTCTCTATTTCGTAATTACTTTACTTTCAAACATCATCCCACTGCCAAGGATTAGTGGTATCTGTCCCCCCGTTCAGCAAGAAGAGATTGCTCAAGAGCGCTCCTTCTTCCATTCATAACTGAAAGAAAAAAAATTTCTTTGTCTTCTGCTCATCTTTAGAGTTAGGACTTTCACCCTGGGGCATCTAAGGGATTTAGTTTGTCGAGCTCCTGGATTAGAGAGAGAAGATCTGGACTCGGCTAGTAGACTGAGAAACTACCAAGCTCCTCCTTTATCGAAACTGTTAGAAGACCAGACCCTGTTCAATCTCGATCTTAGTCTCTTTAACCCATCAGGTATACTTCCTAATCCTGCTAATTATTCTTTTTGCTTTTTCTTCTAACTTTAACCTTTTGCTACTGTAGAGATGAACCCAGTAGAGTTGAAGCGACTATCTTAGGAACTCTATGCTCACAAGAGAAAAGAAAGTGCACTCGGAGAGCCATCTAAATGGGGAAAGATTGGTGCTTCAAGCCCAGTTGCCCTGGATGAGGTTGCTACTCCAAGGTCCCCGTAGCTCCAATAGCCTCGAGCCCTCTCACCAAGGTCCTTGTCTCTGAGGCTCCTGCCAAGAGGGAAGAAGGAGCCAAATGGAAATGAAAGTAGTTGCTCGCCAAGAAGCCTCGATGCAAGAATAGCCCCGGAGGGTCCAATGGCGATAACTCTGATTCTCCTTTCGACGATCGGAAGGTCATCAAGTCTTTAATCAATGGGTGCACAATGCTAGAAGTCGTGGACAGGATCATCCATATTGTCTTCGAGCAACAGACATGGGACACCCTCGGGATCTTTCTTGAGGTAACTATCTTATCTCCCCCTTTGACTTGTCTATATGTTCTTCCATCGACAAGACTAACTTTATTTTTCTATAGATGGGTCATCAGTTGATCGCGAATATTAAAATGATCAATCTTTAGAAAGCCGAGATGGTGAAGGTTCTTGAGAATCACAAGGCTGAGATCGACTGTCTCTTGAAAGAAAAGTCTATCGAGGTCAGTCATCTTCAAAAGGCAATCAGAAGTAATGAGTAGGCTTCAGCGGAGGTAAAGGAGAAACTGGCCCTAAAGGCAAAAAGGAGGGAGAAGGTAGAAGATGAGGTCATCAAGAAGAAAATGCAGATCTCGGAGGCTAAGGATAAAGCTATCGTGGACTTCAAGACCTCTAAGAAGATGGAAGACATCAAAATTGACTTCGCTAAGATAGCCTTCATCCAGGGGTTTAAGCTGTGCTAGAGGAAGATGGCTGAGAAGTTTCTCAAGCACGATATCAATTTTCTGGGAGGGGAGTGTTCTGACGATGAAGTTGATCCTTCTTGTAGGATCTGGTGTGGTGCCTCCAAGCCTTGGGAGACCATAGGAGGAGCCAGGGTGTTGGCTCTAAAAGACTAGGATGGGTGCGGTCCTAGGGCCAGGACATGAGTTATCTTAGAGTGAAGGCAGCGTGTAGCCCTGCACGGACTCTAGATTCAGGTGTGAGGACCTTGAGGAGGATTGGTAGGTATTTCGAAGATTTGAAATATAAGGTGGAGCAAAGGATCAAAGCTAGAAGAATAATTAGCCAAGATAAGAGACTAACATACAGGCAGGCTGGCTCGGATATGCAATCAAGTCGACTCGGGCTAAAATCGAGCTGACTTGGAGAGCAGTCGAGCTAGCTATCTCAAACAGACAGAAGACAGAATTTAGGCAAGATGCAGTCGAGCCAGCTCGACTACTAATAAAGTCGGCTCGATGGTGGCGAACAAAATTGGATGAAATTTTTTGTTTGGATCTTAAGGCCTGGTCCAATAAGGTCTTAAGGTGGCTAACACATGTATGGATCGGATTTAGATCTAAGGAATGAGAGGAAGACATGTATGTACATGGGCTCGGTGAGTGCTTTCATGTATTGGATTTGCTAGGAGAGCTTTTGGTCTGGCTTAATGCCTATGTATAAATACATAGGTTGTATTAGAATTTTCAAGAGAGCAATTAATATAGATCTTTTCTCCCTCAATCTCTCTTCTCTCTAGAGTTGCCACCCCAAAGGAGGACACCTCCCTCAAGCCCAAGGAGGAAGGCACCCCATCACAGATTCAAATTAGGTAGATCGATAGTCTGCTATCTTAGAAAATGTCAAAGGTCTCCTCAGGTTCATACTAAAGATCAAGAATTTTCGCAATATGTGGTATCAGAGACTAATGGTGTGTGGAAGCGAGGAAGCCATATAGGATGAAATCAAGAATCTGCACAAATATTTTATGGTATGTCTGAGATCTATCTTTGTTATTGTTGTGATTTGGCTAACCAAGAGCAGCGGATTGAAGGTGGAGGCTGAGAGGATTAACGAAAAAAAAAAATTTTGAAATGAAAGATTTTGGTGCATGATTTTTTGATCGATCTTGATTGGATAAATCAGGATGTATGACGACTAATAGGGTTCTCTAAAAAGATGGGCAGTGTGGGGTTGTTTGGCGGATGAAGGGAGATTTTTCAAGAGATAATGATCGAAGGAAAGCTGAAGAAGCGATTATACGTTCTTCGATTATAAGAAGGTGGGAGAAGTAGTCGGGGATACATTCAGCAGTTCAATCAGAGCATGGATTTGCAAAGCCTTGGAGGTGATAGAGATGGATGATCCATTAAGATCCAGTAGGTCAGTACTGGATGGCTGATCTTGAATCAGGTTTCTTCTACAGGAGCATCAGGGAGAGTCACGATTCAGATAGAGGATGGGTTATGTGCAGCAAGAGAGGACTCGGATACCTATGAGAAGGTAGTGCAGAGATGAGGCAGGGAGTGCTAGAGTGCTGCAGTAGTATTTCTCTAGAGGCATGGGGTTGAGAGAGGTTCGATAGTGCAGCAGTCGAGGGAGGTATCTCAGTGAAGAGTGTCAGAAGGCATCTCAGGAAGACCAAGAGCAGGTCTCAAAGAGATCCAGAAAGTCTCAGAAGCCTTAAAATGAGAAAGGTGGGTCCGAGCCCAAGATGGAATTTGAAATGCAGTTCCTCCGGATGCAACTGAAGCGATGGCTGATGTAGGGACAGAAGAGGAGAAGGCTAGGATGGAATTCTCTAGGATTTCAGTCGCTAAAAATGAAGAGTTGGATGAGCTCTTGGTGGTTTCGAAGGTGCCTATAGGGTACAGTATATCCGAGATAGTTTTGGAGGGGTCCGTAGAGTATGAAGGATCCGAAGGAGCAGTGACTGTGTTCGAGGTGTAGCAGCAGGCTCAACAGTATAGTGTTGGATGGTTGGCCTCGGAGGATTCGATTATAAAGTCAGCTTCTACAGCATTAGAGAGACTTCAATTTTAGATGGAGCATCGGACAAAGATGGCTTCACAAGTGGAGAGAGTTTTGACATAAGTTCAAAGCAAAAAAGTACAGGAGGATCAATATCCTAGCACCAATGCTAGAGATGCACAGTTTTAGGTGGAGCGGCACGTGCGAGAAAGACTGGCGAAGTTCTAAGGAGATTGTGTTAGGATATGCAGTGAGTGTCAGTACAGAAATGCTGCAGGATCTGAAGAAAAATTCAGAATAATTAATGCAGCTGCCAAGCAGAAGGGTGCCTATAACTTCAAGGATGGTGCGAAGAAGCAAGCTAAGATCTTTAGCGGTGGAAGTGGTCATCCCAAAGGCTTCAAGGGTGCACAACAATTGAAGAGGATTGGCAGAGGTGATGTTTGTATAAGGAGCTATCAAGATGTCCATCGATAGCGGAATCGTACAGAAAAATATTACTAAGTATGCCAAGACTTGGGCACACCAAGGTAAAGATTATAGGATCTGGTGTGGTGCTCCCAACCTGTGGGGCCATGAGAGAAGCCAGGGTATTGGCTCTGAAAGACTAGGATATGTGTGGTCCTAGGGCTAGGACAGAAATTATTCTAAGATGAAGATGGTGTGTAGCCCTGCACAGACTTGAGGTTCAGATGTGAGAACCTTGAAGAAACTTGGTAGATGCTCCAAAAATCTGGGACATAAGGTAGAGCAAAGAACCAAAGTCATGAGAAGAATCAGTCAAGACAAGGGGCTGACATACAGGCAGGCTGACTTGGATACATAGTCGAGTTGGCTCAGACTGAGATCAAGCCGACTTGGGAGTACTCAAGCCGGCTGTCTAAGGTAGATAGAAGATAGGGTTTGGGCGAGATACAGTCAAATCAGCTCGACTACTGACAGAGCCGGCTCGATAGTGGCGAATAAAATTGGGCAAAATTTTTTTTTTGGATCTTAAGGCCTAATGCAATAAGGTCTTAAAGTGGCTAACACATGTATGGATCAGATTTAGATCCAGAAGATGAGAGCATGGGAGACATGGATGTACATGAGCTCGATGAGTGCTTTCATGTATTGGGTTAGTTGGGAGAGCTTTCGGTCTGGCCTAATGGCTATGTATGAATACATGGGTTGTATTAGAATTTTCAAGAGAGCAATCAATAAAGATCTTTTCTTCCTCAATCTTTCTTCTCTCTAGAGTTGCCGTTCCAAAGGAGGTCGCCCCATCATAGATTCAGATTAGGTAGATTAATAGTCTACTGCCTTAGAGAATGTCAAAGATCTCGTTAGGTCCATGCTAAAGATCAAGAATTTCTGCAACACATGGTATCAGAGCTAGGTGATGTTACAACAATTCCACCACTACTACTAAACTACTGCCTGTCGAGCCTCCTGCTGCGACTTTTGAACCTACCCGAGAGCCTAAGACTGCCAAAGCTGCACCAAGTTTGGCCGCCGCTACTCCAGAGGTTGGAGGCTTTTGATAATTATACTTTTTTTATCTTCTACTTTTTCTGTATTCAAATTATTTTGATTAATGAAAGTAAATTTCTTTTCTCTGCAATATTTTGCGCCATGGTGTTTTATACATTAACATAGTCTCTAGTCAATGCAGAACCTTTGCCTCAAGGAATTGAAGGCTTTTAATAGAAAGTTAAAGAAAGAAGTTCATCAACTAAGCAAGAAACTGAAGAAAACTAAAGATGAGCTTCAAAAGTCAAAAAGAACTATACTGCCGTTGAAATTAACCACCTTCGCCAAGCATGCAAGAAGGATCTTAAGAAATATGCTAAGAAGAATCATTTGATAAAAGAGCTCGAAGAGATTAAAAAGTGTGCTAGCGAAAAGTCCTAGGCATTGATCGTAAAGATCAGCTCCTTCGAAGTCGAATTTAACATGGCTAATGAAAAGATCCAACTATTAGAAGGGAGCTCGGCATGGTCCACCAGCCGAGAAGAGTATGGCTGGGATTGGTCCAAAAGGTTTTTCGAGCTTCAAGACCAGCTATGCAAGGCTGAGGATTCTTATAAGAGTTACGAGCTAGGTTGGAGCAATCAAATTGCGGACCTTCAATGCACAGTCCGGATGGCTGACGAGAAGATCGCCAGACTTTAGAAGCAGTTGGCGGATATGACCCAAGCAAGTTCGAGCAGGGACTCTGAAGAAATTAATTCTTTGAGGAGGACTATAGGAAACATTTCTGAGCTCTATGAAAAGGAGAAGACCAAGCTACAATAGTTAAAGATTCAGATGGTTTATCAATAAAATGCTATGAAAAATGTAGAGGCTGAGTCGGCCATTTTGAGAAAGAGGCTAAGAAAGGCTGAAGAAGTCTTTTGAAGATCCCAGAAGTTACTATATGAGAGTTTAGCAGCGAGGCAAGAGCTTAAAGATAAGATGCAAGATTTGAAGTACTCCCTCGTGATAGCTAGGCGTGGAAGTCTGAATCTGAATAGGACTTCGTCTTCTTTTTTTCTATCTTCTCTCTTTTTTGTAATCGATCTTGAAGACCTATGTAATGAACTTTAACTTTAATGAAATAGTACTACTTTCAATTATCCTTTTATGTTTCATCTTGGTTCAATGCTTGCTAGTCTTCTTTATTTTCTCACTATAAGAAAAGTCGCATACATCCATGCTTTTTACTCACGTAAAATACATATGTGGGTAAAAGATTAAATTCTAAAAAAAAATTGTATATACCCATGTTTGTCAAATATGAAAATACTATAATTAATTTTTAACTTACATTTTAATGATTAAATATGAGTAAATCAAATATACTAATGGATAAACATGGGTAACTCAAATCTGCTAAAAAATATACTAAATATTTATGGAAAGTGACTGACGCCAAGAGAAGAGCGCCAAAAAAAAAAGCACCGACCCCATCTTCCTTGATTAAATAAAATAATAAAATTACCATCTACCCTACCAATAGGAATCCCGATGCTCCATCTACTAGATCAGACTGCATGAAGAGAGAAAGCTCTATCTGCTGCCTAGAGTTCCTTTGCCAATAGTGGAGGTTTCTCGCCGATGCTCCAACTAACTGTTGCAGAGCATAGCCTGGTCCTATCACCGCCGCAACATCCCTCCATGTCATCTGATCCAGGAGTTCCACTCTCCACACTATAAGAAAAAGAAGATTTAGTAGCACTCTTTTACTAATGGATATAGAAAACCACTAGAAAAATAGATTTTAAGCAGCATTTTTTTGAATCCACTAGGCAAAGTCTTTTTTTTTTTTGGTGGTCTAGTCAAATCATTGAAAAATATCTTATTTTTTTCAATGATCAAATCAAACCATTGGGAAAGTTAAATTTTTTCCAATGGTCAAGTAAAACTGTCGGAAAAAATCTTATTTTTACCAGTGGTCATGTTCGATCGCTGGAAAAAATCTTATTTATACCAGCGTTCATGTCCAACCATTGGAAAAAGTCTTATGTTTACCAGCAATCAGGTCAAACTATTGGAAAAGTCTTTTTTTTTAGAAGTATCTTATTTTTTCCAGCAATCAGTTAAAATCACTAGAAAAAATCTAATTTTGACTAGTTTATATCATACCCAAATTATGTCCATATTATTCAAGAAGTTTGATCAATTTTATTTTGGCAAGTTCAAGATAGGCATGAAAGTTCCATATAAAGTTAGCATAAAGTACTAATTTCAATGTGAAAGTTTAGGGTGAATGGTAGAGTTTGAAATGTTTTAAGATTTGTGTGGTGAGTGATCCAATGGTAGATTCAAGTGAAGAATCATTCTTTCCTACATAAGATGCAACCTATGTCCGGCTCTTTAGGTCTGTTTGGAAATATTATAGCTTTTAACTAAAAAATAATTTTTGATAAAAATTATATTTTTAATTCATGAATTGTTTAGAAAATATATATATATTTTATAAAATTATTTGATTGTCAAAATCTAAAAATTGTTTGTAGCTATAAAAGTGACATTGGACAATTTTTTTTTTTTGTAATAATCAATCTTTAAGAAAAGTCTTATGTCTTTCGATGATTTGATTAAATCATTAAAAAAAAATTATCAATAACTATATTTTATTATTAAAATAAATTTTGATTTAACCAATGATCAAATAAAATTATTGGAAAAGATTTTATTTTATAAATTATCAGAAAAGATATAAGCCCAAATATCCAAGCCCAAATATCCATGCACGCCCCTTAACTTTTTCTTTCATGTGGGATTTTTTTTCGAGACCCTTTCTCTTCTTTTTTTTTTCACAATCCTCCTCTTTAGCAGCTCCTCATCTCTCCTTCATGTTTTTGGAGGATTCCCTCCAAATCCATCAACGATCGCCACCATCCCACCATAAGAAAAGGAAGATTTACCGTATTCTTTTATTATTGATATAGAAAACTACTAGTAAAAATAATTTTAGATAGCATTTTTTTTGAATTTATTAGATAAAATCTTTTTTTGTTTTTGATGATCAGGTCAAATGTTGAAAAAAAATTTATTTTTTTAAGTAGTTCAATGGAACCGCTAGAATTTTTTTTTTTTTTACCAGCGGTCATACTATACTGCTGAAAAAATTTAATTTTATCAGTGGTCAAATTAAACCATCAGAAAAAAAACTAAGTTATTTGATGATCTTTTATGGCTAGATACATATCAAGTAACCAACCAAAAAAATCAGCGCACGTGCCTTTGTTTCGCCTGCCGCGCGCCGGATTTTTTTTTTTTTAACATCCATCCTCTGCCGGCCGTAGTTTTCCTTCACGCGCTTCCTCTTCCGTCGATGTGACTTCCAAGGAGAGCTTTGACACGGCCAAATGCAAGCGAGGCGATGCCGGATCCCTGGCCACGGTCGGAGGATTCTACCTGTGGCTGGTCTTCTCCATGCCGTATTCCACCGGAAGCTACTGGAGGCCATGATGTGCGGGGTCTCCACGCACCGGTGGAAGAGAGGCGCCGCCTTCGGTTCGCCAAAGCAGCGGTCAACGAACCGGTCGGAGCGGCTTGCAGAGCTGCTGCGAGCTGAGGTCTTGCTGGCGGGCTCCGATGAGGCGTTGGCGGAGACGAGGTGGAGGATCGTGGTCTTCGAAGAGCTCCAGCGCATGGTGAGGAGGCTCCAGTTTGGCGGCGGGGACAATGTGGGAGGGGATCGAAGGAAAGAGGTCGCGGGGGAGGTGCGGCGGCTCGCCAAGGACGACGCGGAGGCGAGGAGGACGCTCGCGATGCTTGGCGCCATCCCTCCCCTGGTGGAATGCTCGATTCCCCGGGTATTGACTTCCAGATCTCGGCACTCTACGCCCTTCTCAATCTAGGGATCGGATCGGAAGTCTATAGGCTCGTGGTTTCTCATTAGAGGTTTTGATTTCAGGAACAAGGCGGCTGTAGTGAAGGCCGGAGCGGTGCACAAAATGTTGAGCCTGATCGAATCGGGAAGCTCCCTCTCAGTCTCCGAAGTGATCGTCGCGAATTTCCTTGGCCTCAGCGCTCTAGATTCCAACAAGCCAATCATCGGCTCCTCCGGCGTGATACCATTCCTCGTGGCGGCTTTCAAGAACCCTAGCGCCACCGCCGGGGGTGGAGGCTCCTCTCAGGCAAGGCATGATGCACTCCGGGCGCTGTTCGACCTCTCCATTGCCGCCGCCAACATCCCCTACCTCATCGATGCCGACATCGTCCCCTACCTCCTGGCAGCGGTTAGCAACATGGAGGCGAGTGAGCGGGTGCGGGACGGCAGGCGATGAGCCGATCGCAGGACGCATTCTCGATGTTGGTGGACATCCTCGGCTGGTCGGACGCCCCGGGGTGCGAGGAGAAGGCGGTGTACGTGCTAATGGGATACGCTGGCAAATTTTATTTTTTTTAACAGTCAGTCGAAAAAAAATTTATTACTGATAAAAAACTTGATATGCAGCAATGGCAGCTTCTCCAAGAACATAACAACAATCAAAAAAGTTATCAAAAAAAAATATTAATAATTTTTTAAATTTTTATTACTAATTTTAACTGCTTCTAGATCTCTTATTTCTTATAGTATTCTCTTTCCAAATACTGATGAACATCACTAGTGTGCCATCACCATAATCCATCAGAGGCCAAGAAGCCTTCATTGGCTTTCCCCTAGACAGCGGGTGCCCCAGATTACATCGCCTCCAATATTATCCTCGCCGACGAGGTCGTCATCTACGACAATGCCTCCATCCTCCACCGCAAGCTCAACAAGATCACCATCGAATTCTACTCCAAGGTCCTCTACATTATCTGGTTCTCCACTGTAGGTCCCCCCATCTTCCGATCTATTCTTTTATGGTTTGCTGTTTGAATTAACGAGCTCAAATTGATGTTGTCTATTTCTCTTAACTTGCTGTGGAAATTTAAATGGAAATGGTAAACCTTATAATGCTTAAATAGGTTGGATATAGGGTTACGGATGGGAATTTCAATGGTTGTTTTTTGTTTTTCCTCCAACAATTCGTCTTCGTAGTCCAAGGTTTAGTTATTGTCCTGTTGGGATTTAGTAGTCAAGCAGGTGGGCTTAACAATAACTAATTGTTCTCCTGCCTTTTTATTCCACCGTATCCCCAAATCAAAGACAATAAATCTATACATGAAATACTGTTTCTCAAAGGAGATTGCAGTTGTCTATTTTAGCATATTGGAGTGATTATGCATTACTGTTCTTTTATTATTGCCTAATAAGTAATTATACTTGCCATGAACGCACAACAGTCATGCAATTTTCTATTTTCTAAACAATCTGCATAGTTATACTTCTTAAATATGATTTCTCTCAGTATTTATATATTTATGATAAAAATTAGAAATTTCTATGAACCTCCGGTGTTATGAATATGGAGTCCTTATATGCAGAAAGCAGAACAAATAACCAACTAAAATGGAAAAAATTGTTGTCCATGGAGCGTCAAACTTTTCATGTGCCAAAGGTATGATTATAAAATTCATGATGATCATCCAGATTGGTTTATACCATTTTACATTTCCGTGGTGTTGAAAAGGTTGTCAACTATGGAATGATAAGATGTTGTATACATACTTTCTTTATTGCTTAGTAAGTATATTATTTATTATTTTTTATATTTAGTCTTAACTATTAATATGTCTTAAACTTGCAAATATTGTTATTGATCATTGTATTTAGCCTCTCAAAAAATTTCACTTTAGCATCCTTTAGTTATTTTTTTCTTTTCTGTATGTTTTAGATGCATATATAGCTATGGATATAAATTAGAGTTGGTTGAATCTATCAAAGTATCGAAGATTGGTTTACAAGGCTAGAATTTGTATATATATAATACTTAGATTCCCATTTTATCCAATATTTATCATTTTAGGGATAAAAGTTTGGAAGATGTACTTTGTGAGGTTTCTATTTTTTATGCAATTGAGCCCGATGCTCCATTACTTGTAAATGACAAAAATTGAGCTTTAATGAAACATGCTATTGGCATTTATATTATTTGGTGGAAAGATTATGTATATATATATATATATATTTAATAGTGATTTATACTTTAAAATAATATATATATATATATATATATATATATATATTGTAGATTCAGGCGGGGGATATGATGGATGGTGCTAAGAAAAGATAAGAATTGTCTTGCTGATGGCTTCATAGATTGATGAACTCTTAGATTTTGCAAAGTTATCTATTTGGTGTCATCAATTCAAATTTATTTTATTCTCTTTTTGGTGTAGCAAAAGTGAGCTTATAATTTATATATAAAATACAGGAGATCAACTGAAACATATTTATTCTGTATTTTGAGTTCTAGTGTTTACTTTCTTTTATATTCAAAAATTTGATGATGTATGGCTTTGTTTTTTGGATTTTGATGAAACTAAAAAAATTATTGGGATAATTTTTTTGAGACCACTACTATGTATGTTTAGTTCTCTTTAATATAATATTGAAGATTATTTTTTATTTTCAGTTGTTTCATCTTTTTGAAATTACTAGTCTTCATATATTATTCAGTGGTATAAGATGCTTAAATAAGTTACCAATGCATAATTTCTATTTTTATTTATTATTATAGATGATTCACATTTTGAAATTAGACAAGACAGTAATATCTAAAAGTTGATTATATATCCATATTTTATTATTAATAGTAGAGATCCATTTATACCCATGCTTTGGTAACTCCTATGAAGTCTGATTCATGTATTTAGTTACCCACGTTTAATAAAGGAGGGTGTACACTAGGTCTATACCTATGTATACACTCTTACCTATATTAGATGTTACGTAGATAAAGCAGGGGATATACACATGAAAAAAAATAATATAGATATAAGCTACACCCATGCCAGACATACCTATATTTAACTAAACATGTGTACCAACGTGGATATAGACGTATCCCCACATCTTTTAGGTCTTTACCCATGTATCTTTCACATGGGTGTATCTTAGCTTTCTTGTAGTGTCTTATCGTGCCTGATGTCGACGTCATCTTGAAATAATAACTTTCGACCCATGTCTAGTATATCCATCCCTTTTGTTTACAAATAAGAGTTTTTGGGTTTGTTTTTTAGGAGTGAATGTATTTTTTTGCTTAGGAACCGGAAGCCTTTATACTTGTGATCAACCTCCCATTTATGAGTCTAAGGCTTTCAGTCCCCTATAGAGGTCTTCATTTATGTCAGGATGAGGTCCTTCTTCTGTTTCTGATGTAGCCAGCTATCACCCAAGTTTAGATGAGGTCCACCTCCTATCTTGAATAATCGGAGGCTTTCACCCTTCCTACGACATAGTTAACCTCCTATCTTAAATAACCAGAGGCCTTCACCCTCGCTACGATGAGGTTAACCTCCTATCTTAAATAGCTGTAGGCCTTCACCCTCGCTGTGATGAGGTTAACCTATTGTTTTAAATAATTGAAGGCCTTCACCCTCCCTACAATAAGGTTAACCTTCTGTTTTAAATAACCGAAGGCCTTCATCCTAAATAATTGGAGGCCTTCATTCTCGCTGCGATGAGATTAACCTTCTATCTTAAATAATCATAGGCCTTCATCCTCACTGCAATGAGGTTAATCTTTTGTTTTAAATAACTGAAGGCCTTCTTTTTTGTTTGAGAATGAAATTTGGCTGAATAATTTTCTGTCATTGCATAGTTTTGCACCAAAGATAAGAATATTAAAGTAAAAAAAAAATTTATTAAAATGACACCATTGATAGTACATTCTCAAGTTTTTCAAGCTCCAAGGTCGTAAGAGTGTAGCCCCTCTAAGTTTCTTCAGATAGTAAGTTTCCGATTGGACAATTTCCACAACCTCATAAGGACCTTCCCAGTTTGGAGCAAGCTTGCCCTAATTTTATGGCTGAAAAATGTTAGCCCATCGCAGCACCAGATCTCCAACTTTGAAGACTTTAATTCTAACTCTGGAGTTGTAGTAGCGAGCTATCCTTTACTTATAAACTGCCATCCTAATCTCAACCTTCTCTCGCTTTTTTTTTCAATAGATCAAGATTTGTCCTGAGATCCTGCTAGTTATTCTATTTATTAAAGGCTTCGACTGATGTCGAAGAAAGTCCAAGTTCAACTGGGATTACCGTCTTTATCCCAAAGGCTAATGCAAAGGAGGTTTCTCGAGTTGGTAGCCTTTGAGTGGTTCTATAAATCCAGAGCATATGTTAGAGTTCATCCATCCATGTTTCTTTTGTTCTTTCAAGCCTTGCTTTTATCTCTTGCAACAGAGTCCCGTTAGTTACCTCAACTTCGCCATTTACATGTGAGTGAGCTACTAATATAAAATGATTAAAGATGTTTAGATTTTTACAGAATTCGGCAAATCTTTTTCCTATGAACTGGCATCCATTATCAGTAATGAGAGTCCGAAGTAGGCCAAATTTATAAATTATTGACTTCCAAACAAAGTCTTATACTTTAGCTTTAGTAATTTTAGCCAGAAGTTTGGCCTCATCCTACTTGGTGAAGTAATTCACTACCACTAGAAAAGTTTTCACTGTCTAGATGCCATGGAAAAGGGCCCAAGCATGTCCACCCCCATTGCGCAAATGGCCAAGGAGAGCTCAGAGGTGTAAGTTGAGAAGCTGACTGTCTTTAAATGTTGAAATTTTTCTAACATTGGTTGCATCTCTTTATATAATCAGTGGCATCTTACTACATAGTTGGCCAGTAGTACTCTTGATGGAGTAGTTTGTAAGATAAAGTTCTGGCCCCTAGATAGTTTACATAAATTTCTTCATGAACTTTTCTCAGAGCATAATTGGCTTCAGAAGATCAGAGACATTTGAGGAGTGGTAAAGAATATGACCTCTTATATAATTTATTTTCATATAAAACATAATGAGAAGCCTGTTTTCTCAACTTTCAAGCTTTTTTAGGATACCGAGAGAGTGTGCCATCTTTAAGGTATAAACCAAGTGGATCGATCCAGGTGGGCTCAGAATCAACCTACATTATAGGTTGGTATTCTTTCGAGCTTGGATGTTGCAGAACTTCAAAAAAAACCTCTTTTGGTAATTCACTTAGAGCCAAAGTAGCTAATTTGGAGAGGAGGTTGGCTCTAGTATTTTTCGCTCTGGGGATCTATTGAATGTCAAAGCTGCTAATGATCAAAATTAGATTCCTTACCTTTTTCAAGTACCTCTTCATGCTTTCCTTCCAAGCTTCATAATTACTATTAACTTATCCCACTACCAATTGAGAATCACTATAAACTTTCACATGGTTCGCTTCTAATTCTTGAGCTATTCTCAATCCTGCAATTAGAGCTTCATATTCTACCCCACTATTTGTTGCTAGAAACTCAAAGCATAGTGTGTATTCAGTAATAATTTCTTCTAGATTGATTAGAATTAAGCCTACGCCCATCCTTAAAGCATTAGATAAACCATCTACATATAGAGCCCAGAAGTCTTCAGGAGATCTATTTTTTCCTCAGGGGAGTTTGGCTATAAACTAAGAGCACAAACTTCCTAATGCTTAGGTTCAGCTGGATCCGGGATGGTGCATTCTACTAGAAAGTTGGCAAATATCTGAGCTTTAATGGATGGCTAAGATTGAAAATTGATGTTGAACTTGGTGAACTCAATTGTCTATTTAGCTATTCTTTTAGAGATATCGGGTCGATGAAGGACAGTCTTGATTGGTTCATCAGTGAGAAGTGAGACTGGATATCCCTGAAAGTAAGGTCGAAGCTTCCTAACTGCAATCAACAAAGCATAAGTTAGCTTTTTCAATTTTATATATCTTATTTCTTCATCCCTTAGAACTTAGTTTATATTGTAGATTGGCTTCTGAATTTTTGCCTCTTTCCTGATCAGGATGGCTCCAATTGCCGCAGGAGATACAGTAAGATATAGAAATAACTCTTCATCAGGTTCAAGTTTGGCAATGAGAGAAGGTGAGCTGAGGTAGTTCTTCAACTCTTCAAAGACTCGTTGATATTCAAAAGTCCAACAAAAATTTTTAGGCTACTTGAGTACTTAGAAAAAGGGCATACAACATTCAACCAACCTTGAGATAAATCGATTCAAAGCCGCAACCTTTCCTGTCAAACGTTGAATCTCTTTTATTATTTTTGGTGCAGTCATTTCTTGAATAGCCCTGATCTTTTTAGGATTTATCTCGACGCCACGTCTTGACACCATAAATCTTAGGAATTTTTTCGAAGTTACTTGGAAAGCATATTTAGTAGGATTCAACTTTATCTTGTACTTCTGAAGGATGCTGAATATCTCTTTCAGATCAGCAATATAATTTATCAGAGATTAGCCTTTAATAAGCATATCATCCATATAGACCTCTATATTATGTTCGATCTGCTCCTTAAAGATCTTATTTACTAGGTGTTGATAGATTGCACCTGCATTTTTTAGTCCAAAAGACATAATCCTGTAATAATAAAAACCATGATCAGTAATAAAAGTAATTTTTTTCTCATCTTCTGGTGCCATCCAAATTTAGTTATAACCGAAAAAGACATCCATGAAGGTGAGGAGCTTATGGCCCGAGGTTGCATCCACTAGTTGATCAATTCTGAGCAGAAGATAGCTGTCTTTTGGGCAAGCCTTGTTCAGATATGTGAAGTCGATACATATCCTTCACTTGTCATTCACCTTCTTGACGAGAACGATATTTATAATCCAGTCCAGATATGACATCTTTCAGATGAAATTGGCTTTAAGAAGCTTGTCGACCTCGTCCATGATAGCCTTCTATAGCTCTGATGCAAAGCTACACTTCTTTTGCTTTATTAGCTGATGCTTAAGTTCTATAGCTAGATGGTGTTCCATCATTTCTACATCGATCCCAGACATATCCATAGGTATCCAAGCAAAGACATCGACATTTTTTTGTAAGAAGGTGACGAGCTGCTTTTTAACTTCTTCTTTCAGATTAGAGCCGATTTGAGCTGTATGATCTTTGTTTCCATCATTCAAAGAGACTATGACAAGGTTGTCGATTCGTTCGTCTCTCCGTTCTTTAGTTAGGTCATCATGGGTATTAAGTTCATCCACTAGACAAGGGTCTACTTGCTTTTCTCTTTGAAAGGCAATGGTATAATAATGTCATGCCAGAGCTTGATCTCCTCTAACTTCTCCAACCCAATGGTTTATCAAAAACTTCATCTTCAAGTAATAGATTAAAACCACAACTCGAAGTTCATTTAAACCAAGTCGGCCAAGAATCGCATTGTAAGCAGAAGGTGTCTTTACTACCAAGAAATCAACTTAGATCTTCGATTGCTTTGGGTACCGATCTACCACAACTAATAAGATAATTATTCCTTTAACTGACACCGCATCGCTGGTGAATCCCACTAATAGGGAGCTTATTGGTCCCATATGACCATCAGGTATAGATATTTGAGAAAATGAATCATAAAATAAAACATCAGCAGAGCTTTCATTATCAATCAAAATACGCATACATCATAGTCAGTAATATTTAAAGTAACTACAATCGCATCATTGTGTGGGAACTAAACTTCCTGTGCATCTTCTTCAATGAAAGCGATGGGTTCTTTAGTCCTCTACCTATTTGCTGGTTTTACTGATCTACTATTTTTTTCCTATCGATATCCCCCAGCAATTATATTGATGATTTCAAGCAGGGGCCGATCTCCTTGCAGCTTATCTCTCCTAGGTGGTTCAGGCTATGGCAGGACTTTTGGTCGATCTTTTCTTCTTTCTGGCCAACGTCGGAAGAATTCGTCCATGCAACCCCTTCTAATTAGCTTCTCGATCTTGTCTTGGAGCTGGATACATTCTTCAGTATCATGACTATGGTCATGATGGTAGAGGCAGTACTTATTGGGGTTGCGCTTGGCTGGGTGAGTCTTCATTCTCTCCGGCCTTGGCAACTGCTTCTTATTTCCATTAATTCTTGGATCTTGCGAGCATTCAGAGAAGCATAATTATGAAACCATTGGGGAGGGGAGTTTCGCCACATCCTTTGATCGAGGCTTTTATATCGGTGAACTCGTGGAGGGATTCGAGCTCATCTACGCTCGGAAGGAGTTCTGGAGCATGATCGAGCTTCACTCGAATTCTCAATAATTATTGACTTGCTTGATTTACCCGCTTGCCGCTCTCCTACGCCTTCTGCCCGGGTCAACATGTTGGCAAAATCATAAGGATACCTCTTCTTTAAGAAGAAAAGGAGATCATTCTTCTAGAAGCCATCCTTCAGTGCAGTCATAGCAATAAATTGATCCAAATTTTTGATCTTCAAGGCAGTAGCATTAAAGCGACCGACATAAGCTCGGATGGACTCTCGTTTCTTCTACTTGATATTGATAAGAAAGTCTGAACCTCATCTCTGATGCTGGCTACTGATGAAATGAGCTGCAAACTGGTGGCTCAGCTGATCAAAAAAAAAGATGATATCCGATTTGAGACTTGAGTACCAGATTCTCGCTGCTCCCTTCAAAATAGAGGAGAAGACTCTGCATAAGATGGTGTATGGTATACCATGGAGCAACATCATAGTCCTGAAGGCTTCGAGGTGGTCGACTAGGTCTGAGGTCCCATCCTAACTCTCAAACTGAGAAAGTTTGAAGTTCAACAGGATGGGCTCCTGCATGATTTGAGTGGAGAATAAAGGGTTGGTGCAGATATCATCTTTGCGGGTTGGGGCAGCATGATGGAGTTTCTCAATCTGTTGGTTCATTTCTTAAATCTTCTGATCGAAAATATTATCTCGATCATGAATCTCAAAGTGTGGCTAACTAGAGGGGGCAATGATTCCTCAAGGGTGGAGTCATGATCAAAATAAGGGCTTTCTGCTCTCTACTTCTTCTTTTCAGGAGTCACCGACTGGCTTGCCTAGGTGGGCCTTTCCTGCACTGAATCTCGATATTTTGGTGAGGGGCTTTCTAGCCGAGCTGGTGCTGATGGTTGCTGCATGGCCTGCACCTCTTTAGTGAGACCTCTAACCTGTTGCATCAGTAGGTTGAATTGCTCTAGATTTGCCATGATTGTTGGTGGAGGTTGAGGTGTCGGCGATGAGGTTGGAGCAGGTGGATCTACTAAATCTTGGATGGATCTGGCAGTGGAGGCAGTGGATCATTGGGAAAGAGCTTTCCTATGTGGCATCTTGCTGGAACAAAAGAAATCAAAAGAAAATAGAGTAGAAGTAAGGATGAAGATGAACTCGACTGGGTACTCCTTTAAGAATAATGGCTTAGCATTTCTTCCTCTAGCACCAATTCTGTTGGTGTAGAAAATGATGCTGATGTCAGAGTTTATTAGAGCTAGAGAAGATGAGATCGTCGATAAGACCTGCAAGATGAAGCCCAAATCAAGGTGGGTGGCTCTGGCAAGACCCTCCAATGGTCAAGTTAGCTTCCTGATCAATAAGAATTGAGTACTCAGGAGAATGTAAGTGGAGATGAGAGCTTAGAGAGAAAAAGCATATCTAAAGGATCCCATATATAGATGGAGCACGTAAAAGATTGATTGTGATAGTCGTAACTGTTTGATAGTGGGCCATTCGAACCATGTGGAGTTTGTTACAGAGGATGAGCTATCATTTATCGTGACTTGTAGATGGTTGAGGTTAATTTATTGGAGTTCGATTGATAGATTAGATACTTCTATTCTTAGGAGCGAATTGTTCATATAAAATTCAGGATTGGACTAGCCGATCTTAGAAATCGACTTCTGAACCATAGAGGGCGGGCTTGCAAGTCAATTGGATTTTGCTATTATTAGCTTTGATAGCTTTGAGGAGCTTGGCCATCTTTAAGATCGATCGGGGGTGGACATGAACGATCAAGCTGGAGACTAGAGAGAGGATAGTGGGTTCCTAGCTAGGGACCGTGGCTAAAGTTTCTCAAAGGAGTTTGGTCGAATTGTAGAAATTCGAAAGCCACTAGCGACTGAGATGGGAGAAGGTCAAGACTTAGAACTCCCTGCTGGTATCGTCTTTACTCTTTTCTGAAGTTCAGCAGTACTCAAGATCAACCCAAAAGAGCACTGGGATTTTTTGTTAACAGCATAGCGGCCGCTTACTTCAAATTAGGGATCGGACTTGCATTGACGATAAGATCCTTTTACTGTTCAACTTTGCCTAGTCGATATGTACGATATAAGCTGGCCAGATCTACAATCGTCCAGAGGAAAGAAAGAAATTTGGCTATTCTCAAAGTCGGCCACTGTTCATTGAGCAGAGTAGAGGAATCCAACTAGAAAAGAATTCGTCTGAATGAAGTTCGGCTAGAGAAGGGCTCAACTGGGGTAGAATTCGATCGACTGGAATTCCTAATATGCAATTGACATGATGCACTACTGTTCAAGTTCGTCCGACTGAAGTCTAGAAATTCTTGAATTCTCAGTCGTTGGAGGAGGGTTGGTGATCACGATTGAGAGGATCGTCCGGCATATACGGATTGGAGGTTATCTTTTTCAAAGTAGGGTGGAGTAGGAGAGCTACTTGGATGACGTTTGATCATGGTTATCGCTCGGAATCATGCTGATACTAAATATCTTACCAGACTTCAGCAGGAGCAATTTTACCCCCCAACATTGGCTAACCTAACTCCTAATCGAATTCACTCTGGTTCAAATTCTTGCATTTTTGGCTAACCAATTTTGATTGGATTTGAGATAGGATTGAGCCAAAACGGGTTGCAATCATATTGCAACCATTTAGCCTTATCTGGACCTCTTAAGAAGGAGTCCTAGGTGCCTAAAACACCTTCCTCATGTTTGGCACCCAATATATTAGCGCATAAGTGTTTATAGCATGGAGAAGGTCTAAGAATCCTTCTACCAGGGGGCGTTGACCCATGAGGCACCCTCTAAGACTCTCCCTCTTATCTTGCCGCCCACCATTTTTGACTAGTCAAAGATGGTGGGCATGGGATATTATCTCTCCAGGATTTCTATGCAAAACATCGCATAGCTTGAGATTAAAAGTGGCACCAAGAGTCCTTCTACCTAAAGGATCTTGGTTGGCACCACGGATCTCCTTCTCTTCCCTTAATCCAATCGCTTATTAGGTGTTTATTTAGATTAAGATCTAAATAAATAGTGGAAAGTTGTATATACGATGTTTCGAAGGCAAATAAAATTCTTCGATGAATTTTAGGCATCTCCTTAGACTCCTACTTCAAGAAGCTTATCTAGTTCTTTAATATGTCCGATGGAGGGTTAATAAGTAGTAGGAAAGGGTGTTATTGAATAAAAATCCTATTTTCCAGCATAGGATCATTCAGATCTAATTAGATCTAAAAAATATTTCAAAAATTTTTCTTCTAAGATCATAATCAAATCTAAAACATCTCAAATCTAATCCTTTAAAATCTAATATTAAGATTAAAATAAAATTTAATCTAATTAATTTCATACCTTGTATTTTGGTAATCAGATTATCCTGTGATGATCCCGATCTATCCTAAGGTTCTAAAAGGAGCCACACACGCATCTAGCCTCTATCGATATCCACTCAGATAGGATCTGGATGGCTTCTCCTTATGAATTTTTTCTTAAAATATCATATCTGAATCTAATCTGGAAGTCCTTTAAAAGAATTTCTGAAAGCAGCGTATCCGTCTTACAAACACCATCGCATAGATGCTGAACTCTTCACAAATTTGATTGGATCTTCTTCTCAGATTTATTTCCAACCTTTGGCACTTAGAAGAAGAAGAGAGAGAGAGGATTAAAGAGGGCATGGAAGATGGAAGGGGCGATAGCCTTTGGGTATGAAAAATTATTTCTTTCGTGAAGAGCCTTGGCGCAAGGGTTCTTATACAAAAGCATAGTGTCAAGTTAGAGTCCCTCTTTGACCAAAATCCTTATTTATTCGACCATTGGGACTCTTGGACCTGATCTCCCAAAAATCCCCAGATCCCATCTAATTTTGATGTCAAAAATCAATCTGGAAGGTGGCGGCATGAGTAGATAAGGAAGAGTCCACTGCGACTAGGACTCTTCCCTCAAGAGTTTGATCCAAATCAAACTTTATCAAAACTTAGTCTAGACACCTCTAAAAATCATGAAATTTGATACACCCGATGTATGACTCATTCCCTATCATATATCCAAAAATAAGATCAAAAATATTTTTAAAAATTTTTTTAGAAGCCTCTGATCAGGTGACCCTCAATTCTCTCAATTAGGTCAACTTTTGACCCTAGTCCAATTTGACTATGCATGGATTTAATTTCTACAGTTAATCTAATTTGGACTTATTCCAATTAGATGAAAATAAATTCATTCAAAATATAAGAATGAGTCAAATCAAATTTGACTCAGTTGTGAAGAATCAAAAGATTACAGAAGAAGAAAGTTAGGCTCAATCATGTGCTAGCACGATTACCTTAAACCTGATTGGATCTAATCCAAATCAATCAAATTGGATTAGCTCAATTGATGACATGCAGATCTAAATCCTTATTTGTATGCTCTAGTTAGGTTTAATTCTGTATGATAATGAGACATGTCACGATCTCCATCATCGACATCATCGAAACATCTTTCGATGGATCAGAATTTTTCTGATTCATTCAATTAGAATGATTGATCATCAAAATCATTCTAATTGCTCTCAAAATCCATCAGTGACACATAGTAATTTATGGTGGCAATCCATTAGAACTAAAAACGAACCTCTCGATGTAGTTACCTATGTGATTGGGTTCTTCTATCTTGAGCCCTGACAAGATTAGGATTAAGATAAACTTGTCAAACCCATTGTCTGTCATATGAATTAATCATTTAGTTCGAGTCCAATGTAAAATCCTAATAGAAACTCTTTCTATTATCTTGACTCTATCATGGCTATGGGCTTAAGAACTCAATCTCATAATTATCATAGGACTACTTCTCATCTACCGAGGCATATAGATTCCATATTGGTGTAATCCAATTCCTACAATGAACATGCTCTAGCCAACATACACCTCAGAATTTCAAATGGCTAGTAGATCGAGTTATGGTATAGTCAAACTATAACACCCTCAAGATGAACTACCGATGCACCTCAGGTCAAAGAACTAGACACACCTACTGCAGCATCAAGCCAATCATCGACAAGAAGGTATACTTCTTTATGACTATTCGAGATGGTTAAGTTCAGTACCCTCGTTCTCTAATGAGTACCTGTACTCTTACTCCGATGTCTCCACACCATAGATTCAAGATATATTTATCCTAATAAAGTGATCGTACACCAACCTTTCAGATCGATCACCATCCTTGTGATGATCCTACGGTCGGGAGCAGTTTATTAGTTAATTATGAAAATTTATGTCTTAAATTTTTAACTCTTGAAAATATGAATTGTCATTACCATTAACTCAAAGGATGTATCACAGACACTTTAAATATATACTATGATAGAAAATAATTATTTTATTAATTTATAGTCAAAATTATAAAATTATCCTTAGAAGTGTATTATAAGTGTTAGCCAATCTGGCTTCTAGGGCATACATCTAGCAAACTTTCACTTGACCTAAAGCCAATTGGCTATAAATCTAAGTTCCATCTTCTTAAGGTGGGCTTTGATCTTCTGCTGGCTCAATGACTTTATCAACGAGTCTATCATATTATCTGTGACATTGTTTCTATTCAAAAGGTGTTAGAATAAATATATGTGCCCTAGAAGCCAGAATTGGCTGACACTTGTAATACACTTCTAGGGGCAAAATTATAATTTTGACTAAAATCAATAAAATGGGTTATTTTCTATCACATATGTGTATTTAGTGTCTGTGATACATCCTTTGAGTTAATGGTAATGATAATTCATATTTTCAAGAGTTGAAAATTTAAGACATGAATAATCATTATTAACTCATAAATTGCTCCTGACCATAGGATCATCACGAGGATGGTGATTGATCCGGAAGGTTGGTGTACAATCGCTTCTCTTTAGTAGATGAGTCTTGAGTCTACGGTGTGGAGACACCGGAGCGAGAGTACAGGTACTCGTTAGAGAACGAGGGCACTGAGCGTGACCACCTCGAGTAGTCATTAGGGAGTCTACCTTCTCGTCAATGACTGACTCGATGCTGCAGTAGTGTGTCTGGTTCTTTGACCTGAGGTGCATCGGCAGTTCACCTTGAGGGTGTTATAGTTTGACTACACCATTACTCGGTCTCCTAGCCATATGGAACCCTGAGGTGTATGTTGGCTATAGCATGTTCATTGTAGGAACTGGATGGCATCAAGATGGAATCTATCTACCTCGGTGGTAGAGGAGCAGCCCTATGATAATCATGAGAATCAAGTCCAGAAGCCCATGGCCATGGCAGAGTGAAATAATAGAAAGAGTTTCTATTTAGATTTTCACATTGGACTCGAATCGAATGATTACATCATATGACAGAGAACTAGGGTTTGACGAGTTTACCTTAACCCTAATCTGATCGGGGCTCAAGATAGAAGAACTGAATCACACAGGTAGCTGCACCAAGAGGTTCGCATTCAGCTCTGATGGGTTGCCACCATATACTGCTAGGTGTCACTGGTGGATTTTGGGAGCAATTAGAATGATTTAGATGATCGATCATTCTAGCTGTTCGAATCAGAAGAGTTCTGATCCATCGAAAGGAGTTTCGATGATGTCGATGATAGAGATCATGACATATCCCATTACCATACAGAACTGAACCTAACTGGGTCACACAAACAAGGGTTTGAATCTGGTGATCATCAATTGAACTGATCTAGTTCAATTGATCTGAATGAGATTCAATTAGGTTCAAGAAAATCGTGCTAGCACTCGATTGAACCTAACGTTCTTCTTTTGCTATCATAAATAAGTTGTCCTGTCTGAGCCAAAGGAGTTTGTGCTCAATCAGAGGCCTTCATATGGTCTGACTGGAGGTTGTCCAAGTCAGAAAAGGTTGTCTTATTTTGTAAGACATTACCTGCCATTTTTGGTCACCTGCCATTTCTTGTTCTTTGACTTTGGTCAAAAGTCTACCTTTGACTGGTCAAACGTTGACCATTGACACTTTGACTTTTGACCACATGTCATGCACCTATTGGAGAGCTGGTGGGGGCCTGTCCCCCTGCCAGAACCTGGCAAGGAGGAAGGGCGCACGCCACCCTAGGCGTGTGCCCAAGTTGGAGGCGCCTAGGAGTCCTTGTTGGACAAGGACTCCATCTCCTTTTTGGATTCCAATTAGAGTTCTTCTAAGAACCAACTTTGACTGGTCTTAGGCACCCTCTAAGGAGGAATCCAGGGGACTCTATTCCCACCAATCAGATTTAGATCTGATTTCACAAAGGGTTGTGATTGGTTGGGAAGAAGAGGAGTTGGATCACAGCTTAGTCTATAAATAAGACCCTGTACCCAACTCAGATTGATGATGAGAAGAGAAGAGTTTCCCCATGCCCCAAGGCTGCCTCTCCCCTCCTTCCTCCATGCCAAACCACCTTCTCCCCTTGCTCTCCACGTCCAAAAGGAGTTTTGGATTTTTGGTTGGTGCGATTCAGATCAAGAGAAAGGCGATCAAAAGCAAGAAGGCTGCGCTGCTGCAAAGGACGACTGCTGATCTTCAAAAGGAGTTTTGAAGATCCTCCAGATCAGATCCAGATCTAATTTTTGGAGATGTGATAGAGAAGAAGAGGATCTCCAGATCCAGCCTGAGTGGATACCGGTAGAGGCCAGGCGCTTGCGTGGCTAGATCCAGAACCTTCCGCTGCATACAGGATCATCAACAGGGTAATAGGATTACCCAAATCAGGTAAATTAAATTTGATTTAATTTATCTTTATTTTATTTTATTTATTAAAATAATAAGAATTAGATCTAAAATATCTCAGATCTGATATAGATCAAAGAAAAAAATTTTTGAAATATATCTCTTGATCTGATCAGATCTGAACGAACCTGGACCGGAAAATCAGGATTTCCCTTCAACTGGTATCAGAGCCATGGTTCTAAAAATATTTAGATCTAATTTTAAATTTATTTTAATTAAAAAATAATTGATTTTAGATGTCACATGAGATGTGATCAGATCTAAAATCAGAAAAAATTAAAATTAAATGATTTGGATCTAAGATTAGAAGATATGCATGACTAGTTCTAGAATAGAATAGTTCTATAGAATAGTCTTGCATGTTTTTGAATTTAATCTGATTAAATCATATTTTAGATCTTTTTATTTACTATTTTTTGATATTATAAGTGTTATAATAACATCTAAAAAATAGCAAATAAAATTATTTAATTTTAACATCATATGAGATATGATTGATGCATGTCTAGACTAGTTGTAGAATAGTTCTACATAGTTGTCTAGATTAGAATTTATTTTGATTAAGATCAATTTAAATCTAATTTTTTAGATTATTATGAGATAATTTAGATCTAAAAATATGCATGATTCGATACATGAGATGTATGCAAAATATGCCATGATTAGATCTACTTTGTATATGAGATATATGATATAGATCTGATACTGTTTTGTAGTATTGAATGTTCCTGATTAAGGCGTTCCTCTTGGCCGTCCGGTCATAAGAACGAAGAAGGGTTTAAAGGCCCTCTCTTCCCATTCGATGGGGTGTTCTTATGATGTGTAGGGGTGCTGCGTGTTCGTCCTTAATCAGAAACCCAAAACTTACTTTCTGCAAAACCCTAGATCCTGAAACCCTAGGATTTATTGTGCATATTTTGTTTATGAACCCTACTTAATTAAGAATTAAGTTTATGGAATATTAATTAGGTCTAAAATTGAGAATTTCAGATCTAAGACATATTCATAATACTGGGTTCGGGCTTGGGTAGCTCAATTAGGTCTAAGCGGTTGATCAAACCGAATCAAGAGTTGGTTAGATGGGATCAACAATGCTTAAATTGACCAGCCTAATAGGATTAAGTCTGGGTCAAGATCGAGTCACGATCAAGCAAGACCTAATTAGGCTCAGAGGTTAGAGTCTGGATTGTAGGCTAACCCAATTGGTTCTGACTCAACAATTTGGTGTCTAAGGTAAGTTTGGCACATACGACCGACTGGTTTTTAATTGGAAGCTACTCGACCTGAATGCATTCTTGTACGAGTTAATGGCATATTCCTTCCACCGGTCTCACTTACCTGGCCATATCTGTTGACACAGTTCTGATCTGAGGTGGTCAATAATCCGAGCTAACCCATGCCACTAGGTTAGTCATAATTGTTATGACTAAGCCAAGTCTAGTTTAATGAGACCTGAATCAATTCTCCCTAAGAAAAGATTAAGTCTGAGGTCTTCCACCATTGTAGATGTGCGGGCCCTTCCCGGGGTTGATTGTTCTCGGCTGGATACAGTGGCTCAGTTGCACCGGGAAGATGCAACCATGTCTATTAGGCATTGGATGCTATGGGCTGGAGGATGAGTTGGGCTCAATATTTTGGATACGGTGAGAGACTCAATTAGGAACCCAGTCTATGCAAATGGTGGGTCTGACTTAACTAAGGAGTGGATCAATATTTCGGATACGGTGAGATTCATGAATTAGAGACCAAGTTTGGGTGCACCATGATTAGAGAATCATTGAACAAGAGTTGTTCACTCATTGGCTAACCCATCACCAATAACTGTTAGGTGAGGTGATGAGTCAGTTGGTGAGACCGCACCACCCACTAGAAATCATTAATCGTGGAGATTTTCGCATCTCTACAGAGGGAGTGTAGGGATCCGAGAAAATAGTGGGAGCTAATTTGTTTAAAAATAAAATCCCTAAATAAATTGGTCAAGTCAAAATTACAATATCTAACTAGAATCTTTGACTCTCTACAGGAAAATGTCTGCGTCCAACCCATTGGCACGTATCCTGGACACACATAGACTGACCGGACCCAATTATAAAGATTGGCTCAGGAACTACAAAATTATTTTGGGTTCTGAGAAGTTAACCCATGTTTTGGACCAGGACCCTCCCACCTTACCAGCCCGTCCATCTGTTGAACAGAGAGCGTCTCTGGAAAAATGGATAGACGAAGATAATAAGGCCAGATATTACATGTTGGGCTCGATGTCTGATGAGCTCCAGCGCCAACATGAGGATATCGGGACTGCTCGCCAAATGTTGGCTCACCTGCAGGAGATGTTTGGTGAACAGAGTCGCGCAGCCAAATATCAAGTCACGAAATGACTTTTTAAGGCTAAGATGCGTGATGGGCAGTCAGTCCAAGATCACTGTCTGACAATGATCAAGGACATGGAAGAGCTTGAGAAGCTCGGTGTGAAGTTGGACTTGGACCTGCAGAACGATATTATTCTGCAATCCTTGACTGATGCATATGGGCAATTCATCATGAATTACCACATGCATAAACTTCAGAATTCCTTGGCCGAATTAATGAATATGCTGGTTACCGCTGAGCTTTCTATGAAAGGTTCTAAAGGCTCAGTTCTTGCTATGGAACGGACTTCTTCCAAAAGAAAGTCTTATGGAAAGAAAAAGAAGTCTGTGAAAAAGCAAAAGGTGGAAGGATCAAAGAAGAAGAAGGCAGAGCCGAAGAAGAAAGGCCGATGTCAAAGGAAAGTGTTTCCATTGCAACAGCGACGGCCATTGGAAGCGGAACTGCCCTACTTACCTGGCCACCCTGAAGAACAAGAAGGAAGGTCCTTCTGGAGGTATGCTCGTTATTGAGTCTAACCTTACGGTTTCTTCTGCATCCAGTTGGGTGCTTGACTCTGGTTCTAGTGCTCATCTGTGCACTTCTATGCAGGGTCTTGAGGATAGCAGGAGGCTGAGGGATGGAGACATGATCCTACGCATCGGTAATGGAGCAAGAGTTGCTGCAGTAGCCGTGGGAACATACCCTCTTCGATTACCATCTGGTTTAGACTTAGTTTTGAAAGACTGTTATTTTGTGCCTGCAGCTAGCAGGAATTTGATTTCTGTTTCATGCTTAGCACAAGAAGGTTATGTGATCACCTTCTTTAAGGACCATTGTAACATTCTTTATGAAAGAAATAAAATTGCAAATGGTTTCCTTATTAATGGTCTTTATCAGCTACATATTGATGTACCTATTCTTAACTATCGAGCAAAACGTGAATGCCAAACGACCTAGGGATAGTCCAAACGACAGATATCTATGGCACCTGAGATTAGGTCATATAGCAGAAGATAGGATCAACAAATTGGAGAAAAATGGGCTATTGAGTCCATTGACTTCCGAGTCATATCCAACTTGTGAATCTTGTCTTCAAGGCAAAATGACTAAACTCCCTTTTGTAGGACATGGGGAGAAGGGCCACAGATCTCCTTGCCCTAGTACATACTGATGTGTGCGGCCCATTTGATGTGCCGGCTAGAGGCAATTTTGTCTACTTCATTACCTTTACCGATGATCTGTCTAGGTATGGGTATGTGTATCTTATGAGACACAAGTCTGAAGCTTTTGAAAAGTTCAAAGAATTCAGACATGAAGTAGAAAAACAAACTGAAAAACCCATTAAGGTTCTTCGATCAGATCGAGGAGGTGAATACCTTAGCCGGGAATTCCTAGACTATCTAAAGAAAAATGGCATAGTCTCTCAATGGACTCCACCAGGAACACCTCAACTCAACGGGGTTTCAGAATGGAGAAATCGGACTCTATTGGATATGGTTCGATCCATGATGAGCTTCACAGACCTCCCTGATTTTCTTTGGGGACACTCATTGTTAACTTCAATCTATCTACTGAATAGGGTTCCCTCTAAAACCGTTCCTACCACACCGTATGAGATATGGCACGGTAAGAAACCAAGTCTGAGTCATCTCAGAATTTGGGGTTGTCCAGGCTCATGTCAAAAGACAACAAGCGGACAAGTTAGAGTTTAGGTCCTTTAGAGCTCGATTCATAGGATATCCTAAAGAGTCATTAGGATACTATTTCTACATTCCAGAAGACCACAATGTGATTGTGAGTCGACATGCCATCTTTCTTGAAAAATAGTTTATTCAAGACAGCGGCATTGGAAAATAGATCAAGCTTGATGAGAAAGTCTCACAAGTGGAACGAGCTAAGGACCAAGTGGAACCAAATCAGTTTGAGCCAATAAGAACACTACCTCCTCCACCTCGTAGATCGGAAAGAGTTTCCCATCCCCCTGAGAAGATACTTAGGTATTATTTCAGAGGAAGTAGAGGAAAATGTTCCTCGTAGGTAATGGTGCTCATGGTGATGATCCCAAAACCTACAACGAGGCGATATCAGATATCGACTCCGAGAAATGGCTAGAGGCAATGCAGTCAGAAATTGACTCGATGCACTCAAACCAAGTCTGGACCTTGGTAGATCCACCAGAAGGTATAGTACCTATTGGGTGTAAATGGATCTTCAAGAGAAAGATTGGTGCAGATGGGAATGTGGAGACATTCAAGGCTAGACTAGTGGCAAAAGGTTATAGTCAACGCGAAGGCATTGACTATCAGGATACCTTTTCCCCAGTGGCTATGCTAAAATCCATCCGCACATTGCTTGCCGTTGCAGCCTATTTCGATTATGAAATATGGCAAATGGACGTGAAAACGGCATTCCTAAATGGATATCTTGAGGAAGATATCTATATGGAACAGCCGCTAGGTTTCACATCCAGTGATACTGATCACAAGGTTTGCAAGCTGCAAAGGTCCATATATGGACTTAAGCAAGCATCTCGGAGCTGGAACACTCGTTTCAATGATGTGATCAAAAAGTTTGGTTTCATCAAAAATGAAGAGGAACCATGTGTTTTCAAAAAGGTCAGTGGGAGCGCTGTTGTCTTCCTCGTATTGTACGTGGATGACATCCTCCTTATTGGGAATGATATTCCCATGTTGACGACAGTCAAAATATGGTTGTCCAAGGAATTCTCCATGAAAGACCTAGGTGAAGCATCCTTTATTCTAGGAATTAAGGTCTATAGGGATAGACCGAATAGGATGCTAGGACTTTCACAGAAGATGTACATAGAGGAAGTACTAAAGAGGTTTAGTATGGAAAACTCTAAGAGGGGATTAATACCCTTCAGACATGGTATTCATCTTTCCAAGAAGATGTGCCCTAGCACACCTGAGGAAATAGAACGCATGAGCAAGATCCCTTATGCTTCTGCAATAGGGAGCCTCATGTATGCCATGCTATGTACACGACCTGATATAGCCCATGCTGTGAGTGTCACAAGCAGATATCAGTCAAATCCAGGTGAAGAACACTGGACTTCTGTGAAATGTATCCTTAAGTACTTGAGAAGAACTAAGGATATAATGTTGGTCTTTGGTAATGGAGAACTCCAAGTCCAGGGATACACAGACTCAGATTTCATGTCTGATATAGATGATCGAAAGTCGACATCTGGCAGTCTGTTTGTGTGCAATGGTGGTGCTGTCAGCTGGAAGAGTTCCAAGCAAACGGTGATAGCAGATTCCACCATGGAAGCAGAATATATCGCTGCATCAGAGGCTGCGAAGGAAGCATTCTGGTACAAGAAGTTTGCTGCAGAAATCGGAGTAATGCCATCAGATGCCATTCCTCTATACTGCGACAACAATGGCGCCATAGCCCTTGCTAAGGAGCCGAGGTCTCACCAGAAATCCAAGCATATTGAGCGGCGATACCACCTCATCCGCGATTACCTCGAGAAGGGTTACGTCGAGGTCAAGAGAGTCAACTCCACAGATAATGTGGCAGACCCACTTACAAAGCCGTTGGGCCAGCAGAAGTTCGAAGCCCACCTTGAGAAGATGGGACTTAGACTTGTAGCCAATTGGCTTTAGGACAAGTGGGAGATTGTTAGATATATGTGCCCTAGAAGCCAGAATTGGCTGACACTTGTAATACACTTCTAGGGGCAAAATTATAATTTTGACTAAAATCAATAAATGGGTTATTTTCTATCACATATGTGTATTTAGTGTCTGTGATACATCCTTTGAGTTAATGGTAATGATAATTCATATTTTCAAGAGTTGAAAATTTAAGACATGAATAATCATTATTAACTCATAAATTGCTCCTGACCATAGGATCATCACGAGGATGGTGATTGATCCGGAAGGTTGGTGTACAATCGCTTCTCTTTAGTAGATGAGTCTTGAGTCTACGGTGTGGAGACACCGGAGCGAGAGTACAGGTACTCGTTAGAGAACGAGGGCACTGAGCGTGACCACCTCGAGTAGTCATTAGGGAGTCTACCTTCTCGTCAATGACTGACTCGATGCTGCAGTAGTGTGTCTGGTTCTTTGACCTGAGGTGCATCGGCAGTTCACCTTGAGGGTGTTATAGTTTGACTACACCATTACTCGGTCTCCTAGCCATATGGAACCCTGAGGTGTATGTTGGCTATAGCATGTTCATTGTAGGAACTGGATGGCATCAAGATGGAATCTATCTACCTCGGTGGTAGAGGAGCAGCCCTATGATAATCATGAGAATCAAGTCCAGAAGCCCATGGCCATGGCAGAGTGAAATAATAGAAAGAGTTTCTATTTAGATTTTCACATTGGACTCGAATCGAATGATTACATCATATGACAGAGAACTAGGGTTTGACGAGTTTACCTTAACCCTAATCTGATCGGGGCTCAAGATAGAAGAACTGAATCACACAGGTAGCTGCACCAAGAGGTTCGCATTCAGCTCTGATGGGTTGCCACCATATACTGCTAGGTGTCACTGGTGGATTTTGGGAGCAATTAGAATGATTTAGATGATCGATCATTCTAGCTGTTCGAATCAGAAGAGTTCTGATCCATCGAAAGGAGTTTCGATGATGTCGATGATAGAGATCATGACATATCCCATTACCATACAGAACTGAACCTAACTGGGTCACACAAACAAGGGTTTGAATCTGGTGATCATCAATTGAACTGATCTAGTTCAATTGATCTGAATGAGATTCAATTAGGTTCAAGGAAATCGTGCTAGCACTCGATTGAACCTAACGTTCTTCTTTTGCTATCATAAATAAGTTGTCCTGTCTGAGCCAAAGGAGTTTGTGCTCAATCAGAGGCCTTCATATGGTCTGACTGGAGGTTGTCCAAGTCAGAAAAGGTTGTCTTATTTTGTAAGACATTACCTGCCATTTTTGGTCACCTGCCATTTCTTGTTCTTTGACTTTGGTCAAAAGTCTACCTTTGACTGGTCAAACGTTGACCATTGACACTTTGACTTTTGACCACATGTCATGCACCTATTGGAGAGCTGGTGGGGGCCTGTCCCCCTGCCAGAACCTGGCAAGGAGGAGGGCGCACGCCACCCTAGGCGTGTGCCCAAGTTGGAGGCGCCTAGGAGTCCTTGTTGGACAAGGACTCCATCTCCTTTTTGGATTCCAATTAGAGTTCTTCTAAGAACCAACTTTGACTGGTCTTAGGCACCCTCTAAGGAGGAATCCAGGGGACTCTATTCCCACCAATCAGATTTAGATCTGATTTCACAAAGGGTTGTGATTGGTTGGGAAGAAGAGGAGTTGGATCACAGCTAGTCTATAAATAAGACCCTGTGCCCAACTCAGATTGAGATGAGAAGAGAAACCCCACGCCCCAAGGCTGCCTCTCCCCTCTTCCTCCATGCCAAAACCACCTTCTCCCCTTGCTCTCCACGTCCAAAAGGAGTTTTGGATTTGGTTGGTGCGATTCAGATCAAAGAAAGGCGATCAAAAGCAAGAAGGCTGCGCTGCTGCAAAGGACGACTGCTGATCTTCAAAAGGAGTTTTGAAGATCCTCCAGATCAGATCCAGATCTAATTTTTGGAGATGTGATAGAGAAGAAGAGGATCTCCAGATCCAGCCCGAGTGGATACCGGTAGAGGCCAGGCGCTTGCGTGGCTAGATCCAGAACCTTCCGCTGCATATAGGATCATCAACAGGGTAATAGGATTACCCAAATCAGGTAAATTAAATTTGATTTAATTTATCCTTATTTTATTTTATTATTAAAATAATAAGAATCAGATCTAAAACATCCCAGATCTGATATAGATCAAAGAGAAAAATTTTTGAAATATATCTCTTGATCTGATCAGATCTGAACGAACCTGGACCAGGAAATCAGGATTTCCCTTCAGTTTGTATACTCCTAGACTGACTAGAAATACTTAAGAATACATTTTACAGAAGTCCAGTGCTCTTCGTCTGAATTCGACTGATATTTGCTTGTGACACTCATAGCATGGTCAATATCAGGTCGCATATATAATATGGCGTACATGAGGCTCCCTATTGCTGAAGCATAAGGGATCTTGCTCATACGTTCACTCTCCTTAGGTGTGTTGGGACACATCTTCTTGGAGAGATGAATGTCATGTCTGAAAGGAACTAAACTCCTCTTGGAGTTTTCCATGCTAAACCTTTTTAGCACCTCCTCTATGTACATCTTTTGTGAGAGACCCAACATTCTATTCGGTCTATCCTTATAGACCTTGATTCTCAAATTAAAGGATGCTTCTCCTAGATCTTTCATAGAGAACTCCTTTGATAACCATATTTTTACCATAATCAACATAGGAATATCATTTCCAATTAGAAGGATGTCATCCACGTACAGTACAAGAAAGACAATAGTTCTTCCACTGATCTTTTTGAATACATAAGATTCCTCCTCATTCTTGATGAATTCAAACGATTTTATTATATCATTGAAATGAGCATTCCAGCTCTAAGATGCTTGCCTAAGTCCATATATAAATCTTTGCAGCTTGCATACCTTATGATCATTATCACTGGATGTCAAACCTAGCGACTGTTCCATATAGATATCTTCCTCAAGATATCTATTTAAGAATGTTATTTTCACGTCCATCTGCCATATTTCATAATCGAAATAGGCTACAATAATAAATAATGTGCGAATGGATTTGATCACGACTACTGGCGAAAAAGTATCCTAATAGTCAATGCCTTCGTGCTGACTATACCCTTTCGCTATGAGCCTTATTTTGAATATCTCTACAATCCTATCGGCACCTATCTTTTTTCTTGAAGATCCATTTACACCCAATGGGTACTATACCTTTAGGTGGATCTACCAAGGTCCAAACTTGGTTGGAATGCATTGAGTCAATTTCTGACCTTATTGCCTCTAACCATTTCTCAGAGTCGATATCTGAAATCGCCTCATCATAAGTTTTGGGATCATTACCATGAACCCCATTTTCTGTGAGGAACATTTTCTCTACGTCTTCTGATATAGTACCTAAGTACTTTTCAGGAGGACGAAAAATTCTACTTGATCTATGAGGTGGAGGAGGTAGTATCTGGGTTGGCTCAATCTGATTGGGTTCCATAGGTTTTTTGGTGCGTGGCTCTTAGGAGACTTTCTCCTCGAGCCTAATCTGTCTTCCAATGCCACCATCTTGAATAAACTATTTTTCAAAAAAGATGGCGTATCGACTCACAATCACATTATGATCTTTTAGGAGATAGAAAAAATATCCTAATGACTCTTTAGGATATCCAATAAATTGAGTTCTAAAGGATCTAGACTCTAATTTGTCTGACTATTATTTTTTGATATGGGCTAGACAATCCTAAATTCTGAGATGACTCAGACTTGATTTCTTACCATATCATATCTCATATGGTGTAGTAGAAAAGATTTTAGATGGAATCCTATTCAATAGATATATAGCGGTCAACAGACTATGTCCCCAAAGAAACTCAAGAAGGTCTGTAAAACTCATCATGGATCGAACCATATCTAATAAGGTCTGATTTCTCCGTTTTGAAATCCTATTGAGTTGAGGCATTCTAGGTAGAGTACATTGAGAGACTATGTCATTATCCTTAAGATAATCTAAAAATTTTCGACTAAGATATTCACCTCCTTGATTTGATTAAAGAATCTTAATGGGTTTTTCTATCTGCTTTTCTACTTCAAGTCTGAGTTCCTTGAACTTTTCAAAAGCTTCAGACTTGTGTCACATCAAATACACATACCCATACCAAGATAAATCATTGGTAAAGATGATGAAGTAGATGTAATTGCCTCTAGCTGGCACATCAAATAGGCCGCATACATCAGTATGTACTAGGGCAAGTAGGTCTGTGGCCCTTTTTCCATGTCCCATGAAAGGGAGCTTGGTTATTTTGCCATGAAGGCATGATTTACAAATCGGATGATTCAAAAGTCAACGAACTCAATAGCTTGGATTTCTTCAATTTGTTAACCCTATTTTCAGCTATATGACCTAGTCCAAGGTGTAAAGATACCTATCATTTAGACTATCCCTAGATCGCTTTGATCCTATAGCATTCACATTTTGCTTGATATTAAAAATAGAAACATCAATATGTAACTGATAGAGACCATTTATAAGGAAACCACTTGCAATTATATTTCTTTCACAAAGAATATTACAATAGTCCTTAAGAAAACTAATTACATAGCCTTCCTATACTAAACATGAAACAGAAATCAAATTTCTACTTGTTGTAGGCACATAAAAATAGTTCCTAAATACTAAGTCTAATCCTAGCGGTAATCGTAGAGGATAGGTTTCTACAGCCACAGTAGTAACTTTTGCATCATTTTCGATGCGTAGGATTATCTCACCATCTCTCAGCCTCCTGCCATCCTCAAGATTCTGCATAGAAGTGCATAAGTGAGCACTAGAATCAGAGTCAAGCATCTAACTGGACGCAAAAAAAAATCTTAAAATTAGATTCTATAACGAGCATACCTCCAGAAGGACCTGCCTCCTTCTTGTTCTTTAGACTGGCCACGTAAAGAGGATAATTCCACTTTCAATAGACATCAGTGTTATAATGAAAATATTTTTCTTTATCAGCGGCCTTCTTCTTCGACTCTTCCTTCTTCTTCCCACCATCCACCTTCTGCTTCTTAACGGACTTCTTCTGCTTTCCAAAAAATTTTCTCTTGAAAGAAGTTCGCTCCACAATAAGTACTGAGCCTTTAGAATCTTTTATAGAAAGCTTAGTAGTAATTAGCATATTCATGAGCTCAACCAAGGTATTCTGAAGTTTATGCATATGGTAATTCATGATGAACTATCCATATGCATCAGTCAACGACTATAGGATTATATCAATCTGCAGATCCTGATCTAACTTGACACCAAGCTTCTCAAGCTCTTCTAAGTCCTTGATCATCATCAGATAATGATCTTGGACCGACTGTCCATCATGCATCTAAGCCTTAAACAGTCTTTTAGTGATTTGATATTTGGCTGCACAACTCTGTTCACCAAACAACTCTTGCAAGTGAGCCAACATTTGGTGGCTAGTCTTAATATCTTCATGTTGGCACTGGAGCTCATCAGACATCGAGCCCAACATGGAATACCTGGCTTTATTATCTTCATCCATCCACTTCTCGAGAGACGCTCTCTAATCAGCGGATGGATGGACTGATAAGGTGGGAGGATCCTATTCCAACACATGAGTCAACTTCTTAGAATCCAAAATAATTTTAAAGTTCTAGAGCCAATCCTTGTAGTTAGATTCGGTCAGTCTATGGTTGTTCAGGATACGAGCTAGTGGATTGGACTCAGACATCTTCCTATAGAGAGTCAAAGTTTCTAGTTAGATTTTATAATTAGACTTAACTAATTTATTTAAAAATTTTATTTTTAAATAAATTACTCCCACTATTTACTCAGATCTCCACACCCCTTTGGCAGAGATGCAAAAATCTTCATGATCATTGATTTCTAGTGGATGGTGTAGTTCCATCAATTGGCTCACCACCTCACATAATAGTTATTGATGATGGATCAACCAATGAGTGGATAACTCTTATCCAATGATTTTCTAATCATGGTGCACCCAAATCTGATCTCTAATTCATGAAGCTCACCATGCCCAAAATATTGCTCCACTCCTTAGTTAAGTCAGACCCATCATTT
Source organism: Cocos nucifera (assembly GCA_006176705.1). NCBI lineage: Eukaryota > Viridiplantae > Streptophyta > Magnoliopsida > Arecales > Arecaceae > Cocos > Cocos nucifera. The sequence continues at coordinate 130,426 of QRFJ01001024.1, read as the reverse complement.
GTACGAATTGAATTCCTGATTGGATCCCTCATTGTATCCAGAATATTGAGCCCAACCCATAGCATCCAATACCTAATAGACATGGTTGCATTTTTTTGGTGCAACTGAACCACTATATCCAACCGAGAACAATCAACCCCGAAAAGAGTCTGCACATCTACAATGGTGGAAGACCTTAAACTTAATAATTTTTTAGAAAGATTTAATTTGGTCTCTTTAAACTTGACCTGACTTAGTCATAACAATTATGACTAACTTAGTGGCATGGGTTGGCTTGAATTATTAGCCACCTTAAATCAAAATTGGATTGACATAAATGGCTAGGTAAGTAAAATCGGTGGAAGCGATATGCCACTAACTTGACAAGAATGCATTTAGGTCGAATAGCTCTCAACTAAAATTTAGTTGGTTGTATCTACCAGACTTACCTTAGATATCAAATTATCGAATCAGAATCAATTGAGTTAGCCTATAATTCAGGTTCGAATTATGGAGCCAAATTAGGTTTTAACTTGATCGAGTCACATCTTATTGTGATTCGATCTTGATCCAAATTTAATCCTATTAGGCTGGTCAAATCTAAGCCTTTTTTGTTCCCACCTAACCAACTCTTAATTTGATTTAATCAACCGCTAGACCTAATTAAGCTATCCAAGCTTGAACCCAATTTTATGAATATATCTTAGATCTAAAATTTTATAATTTTTAAATTTAATTAATTTTATAATCTTAATTCTTAATTAAGTTTTGAGTTCATGAACAAAATATGTAATAAAAATACTAGGATTTTAGGATCTAGGGTTTTACAAAAAAATAAGTTCTAATTTTTTATTAAGGATGAACACGCAGCACCCCTACACCCCATAAGAATACTCCATCGAATGGAAGGAGAGAATCTTTAAATTCTACTTTATTCTTATGATCGAATGGCCATAATGAACTTCTTAATCAGAAATATAATTTTCTACTATAAAACTAGTTAGATCATATATATAAAAAGATCTAACTAATATATGTTTTGCATATATCTCATGTATCATCAATATGCATACTTTCAAATCTGAAATATTATATATTAAATCTAAAAAATAAAATTTTAAATTTGATCATATTAAAATTAAAACTATTCTAACATCTTATAGAATTATTCTATAAATAGTCTAAGCATGCATCTTTCATATCTCATATAAAATAAAATAAAAATTAAAAATTTTATTTTCTATTTTTTAAATCTGGTTACAATAATTATAACATCAAAAAAATAAAAATTAAATAAATTTAAAATTATATTTAATCAAATTAAATACATGATCATACTAGACTACACATAGAACTATTCTATACTTGTCTAGTCATGTATTTTATTTTAGATCTAATCATATCTGACGTAACATCTAAAATTTTCTAATATCAAATCATAAATAAATATAAAATTAGATCTAAGGTTGATCTAAAGAACTACTAACGCAGCTCTAATATTAGTTGAAGAAAAATTCTATTTTTGAGCATAGGATCATTCAGATCTGATTAGATCTGAAGGAATATTTTAAAAAAAAAATTTCTAAGATCATAATCAAATTTGAGATATCTCGAATCTAATTCTTTAAGATATGATATTAATATTAAAATAAAATTAAATCTAATTAATTTCATACCTTGTATTTTAGGTAATCAGATTATCCTATGATGATCCTGATCTATCCTGAGGTTTCGGAAGGAGCCACGCATGTGCCTGATCTCACCGATATCCACTTGGGCAGGATCTGAACATATTCTTCTCATAAAATTTTTTTCCAAATATCATATATGAATCTAATCTAGAAGTCCTTCAAAAAATTTCTGAAAACAGCATGTCCGTCTCACGAACACCATCGCATATATGCTGAACTCTTCATAAATTTAATTAGATCTTTTTCTTAGATTTATTTCTAACCTTTGGCACTTAGAAGAAAGGGAGAGAGAGGATCAGAGAGGGCATGGAAGATGAAAGGGGCGACAGCCTTTGGGTATGAAAAATTATTTCTTTTGTGAAGAGCCTTGGCACAAGGATTCTTATACAAAAGCATAGTGCCAAATTAGAGTCCCTTTTTGACCAAAATCCTCATTTATTCGATCATTAAGACCCCTGGACATGATCTCCACGAAAATCCTCAAATTTCATCTAATTTTGACATCAAAAATCAATCTAGAAGGTGGCAGCATGAGTGGATAAGAAAGAGTCCACTACAATTAGGACTCTTCCCTCAAGAGTTTGATCCAAATCAAAATCTATCAAAACTCAGCCTAGACACCTCTAAAAATCATAAAATTTGGTACACCTAATGTATGACTCATGCCTTATCTCATACCCAAAAATTAAATCAAAATAATTTCCAAAAGATTTTTTAGAAGTCTCTGATTAGGTGACCCTCAATTCTCTCAAACAGGTCAACTTTTGATCCTAGTCCAATTTGACTATGAATGGATTTAATTTCTATAATTAATCTGACCTAGACTTATTTCAGTCAAATAAAAATAAATTCATTCAAAATATAAAAATAAGTCAAATCAAACTTGACTCAGTTGCGACAAATCAGAAAGATTATAGAAGGAGAAAGTCAGGCTCAATCGTGTGTTAGCACGATTATCTTGAACCTGATTGGATCCAATCCAAATCAATCAAATTGGATTAGCTCAATTGATGACATCTAAACTCAAATTCTTATTTGTATGATCTAGTTAGATTCAATTCTATATGATAATGAGACATATCATGATTTTCATCATCGACATCATCGAAACACCTTTCGATGGACTAGAACTTTTCTGATTCATACAATTAGAATGATTGATCATCAAAATTATTCTAATTGCTTCCAAAATCCATCAGTAACATCTAGCAGTATATGGTGGCAACCCATCAAAATTAAAAATGAACCTCTCGATGTAGTTACCTGTATGATTGGATTCTTCTATATTGAGCTCCGATAGGATTAGAGTTAAGGTAAACTCGTCAAACCCAATGTCCGTCATATGAATTAATCATTTAATTTGAGTCCAATGTAAAATTCTAATAGAAATTCTTTCTATCATCTTCACTCTACCATGGCCATGGGCTTAAGGACTCAATCTCATGATTATCATAGGACTACTCCTTATTTATCGAGGTAGATAGATTCCTTATTGGTGCAATCCAATTTCTACATTGAACATGCTATAGCCAACATACACCTCAGAGTTACGAATGGCTAGGAGATCAAGTTATAGTATAGTCAAACTATAATATTCTCAAGGTGAACTACCGATGCACCTCAGATTAAAGAACCAGACACACCTACTATAACTCTACAAGAAATAGGAGTTTTGGCAACGCAAAATTTACCTACGCAAAATTTTGCATAGGTAAAGAGGACAATTAGCTGCGCAAAAAGATAAATATCGGTAAAATTAGCATAATTAGCTATGCTACAGACTAAACATCGTCAAATATAATTAGCCACGTACACATAGCGTTGACATTTAAACCAAAGTGTCGATAATAGGTGGTCTTAATTTTTTAATATTTGATAAATATTTATCGATGCTAAATTTGCATAGGTAATAAAAATAACTACCTAGGCTTAAAGGTTACATAGGTAATTGGCCTTATTGCCTATGTTTATTTAGCATCAGTAAAGATCTTTTTCATTAATTTTTTTTATTTTTATAAATAATTTATCGATGCTAAATTAATGTAGGCAATAAAACCAATTGCCTATGGTTATATCTTACGTAGATAATTAGCCTTATTTTCTACACTAAATTGACGTCGGTAAATATTTTTTTATTAATTTTTTTATTTTTATAAATAATTTATCGATGATAAATTAGTATAGGTAATAAGACTAATTACCCATGCTTAAGTCTTTCATAGATAATTAGGCTTATTGCCTATATTTATTTAATGTTGGCAAATATTTTTTTAATTAATTTTTTTTTTATTTTTATAAATAATTTATCAGTGCTAAATTAGCATAAGCAATAAGACGAATTGCCTATGCATAACAGTTACGTCAGTAATTAGTCTTATTTCCATGCTAAATTAGCATCGATAAATTTTTTTTATTAATTTTTTATTTTTATAAATAATTTATCAATGCTAATTTAGTGTAGGTAATAAGACTAATTATCTACACATAAATCTTATGTAGGTAATTAGGCTTATTACTTATGTTTATTTAACATCAAAAAATATTTTCTTTTTTATTAATTTTTTTTTATTTTTATAAATAATTACTGATGGTAAATTACGTAGGTAATAAGTGTAATTACTTATGACTCAATTTCTTGTAGGTAATTATCTATTACCTACGATTAGTTATCGTCGATAAATATTTTTTTATTTTATTTATTTTTTATTTTATTTATTTAAAAGATTTATTGATGATAACTTAGCGTAGGAAATTAGATTAATTACCTATGTTTATTTTTTCGTAGAAAATTAAGATCATTACCTACGATTCTTTGCATCGAAAAAAGTTTTAGTAAAATAAAAAAATAAATAGAAAAAATAATTAAAAGTAAAATCATTTATAGACGTTAAATAGTATAGGTAAAGATACTTATTACCTATGTATAATTTTACCATAGGCAAATAAACTTATTACCTACGCAATTAAGAGCGTAGACAAATATTGAGTCATTTTAATAATTTTTTATAAATAATTTATCGATATAATTTTAAAATTTAAAATTTATCTTCATCATTCATTATCTAAATAATTATTATTAGATTATCGTTATAAAAGTTTGCCTCGATTAGGTTGCCCTAGCTATGTCGATCAATAAAATTTGATTTCGATGATCTTGAATGACCACATGATGATTGATAGATAGAGATCACTGATGGATTTAAAAACTTGTAAAGATGATCTCAGTGATATTTGTAGCATACTATCAAAATTTTATCTCAATCAGACATCATTATCATAGTTAATTTAGCACGGAATGACTTCAATCGTTAAATGAAAAACTAGTGATCAAAAGGCCAAATGCATTCGATTATAAGATAATTTTTTAGATTAATGATCTTTGCTAATACTTTAATTATTTGTACATTGATGATCATAAAATTCAAACTGCATATATATGAACAATTCAAAACTTTATGTCTCTTAATACTAATTCTTGAGATCACTAAGTAAATATACTTGTATTTTTATAAGATATGCGTAATATGGATGGTTCATATACGTATGATTTAAATTTTACGGTCACGATCATATAACGATGAAAGTAGTGGCAAGGATTACTTATCTAAAAAATATCTTAATCGGACATCGTTTGACTTTTTGATCACTCATTTTTTATTTAATGACCAAAATCATCTCTTACTAAATTGACCATGATAATGATGTCCGATTGAAGTAAAATTTTGATAGTATGTTATAAATATCACCGAGATTATTGTTGTAAATTTTTAAATTCATTAGTGATCTCTATCTATCAGATCATCATGCGATCATTCCTAATCATTGAGATGAATTTTATTGATCGACATAGCTAGGGCTTCGAAATTGAGGCAGACTTTTATGATGATATTTTAACGATAATTATTTAGATAATGAACGATAAAGATGGGCTTTAAATTCGATAATTATATCCATAAATTATTTATAAAAATATAAAAGTTAATTTAAAAATTAATGAAAGATAATTAAGTTATTATCAACGTAAAATAATCATCGAAAAATAAACTTTTAGCGATGTAAGAAAGCATTGATAAACAGAATAATTACCTATGTTAAAGGTTAACATAAGAAATTTACCTTATTTTTGACGTATAGTTTTCATCAAAAATTATTTTTTTAATTTTTTATTTTTAAATTTTAGTTATATATTTTATAAACCTAAATTTAATTTTAAATAAACTTTTTTGATGTTTTCTTATCGTCGGTAAATGCTTATTTTATGATGAAAATGTTGCATCAGTAATAATTTTTATTAAATATATTTTTATTAAATATTTTAATTTTTATTAAATTATTTTTAATATTTCATCAACGTCGATAATAATTTTATTACCTATGTTTTTCTTAAACATAGCTAAGTCCAAATTTGCCGACGTTACTTTGCATCGGTAAAAAATTAATTTTGTTAAATATTTTTTGATATTTTTATTTATCAATAATTAGTATTACCGACATAACTTTGCGTCAGCAAATTTTTTTAAAAATTTATGATCCCGCCCTTCGTGCATTTCATCTCCCGCCCCCACCCTCCTACTTCCGCCGTCCGAACCCTCTCCATCAGCTATCTTCCTTTTCCCCTTCTCTCTTTCGATCTCTCTTGCTGTCAATGGTTCTCACCTCCACCTCCGTCGCTGCCATCACCACCTCTACCACCATCACGGTGCTGCGCCACTGCCATCGCCGCCATGCCACCACCCTAGAAAAGGTAAAATACTTTTTTTTTGCTTTTGCATCCTCGGGGAAGGGAGGGAGTGGGGTTGGTTGCCCGGGAATGGAGGTAGGAGAGGAGGAGGGGCAGGGTGGGGCGGAGGGGAGCCACGAGCTGGGGTGTGGAAGTAGAGGTGGTAGTGGTGACAAGTACCCTAGGGGTGGTGCGGGGGCGGAGAGGAGGGAGGCACAAACGGAAGGGGAGGAGGGCATGGTTGGCGATGCTGACCGATGGTGGGGACCCGAATAGGGTGTGAGGGTGGCAATGGGGATGGCACATCGGGTACTGAGGGATAGCTTGGGGGCGGAGGGGAGGAAGGCACGGACAGAGGGGGAGGGCGCAAGGGGTGGTGGTAACAATGGGAGTAGGGCATAAGGGGCGATGGTGACTATGGGAGGGGCGTAGCTAGGTGGAGTGGTGACGGTGGGAGGGGGGCGTAGGAGACAGTGGTGACTGTGGGAGGGGCGTAGCTAGGGGGCGATGGGTTTTTTTCTTTTTTTATAATTTATTTATTTATTTATTTATTTTTAATGCTTAAAAATAGGAAAAAAATAAAAATTAAAAAAGTAAATAAAGTAAATAAAATAAAATAATATATCTTATAAAATATTTAGTTATAGTTTTGCATATGACCGTATCTCCCCTGCACTAGTAGTGGCCAAAATTTTGCTTGCTTGGTTTTCTTTTGTTCATAGTTTTATCCTTCTGAAATCGCATTGGACCAGGTTGCATCTTATGCCCGAAAAAAAGGATTCATCTTCCTTTACATGAAGCCACCACTGGATCATCCACTTATCACTTTGAGATCTACACTGTGCTTGTGCATCAAGGACAACATTCAGTGTGCTTTGAGATCTATGTAGTGAGTGATCTGATGGTGGATTCGTGTGAACAAAGATGAATCCTTCTTTGGTGCAGAATTACAATCCTAATCCAAATAAATACAGCATATTTGTCATATAGTAGTTTTTATAATCCAATTAATGTTATCCGATCTATAATTCATTTCATAATTGGTAGGCTAATTCATAGGCTAGCTAATTGGCTTCTTCGCATCTGTCAGAGTACTCCATTGTTTTTACCAAGCTCTTGAGTTTTTATTGTTGATGTTTGTCTTGGAACATACATTTCTATTCCTTACACTATCCTTCATTTATCATAGTTTTCTTTCGGAGTTAGATGTATAGGATACAATATTATATGGTAAAATATTGTTATGCCTTATTAGATGTCTATAAAAGTGATTTATTATAAGCATACAATTATATGGTAAAATGCTTTCATCCCTTAGATGTCCTATTGCCATTTGTGCTTCAAAAATAGTTTATTATAAGTATACCTCTAGGGCAATAGTAGCAGATTGCACATGATTCAGTCTAGCTCGGTAGTAGATTGGAGATCGAGTTTGCATTTTGATTGGATTTAGAATAATTTATGATTAAACTAAAATAACAGTCTCTAATTTACCTTGATCCTCGTGTTGTTAATTTTATGAAATATTTCTCTCTGATGCTCTTTTCAATAGTAGATCTAGCTTGTTAAGACTATATTCATGATTATTTATTTTTAGTTATTAGTTATATAAATAATTTTTTATTTATAAAATTTATTGCATAAAATATGGAAAACATCCATATTTTAGAGGAAACTCTATGAAAATGTAAAGTTATCCCATTTGGATAAATTAGGATACCATTTCTGAATGTATGTTCAGAGATGGATCTGAAATTGCATACATTTAGCCATAGATTCTCGTTCAAGAGTCGATCTCGATCAAGATCGACTCTTGGATGCCCCAATTTTGGATATTTTGAAAAAAAATTAATCTTATTATTATTATTAATTGATATTTTATTTTGTTATGTGGTGTTCAATAGTTATCTCTCATATGTTCTCTGGGTATATATTGGATAGGGTGCATAGGCACCGTATTCATATCGCATACTTAGAGAACCATGAGAAGATGCTGTCAAAATTTTCACAATAATGAAACAAAATATTAACTAATAATAATAATAATAAGATTATTTTTTTCTGAAAGGGATAGGGCCATGCTTGTTAGAAATGGATAGGATTATGCATTCTTAAAATCTTACTAATAACACATACTTTAATGGTGAATATTTTTTATGGATAGATGAAAAATATCGACAAGAGTTGGATGAATGCTCGCTTTATCATCTTACCTGAATACCGACATGGTATTAGAGATTTTATAAGATTTTTACGTTCAAGAGTCAATAATCCCAATGGAATCAAATGTCCTTGTCAGATATGTCACAATAATTACTTTCAGCCTACAGATATAGCATTGGAGCACTTATTGAATTGGGGTATGGATAGAAAGTATACTATTTGGGATTTGCATGTGGAAAATAGACCTACTAACACGAGATCAATATACGGATCAACAGGTAAACCAATTAGCATCAATGAGATGTTAGATAATTTACATGTAAGGACATATTTTGACAACTCTTCAGAGAGTACGGATAATGCAAATGATGGACATTTTGAAAAACTCATGAGGGATGCCAAGGAGCCATTGTATCTAAATTGTAAGAAGTTTTCGATGCTTGAGTACTTGATAAAACTATTCCATGGTAAAATCATGTTTGGTTGGATTCAAAAGTCGTTTGACTTTATATTGAACTTAGACAAGGAGGCATTACCAAATAGTGAAAAACTTCCAAAATTATATTCAGAGGCAAAAAAGTATATGTGTGAACTTGGACTAGGTAATACACTAATACATACATGCAAGAATGATTGTGCATTATTTTATAAAGATCATCAACACTTGGATTGTTGCCCAGAATGTGGTGAGTCAAGATATGTTGAAGATTTCAAAAGAGATAAGAAGCAGCCTCATAAGATTTTGAGATGCTTTCCATTAACACCAAGACTTCAGAGATTTTATCAGTCATCGAAGACCACTGAGGCGATGAGATGGCATCATGAGATGCGAATTTCTGAGGATAACATCATTAGTCATCTAGCAGACTCTATAGTTTGGAGAGAATTTGATAAACATTATCCTCAATTTGTTAGTGACCCATGCAACATTCGTCTTGGCCTAGCATCTGATGGTTTCAATCCATTCAGGAGCATAAGCAATGCTTACAGTATGTGGCCGATTATACTAATGCCATATAATATTGTACCATGAAAATATATAAAAGAGCTATTTTTATTTTTATCATTGCTTATTCCTGGACCTAGAGCTCTCCGTAATGAGATAGATGTTTATCTGCGATCCTTAATCGATGAATTGAGAGAACTTTGAGAGATTGGTGTTGAAACATAAGATTTAGTTAGTAAAAGAAACTTTCGATTACATGCGATGATAATATGGATAATTAATGATTTTTTGGCATACAGCAATCTATCTAGATGGAGCACAAAAGGATATTTGGCATGTCCAATTTGCAATGGTGATAGCTGCTCCGTTGGACTGAAGCATGAAAGAAATATTTTCTATATAGGTCATCATAGGTTTTTACCATATAATCATTCTTGGAGAACTCATCAAAATTGATGCTTCAATAGAAAGTCAGAGATGCATGGGCCACCTTATATGATGAGCGAAGAAGACATCTTGGCACAACTAGAGGCCATTCGCAGTGTTAAATTTGATAAAGTTTCTGAAAGTTGCAAGCGAAAGTGTAATGAATCAGAGTTGAACTGGATGAAGTGGAGCATATTTTTTAAATTACCTTATTGGCAACATGTCCTACATCATCATAATTTAGATATCATGCACATTGAGAAGAATATTTATAATAATGTTATTGGGATACTTCTTAACATCAAGAAAAAAATAAAAGATAATCCGAATTCTTAGCTAGACCTAGAAGGAATGAAAATACGGCATGAGTTGCACTTGATGCCCCATGATGGTGGAAAATTCTTAATGCCAATTGTAAGTTATACATTGCATGGCGATGAGAAAAGAAATTTCTGTGAGTGGTTAAAAATTATAAAGTTTTTTGATGACTTTGCCTCCAATATTTCAAGCCATGTGAACTTGAAAGATGGCAGTATCTCGAGTATGAAGAGTCATGACTCTCATGTATTGTTGCAACATCTTATACCTATTGTGATGTGTGGCTTCTTCACCGTAGAGGTACAGAATGCACTTATTGAGTTGGATATTTTCTTTCAAGAATTATGTTGTCGAAAACTCCAAGTTGATATATTTGAGAAGCTTCAATCAAATATTGTCCTATTGCTGTGTAAGCTAGAAAAAAATTTTTCCACAATCATTTTTTGATATTATAGTACACTTAGCCATTCACCTTCTAAGGGAGGCTTTGCTTGCCAGGCCAGTTTAGTACCGATGGATGTATCCCATTGAACGATAATAATATTATAAAAAATATGATTTTTTTACTTAATTTATAATTATAACAAAAAAATAATTACATGTTTCTTATCATTTTGCATGTTCAAATTCTTATATAAATTGAAATAATATATGCAAAATAAAGCACATCCAAAAGGATCAATTGCGAAAGCATATATCTTCATAGAGTGTCTTACATTCTGTTCGATATACCTCGATGATGTAGAAATATAATTCAATTATGAAGAACGCAACGCAGATAAGGAGTGGATCGACATTGAATCAATATTATCTATTTTTAGAATTAATTTTCATCCCATTAGTGGAAAAAAGTACAAACATATGAACATAGAAGAATGCGAGTTGGCATATTTCCATGTACTAAATAATTATGAAGAAATCTATCATTTTATGGAGTAAATATTTTTACATAATCAATATTATATATTTTTTATGAGGTAAAATAAATAATAAGCATGTATTTATTGTAGAGAGCATAAAGATATATTATTGTAATAAAATAATAGAGATATCGAGGGACGACATTGAAGAAAGTTGGCAGCTTGGTTCAGACAACGTGTAAGCATAATAACAGTTTTATTCAATTTTTTATTACATGTAATGTGTACATAGTCTAATTTATTTTAACTTATGTGTATGTTATTGTAGATGATGTTAATGTATCATAATAAAGAAGATGGTGCAACCGAGAAATTATATGATTTGGCATGCCACCTCGATCTTAGGATTTCATGTTATAGCTCATGTATCGTTGGTGGTATGAGATTTCATACAAGAGAGCTTGATATGCAGCAGTGGACTCAAAATAGTAGAATTTTGATATTGAAAATCGATGGAGATAATGAGATTGAATATTATGGTATCCTTTCCAATATTATATAGTTAAGATATGGGTCAAAATGATTTATTTACCTATTTAAATACCAATGATGGGACATCAGCAATAATAGGATGGGTATTCATAAAGATGCATACTTCACAAGTATCAACTTTGCGAGAATATGGTATCAATCAGATCCTTTCATACTCGCTAGTCAGGCAAAACATGTATTATACCTAAAAGATATGAGATATAAGGGTGAATGGCATATTGTACAAAAGATTGCACCAAGGGATGTTTATGACATAGATGTTCATTCCAAAATAGATGAGGATTTCTTTCAGAAGAAACAGAATATAGCTGACTTAGGACAGTACAGTATCGACATTAGAAGCACATCTCCTTTGACTAGGGATGACGTGCAACTCAATAATATTGATGTTAGCGAATTAAATCTGAATGTATCAGAGGATCATGATGACAGTGATGACAACTTCATAAATGATGAAGAGGAAGATTATACATTGATCGATTATGATGATGAAGATGTCGATAATCCTCCTGGTGAAGATACAGACATTGATTGATAATATATAATTTTTCAAGAAACTCATATGTCTTAAATTTCATATATCATTTAGTATTGATATAATTTTTATCAAATATTATATTATCTCTAATATATTGTTTGATACAGATATGGCACCAGAAGGAGGATCCCGGAGGCTTGCACAAGGAGATGTCGGCGCATCGACTTCTCCTGATGATTAGACGGCCATACTAGCTAGTCCAAATTAATTTTACATATTATAGTTTTTTATATTTAATTTACTTTAATTTTTTATCATTTATAAATAATTGATTTTAAGTTATACCATTAGGAGAATGATCTGATGGGGGGACTAACATGGAGATGTCGATACCTCTTCATCATCTCAGCAGCATCCTACTGGTGAGGCAGGCACATCATCTCCTATCATAGATATTTTTTGTGTTATATTTACTTTAAGTTTTATTATGTATAAATAATTGATTTTAAGCTTTATATTTTGTTACAGTTACTGATACTGTGATTAGGTGGACATGTAGAGCTGCTAGAAATGAGAAGCTGGAGGAGTGGAGGAGGGCACATCTTGGAGAGAGGATGAGGATTGTCATCCCACCAGAATGTGTCATGCCAGTAGAGTATCATATCAGGGATCCATACGTGTGCGAGATAGGTATTATTATCCATTCGTATGCTCTCTTGATGCTGACTGATTGGCGCAAAGTTACAAGACCACAGCAGCAGATTGATATCCCACGTGTGCGGGCTATCTTTCGGCATATGGGGTGATTGCTTAGTGGATTCAGATATGAGCTCCATACCCACTAGAAGGAGGTCTTCCATGCACGTGGGGCGGCAATGGTACGTGAAACATCACACAAGAGTGTATCATATCTCAACTGAGATCTCCTCTACACCAAATACGAGGATCCTGCATATCAGATATAATTATTATATATAATAAAAATATTAATTATTAAATTAATATATTATTGTAATATGTTCACTAATATCTTCATTGCATTTGTTTATTAGACCTACTATGATAAGGCCTCATAGAGCAGGTCGAGGCTCACAGTGATGTATTGCAGTGGATCAAAATCATTTGCACAATATCAGTATGAGCTGGTAAGTACACATACATACATCTTTAATAATTTGTTAGAGTATATCTATGTCAATATACTTACATTCATAAATTTTAGAGGGACGTCGAGATAGAACAATTATCCAAGCGTATTGACATCTACCAAAGGACCCATCATCGGACGATGGGTGAGTGGCTTCCCAGGACTAGGGAGAGACATGTGAGTATTAAGTGATTAAGTTCTGTTTCAATTTTATTATAAAGTTTAGATTTTTAGTTATATTTACTTTTTTCTTTGATTAGGACTGTATGATGGAGATACGATCCCAACCTCTAGCTGAGGGCTCTACCCCACCCATAGATGATGATATCTATGATGAGATGCTCGGTAGGAGACCTAGCTATGTTATGGAGTTGGGATATGGAGTTATGGCCCTTAGCTCTTCTTAACCAGCACATGTTTCTTGTGATGCTCGTCTGCATGAGATGGAGAAGAGACATCAGAAGGAGATAGCGGACCTACGGTGGGCCAATGCCGAGCTTTCATCCCAGCTTCAGGCATTTGGGATGAAGCTCGATGAGTTATGTTGCCGTATGTCTCCCCCACTGACTTTCTATGTTCCTGCTGATGCTTATGATCAGAACTCTGCCAATGATGAGGACGATGCCTCCCCAACCGGTATTATTTTATATTCTTTTTAATTAATATATTTTTAGTATTTATATTAGATAATTAATTTACTAACTTAATTTTTTAATTTAATGCAGGTTAATGATATGTCACCATCGACATAGAGTTTTATTCTATTTTATTATATTTTTTTTAAAGGACATGTAGTATGTACGATATTTTATATATGTATATATATTTTTTATATGGATATTATATGGATGTTTTATAGTGAATAAATTTGATTTTGGGATGCGCTTATTTATTATGTAGTTGTTATATCTAATGTTATCTATTATATGGATGTTATATGGACATCTATAGGTTTTAAAAAATTTATATAAATAAAATTATTTTTTTTAAAAAAAATATTTATCGATGCAAAAAAAGCATAGGTAAAGATAAATAGTGATGATACTTAGCATCGATAAATAAGGATAATCATCATCAATTACCATGCCAGCGTTCCACTTTTAGCCACGCTTAATAATTACTGACGTAAATAAACATCGCTAAATATTTGTCGATGTAAATTAACGTAGCAAAATCCAATATAAACAGTCACCAAAAAGCATCCCAGCGTGCCACCTTTGGCCACACTTAACTATTACCGACATAAATTTACGTCATCAAATATTTTCTGACGTAAAATAAGCATGGATAAAAATATTTTTTTTGATGTTTAATTTTTATCGCAAAAAATATATTTTTGATGATTAGTTTTCATCGATAAAATTATTTTTTTCGACATAAGTTTTCATCGATAAAAATATTTTTGCCATTTATTTTATATGGATAAAATATTGGCGATGATAAGTTAACATCAGTAAATATTTTTTTTGATGATTATTTTACGTAGGTAATTAATTGCCGACATTTAATTAAACATCGATCAATAGTTTTTGCTGATGAAAATTTTTAAACATCGATAAATGGAATCAATGATGACACTTTTGTAGACATTTTTTTTTCGATGCATTTTACATTGGTAGATGTATTTAGCGACGCTTTTATAAGATTTAGCTACGTTTTGTCTGCATAGCTAATTACTCTTTTTCTTGTAGCGAGCCAGTCATCGATGAGAAGGTAGACTTTCTTATGACTGCTCGAGATGGTCACGCTTAGTATCCTCATTCTCTAATGAGTATCTGTACTCTCATTTCGGTATCTCCATACCATAGATTCAAGATACATCTATCCTAAGAAAGCGATCGTACACCAACCTTCCGGATCAATCACCATCCTTGTGATGATCTTACGATCGAAATCAGTTTATGAGTTAATTATAAAAATTTATGTCTTAAATTTTTAACTTTTGAAAATATAAATTATCATTACCATTAACTCAAAGAATATATCACAGATACTTTAAATACATACTATAATAGAAAATAATTTTTTTATTAATTTATAGTCAAAATTATAAAATTATCCATAGAAGTGTATTACAAATATCAGCCAATCTAACTTCTAAAACACACATCTAGCAGTTATTAGCTCCTCCTTTGAATCTATAAATAAGACTCATATCCGAGGAGTCTTAGCATTCAAAGTCTGATCAAATTGTCTTCCTCTCTTTCAAACAATGTATTATTTAAGATAAAGAGTCTTCCTTTAGATAGGATCTTAAATAATACAAGAAGTCTTCTTTTAAGATAAGGGTTAGGAAGAGTAAAGATAGAATAAGAGAGAGAATAAAAGGAGAAAAGAAGGAAGAAGAAGGCTAAAGAATTCTTGTATAGAATTCAGCAAGTAAGGATTCAAGAGGACTCGTTCTTGAAGCTAATTCCTATATGGATCATCATTGAAGGGCGAACATGTGAGCACCTCGTGGAATTTATTCTTTACCAAATCAGATTTATAAGAGTATGCTCTCTTATCTTATTTCCTATGCATGTTTATGATTGAATATCTTCATGGGCAATTCTAGGAATTAGGGTTTGATAGATTGAAAATCTTAAAATCTATCACTTCCACTATATCGATCAAACCCTACAATTTTTACCGCATTGAATCTCTTTAATTTAAGTGATCACCTATCGCAGAGATTGGGTTCCCACTATTGGAAGGCCCATTATGGGAAAAGTCCTATTTCCCTCGATGTCTTAAGGATCTTAGTCCTATTTAAGCATTTAGTAAGCCAGTCAGCAAGATTTTGATCAAATTTTATAAAAATTTAAAGCTATGATATCATGCTTTTGTCGCTATCCAATAGACTTTTGTCTCAACTTTATGCATCTATTAGCTTTAGAATTTATGAGTTTCTTTTTATAAAAAATAATCGCAGCCTTAGAATCACAATAAATAGATATAGGAGGTATAGGAGAGTTGGTATTAGAGGAAAAAATAAGCATAAGTTTTTTAGCCATCCAACTTCTAAAAAGGTGATATCATGAGCTATCAACTTTGCCTCCATAGTGCTTCTAGTTATCATAGTTTGCTTGACTGATTACTAAGAGATAATACTACCAAGAACAAAGACATATCCAAAAGTAGATTTGATATCTAAAAAATTAGATGTCCTGTTGGCATCACTATATCCCTCAAGTACATCAGATAGCCAACATACATAGGCTCAAAAGATATGGTACCTTTGAGATATTGGAGTACTCTTTCTAAAGCAATCTAGTGAGATATGCTAGGGTTGCTAGTATACCTACTCAATTTAAAAATAGCATAGACAATATCAGGTCTAGTTCTATTCTCTAGATACAAGAATGATCCGATAATTTAAGCATATTTTTCTTGATTCATCGGGTTACCATTATTTTTTACCAATTGAACACTACGATCATAAAGTGTAGACATAGAAAAATAATCTGAATATCCAAATTTGTCTAATATCTTTTGTGTATAATATGATTGAGTTAGATAAAAGAAATTAGATGATATAATGATCATCATACCAAAAATTATAACAACTTAACCAAATTTTTTCGTGTCATAGTAAAGTTTTGATATCATTAATTAAATCAATATCAGGTGCTAGAATTAGGATATCATCTATGTAGAGATAAAGAAAAATATATTGATCATCAAATCTTTTATAATATAGACAATTGTCAAATTTATTAATTTGAAAATCATAAGAAAAAATAACACTATCAAATTTTTTGTGCCACTATTTAGGTGCTTATTTTAACCGAAATAGGACTTAACTAACTTGCACATTTTATTTTCTTGAGCAGGTATAGAGAAATCTTTAAGTTGTTTCATATGAATTTTTTCTTCTCAATCATGATGAAGGAAAGTAGTTTTGACATATTTGATAAATAAGTAATTTATGGATATATAGAAACTAAAGCAAAAAGATCTTGGATAGTGCAGATATGTGGGTAATAGGTGAATGTGTGTCCAAATAAGTCAAATTCAGCTTTTTGCCCAAAATATTGAGCGACAAGACATGCCTTGTATCTTTCCTACTGTTCCATCTACCATAAGTTTTTTCATAAAGATTCCATTTACATTCCTAGACATTTGGTTCCAGAGGGTAAATCAATGAGAATTTAAGTATCATTTCTAATAATTGATATATCACTTATTTCTAGCTTCTTTCCATAATAGAGCTTTGGAAAAGCTAATGGCTTCTTGATGAGTTATCGATGTCCCTTCAACCATGAAAGTAATAAATTATTTACCAAAACTCTTTTTAGTTATTGCTCTCTTGCTCTTCCTAAGTTTTGTTGGAGGATTAGGCTCCATAGGAATATTAAGGCACTACAAAAATTTGGATTATTTGTGATAGCTAAATACCATCGCTAAGAGTCCTTCTGCCATCGCTAATAGTACTATCCTTGCTAATCCCATTGTAAAAGCCAATCTAAAAAATTTTCATCGCTAAATATAATTATTAGTAATGGCAAAATATACCATTATTAATAAGGTATTAGCGACGACTTTAGCGACTAAATAATTTCATCATTAATTATTAATTAAATATTTAAAAAAAATTAAAAATATTAATGATAGCATTTTCATAGCTAATACCATTGCTAATAATTATTAGTGACTAAAAATATCATCGCTAATGTCGTCTCTATGTTTTTAATTTTTAAATAAAAAAAAATATTTTAAAAAATATTAATGATGGTAGTTTGTTCTCTAATTTCATCACTAATAATTATTAGTAATGGCAATTATCATTAGTAATATCGATGCTAATAGTTAATATTATTTTTTAAAAAATAATAATAATAATATTTTTAATCTATTTTAGTTAATCATAATGAATTATGGTTTCTAATACCTATTATAATTAAAAACCAAAGATAATATAATAATCAAAAATTAGAAATTAATTATATTATATTAAAAATATAAATTATATATTTTTTATAAGTCGTATAAAAAAAAATAATATATTAAAAAAAAATAGGTCCAATCTTCATTGTCGTCCGCCTCCTCCTCCTGCTCTTATCCAACAGCTAGTGAATGAGAGTCAAATCTCCCAACATTCTATAATAAAAAAAATAAAATAATATTAGTAAGCTTTGATATGCAAGTGTATTTTTTGATATGAAGGCGTATCTTTCGATATATAATTTTGATTCTCAAACAGATTATTCCTATATATTTCATTCGATGATACAGAGTTATAAATATTTCAGGCCCATCAATTGGATAATTAGATTGAATTTTTGGCTCCTAAATCTTCTCTCCGAACTCAAATCTAAATAAATGAAGCTTCTAAATATAAAAACTTAAAACAAGTAAAAGAATTTAGTAATGTATTTTCTGATGTGATAGTTGGGACAATGAGCTTAGCTAATCACACAGCTATGGATCCTGAAGAAACTCCATGATCGTATCACAGATAGCATCCAGGAGGCTTAGAGGTCACTGGCTCAGAAGCCTCTGCACAACCTCCTTCATGTATGCATCACTCCATATCTATGATGTCGAGGTTTGTGAGAATGCTGAAGGATATTAAGATGATGCAGGGTCAAAGCTATGGCCAAATTCTATGACTCGACTTCTACTCATCTTTTGGTGGTGCTGAGCCATCCCTCAAGATCAAGAAGGCTAAGAAGATGGATCATTACCATACCTCTTAGCAACGTACGCTGTGTAACACTCTCTACAGTTCAAAATTACATTAGTTCTAATATAAAAATTAGATCTTATAACAACTTAATTAGTAAATAAAGTTTGAAGTTCTTATCATGACTATTATGATGTAGAATCTAAATAGTCACTAGTTCTTCTAGACTGGTGTGTGGCCCGCCATAACTACAACTTATCTAGTGGATGACTCAGCTATCATGTTTGTAATAAAAAAATAATAAAATTAAATTAATTAAAGTATGCATATAAGAGTTTTTATAGTTCTAGTGAAGAATTTTGGTATTGATTTTTTATCAATCTATCAGCCACAACATGTATACTGACCGAGCCGCCCGTATGTCTGATTAGATCTTGCTAGGTGGCCTGATTCTTTCAAGCCCTTTACTGCCTATTGGAGTACTCCTCGCTACTCCACTCATCGCAAAGGACCTACCATATGTCAGTCCGCATCTAGTGATCCATGAAAGACGTCATCTAATCTGATAGTGATTGAAAATCAGAGTGCTGGATGGTGGACTACCTGAGGTTATAGAAACCATCTCAAAGCCTCCATGTGGCCACATCCTTGAAGGTCTGATGGCCAACCTCCTCAACCTAAAGAGTCTCAAATCATTAGTAGTCCTGCAAGATAGAAGCAACCGTATATTAATATATAATTAAAATACCAACATAATAGGAATTTAAAAATTAAATTAGTTTTGACTTACCAAAAATATCTTTCAGGCTGCATCACGAGTTTCAAATGGCCAGATAGAAAACTCATTCACCGACCCTGGCATCAAGCATCGAATGATACTAATAACCATACGAGATATTCTAAACTTCCTAAACGTACTGTAAAATTAATTTTAAAAAGTAAATATTAACTCTAGAATGGTTAAATTTTAAATATACCATCATAAATAGCTACCACATCATCCCTTGGAGATGAGTGACTCTCATTCATTTTTGATATACGATGAGGCACCATTAGTATATATGATCCATGGTACATGTCATAGTGATGAAGGAGAGCCATCTATCATGCTCCTGATCCAGAATCATGAGCTAGGGGTTATGGCAACCACCACATATTTATAAAAAATTTTGCTCATAAACATAGAGGCATCTCATCACGATATCATAAAGCAATAGCAAAATAAAATTTAAATAATTAATATTTAATTTTAATTTAAATAACTAAATTAAATATTTTATAAATAAAAATTCATAGTTTTTCATCAACTTCAATAAATTTCAATCTAAAATAAAGATATTAAAATTTTCTTCTAATTCACTCTCTCATTTAGAAATTCCAAAGTCAAGTTAGTCAACTAAATCTATATAAATAGTAAAATATAGAGAAATAAGCTAGATAGCCCAATAAGCAATATGTACTTTATCTATATAAATTTAGCAATGATAATTTACTAAAAATAAACATATAAAGTTTATCAATTCAAAATATATAATGCTAATTCAAAATCAGATCCATACAAATTTATTTTTATTCATAAATCAATTTTTTTCAAAACATCCGATTTACCTTAATAGCCATGAGTTAATCAAAGTAGCAATACATAACCTCTACTTGCAGGATATCAATAAACTAATACAAAATCTCTACTGGCAGGATATTGATATACCAGTTCATAATCCTTACTAGCAGGATATCAATATATCAGCACATAACTTTCACTGATAGGGCATCGATATACCAGCATATAACCTTCACTGGCAGGATAGCGATATACCAGCACATACGAATTTATGAGTTATACGATATCGTATAATTCTATTTCCTTATAGTTGCAAATCTACGGTCTGGGTTGATCTAATCATATTAACTTCATCTAATCAAGGATCATACTAAGAGATATGTAGTTCAACAGAGATTAAAGATGATCAAATTAGTAGTATTCGATAAGAGTCAAGATGAGGACCAACACGGTGCTTGGGGATCAAAGGCCAGTTTGATTGAATAACTTTGTTTAATCAAAATCAGATTTAAGATACAGTTGACTCTATAGAGATCAAACAAATCAAATCTGATGGTATTCGAATCAGACAAATGTGGGTGCCGATATGTTGTCCGATGATGGTGGATCAAGACCTCTTATTAATCTCGATCAAAATCATTGAGAGAAAGCCTTTTACTCAATCAATCTTAGAGAAATAAAATTCATGTAAAAAGCAAAATAATCTAGAGAGAGAAAATAGAATCTTTCTAAAGAGAGAAGGTAGAAAATAAAAGTAGAGAGAGAAAGTGAGAATTTAAACTCAAAGAAGAAAGAGAAAAATTATTCCCTCTCTTCTTTACTTCCTTTCTCTTTTTTTCCTTCTTTTTTCTTTTTCTTTATTTTTCCTTTTTCTTCTCTTCTTCAATAGAATAGGGATCCTTTGATCCCCTTAGTTCTCGAAATGAGGGGACCCCAGCAGGTGCTGCCCAAGGCCAGAAGGGCATACCATGGTGGCAAGACCCATGGACCTTGGTCCGATTACCGGCAATGGCCAAAGGTGACGAAAAAATCAAAAATAGCCATGGAAGAAATAGAGGAACTAAAATCATACTTTTTTTTCTAGAAATTCATGACAGTAATTTGACAAAACTCAAGCTTAAAACCCATAGAAGATTGAGGGAAAGATGTTTGGAGAGTTTTACCTGATTTTTTATGGAAATTAGTCTGATTTCCATCATAATCCAAGCCTAACTAATCATGCAAACTAATGCTAGTATCATATCAAAGTTATGTTTGGAATTAAAAGTTTATGCTAAAGTTGGGTTCAAGTGTGAGTGGCATGGAGTTGCGTTTATGTATTTTGTTGCTTAGATTGGTCTTCAATTGGCCCTTAACCTAGTCCTATCTTCCCAAGTCCACGCACAAAAGCTCCCTGTACAACATTACCATGAAATTGCTATATTGATCAAACAATCTGGCTAATTGGGACCACTCATAAATTCAGAGAGGATTTCATACTAGAATAGAGATCTCAAGGTCGGGCTGCTATTGTGGATGCAGGGCTTAGGTGGAGTAGTGATAAATTGGGAACCTCTTCAGTTTCTGTTTCCATTCATTTTGTGACAGTTTGATGAGTTGCTCTCCATTCAAGTGATCCCCTAATTAAGAGAAACTACACTTTATATCACGTGCACTACGTCAGCAGTGCACTACAAGAACAAACGGAGACAAGGTAGGTGGGGTGGCAATTTGAGATGAATGCATGATGAATGGAGTCCACAGAAACCAAATTACGTAATTGGTGGTGTATGTTGTAGAGCACCACCATGTGGTGCATGTGATATAAAGTATAATTTCTATACCATCATGTAGTGTACATGGTCCAAGACATAATTTCTCCCTATTCGATCTTTTGACTTTGAAGTGGGAATAGGATCCACTTGAATCCATAGGCGAATGGAATGGAATGGATGATGAGTAATTGAAACATATACCAAAACATTAACGATGAAGAATTTAAACTTTATTTTTAGAAGGAAAAAAATAAGAGAGTGGAAAAAATCAATGATAGCAAAATTTTAATAATTCTATTTTTTTAAATAAAAATGATAACAATATATCCATATATCAGCACCATATAAGGTTTATTTGTAAGTAAACTATCAACTACTATATTGATTAAAGTTGATTGTCACAATGGAAAGCAATGGAGGGTACCCCAAAAAAGGGTTTTTTTTGTTAAAACATTGTTCTTCAAATTAAAAAAAAAAAAAGCAAAAAGCTTTTTGTTTAAAAATATTAGATTACTCATAAAAGTAGTAAAATTGTAAAATAGTAGCCATCATCCTTATTTTAAACTATCATTATTATAAAATCATCCCCAAATAGCTAGCATTATTCAAAATATTATATTCTTGCATAATTAGGGCTATTAAACATACCCAACAGCTCAAGCTCAGCTTGAGAAAAGCACAAATCAAACTGTATAAAAGCTAGAGAATTCAAGCTTGAGCTAGAAAGATAGACTTAAAAAATAAGCTAAGCTAAAAATGACCCAGTTTGATTAGGCTAAGCTTAATAAAGCTTGAATGTATTTATTTGATACATGTTTTTTTTTTTTTTTGAAGGTAAACGGAGGAACTAAGTTACTTCCACCATGTATTTAAATAATAATTAAGAGGTACAAGAAAGTAGAATAGAAATAAAATAGATGAAGACCACTCTTTTAGACGTGGTCTCACCTATAAAAATGAGAACCCGAGGTTTGAACAGAATGTCCATAGGTTCTCTACAGACTCAAAACAGGTTTTAGACAGTTCTAAAATAGTTCAAAAATAGAATCAATACAGATTTGTTTGAAGCTGTCACTAGCACGTACGTCATGGCCAATTTTAAATGGACCGATTAGCCTGATAAGAGCAGAACCAGCATTGTATGAATGAACTCAAATCCTCAGCATCCAAGTAGACCAAACTATTTTAGAAGGCATTTATTAAGTATATTTATCAGAGAGCGGCGGCTGCGATCAGCTTTATAAACTGAGATATTTTCAGAATAATTCACGCTTCAATTTAAAAATTTCAGAATTCAGTCTACCATCTTCGGTCTTTCAATGGTGGCTTTATTGTTGAGCGGTCTTCTGATTCAGATTTTCAGATGTTGTCGTGCTTTGGTCTTGATCTAGATAATAAGTCAAATTAATGCTATAAATGCACCCCATCAATTCCTTGCTGCTATAAAATGGATAGTGATTCAATCTCTCTGCTCTTGCAAGGCCTCAGATGATTATGAATTGTATTCTTGCCAGTTTATAGTTGATGGGGAGCTCAATATCCGAGTCTGAAAATGTTACTGCATTGTTTGAGGATATTGAAGTCCAATCACAGAAAAGCAATGCAATTCGTTTACCAACCACCAGTTGTGATGAAGCTTCAAAATTAAATATACGGCTGTTTCTTTCTTTCCATATGCACAGACAAACATCCCATGCTATCTTCAATTCAGAGTCTCTAATAGCAGGCCTCCATATCTGCCATAGATCGAAGATGTTGTAAGGAAGCTGCTGGGTGTTTGTTTCTGTTATAATATTGTACCAGATCTGCCTAGAAAATCTGCATCCAAGCATCAAATGATCCAGCGTTTCAGGTTCACTGGAGCAAAGGGGACACACCGATGGGCCAAGAATACCTCTCTTCTGAAGTGCGTCCGCAGTGAGCACTCTATTATATGATAGCAAAGCCAGTTGAATATCTTCACTTTCTCTGGAAGTGGAGTTTTCCAAATTATTTTGCTGAAAAGGGAGATTACACCACCATGCATTGGAAAGAAGTAACATCGCCGAACTGAATATGGTTTGGAGGGGTCCCATTTCCAAATTCTTTTGTCGTTTACATCCCGAAGTTGCAGATGACTGATAACATAGTTCAGTTTGTGTAATTCCTCAACTGCTGCTGAACTTAAAGGTTCTCTAAATAATATATCACAGTTTACCTCATTGTAAATGTGAGAGACTGAACCTTTTGTTTGGTACGCAGCCAAGTACAAGTGTGAAAATTGCCGAGCGAGATTAGTGTTAGCGTACCAGTTGTCGTTCCAAGAGGAAGTCATGCGACCATTACCGATAGATGGTGTAGAGAAGTGTTGAGCCCACTCTTTCACCTTAAGTACGCTCCGCCAAAAAGACGAGGCTACTTTAGTGCAACCAATAGCTGTGTCCCCGGGTGTTGCTTTAGGATGATAGGCTTGCAGGATCAGCAAATTCCATGGGCATTCTGTCTCATTGTATAACTTAAACCACCGCTTCAATAACATAGCTATATTCTGAACTCTAAGATTGATGATTCCAAGACCGCCTAAAATCTTCGGTCTGCATTTTTGCCTCCAACTAACAAGATTTTTAACGCCTTTGCTTTTACTTGAATTGTTCCATAAAAAGGCCCAGCATGTGCTGTCAATTTTCTTTATAATTAAGGTAGGAATTTTCGCTATTGCCATAGTTCTTGTTAAAAGTTAATGAGATTCAAAAGTAAAGCATCGTGACTGTTCAGGAAGTGAGACATCAGTTCATGAAAAGATGCAACTCTATATGAAGAGATGCATCTATGATTGAAGCATTGCAACTCTACGTGAAAAGATGCAACTCTATATGAAGAGATGCACCTATGATTGAAGCATTGCAACTCTACGTGAAAAGATGCATCTATTCATGTCTACATGTTTCTATAAATACTCACATTTGTAATCGTTTTCATAGAGTGAAAATTTATTATCCAATTCTCAATACTCTGTTTTCAACCAGAAGAATAGGAGTGGAACTCTTAAGAAAGTTCATATTTACTCCAACAAAATGGTATCAAAGTTCATATTTACTCCAACAAAGTGGTATCAGAGCAGGTTTTCATCTACAATGGAGAAGCTATCAACGTCAAACTCATTAAATTCTCTCTATCCAATTTTTGATGGAGAAAACTATGAGTTCTGGCGCATTAAGATGAGAACTCTACTGTTGGCAGAGGGTGTGTGGAATGCCGTGAAGGTTAAATTCCAAGAACCAGAAGAAGGTGCAACTCACAGAAGAAGCGAAGAAGCAATTAGACAAGAGTAGAATGGTAGATGCTCGGGCGTTGGCTCGTATTCAAGCTGGAGTTTCTCCCACAATTTTTCCTCGAATTATGTATGCACCTACAGCAAAGGAAGCTTGGGATCGTCTTTGCCTTGAATACCAAGGAGATGAGAGACAATCTGCGCTTAGATTACAAAATTTACGCAGAGAGTTTGAAATGCTGCAGATGAAGGAGACAGAATCTATGTCCGAATTCTTTTCTCGAGCATTTGAGCTCATAAACCAAATGAAGGCTGCAGGAGATAATATTACTGAACAACGTATTGTGGAGAAGATCCTTGTAAGCCTTCCTCCAAATTATGATGATTCAGTAATCTTGATTGAAGAGACTAAAGACCTGACAACCCTCACAGTCCAACAACTCATGCATTCTTTGCATATGCATGAGCAAAGAAAACTTAGAAGAGAAAGCAGAATCAGCAGAAAGTGTTTTCTCATCAAGAATACAAAACAAAGAATACAAAACAAAGGAAGAAGCCAGAGTCTTCATGGAAAAAGAACTCTGCAAAACAAGATAGAAGTGGTCCGGCATCAGAAGGCAAGCAGTTGACTTGTAAAATTTGTAGAAGAAGCAATCATAAAACTGAGGATTGCTGGTACAAGGGTAAACCTCAGTGTCGATTTTGCCAAAAATTTGGTCACATAGAACGTGACTGTAGAAAGAAGAAAAGAGGAGAAGAACAACAGGCCAAAATGACAGAAGCAGAAGAAGAAAACTTCCTCTTTGTTGCTGCCATGACAGCCGAAGTAGAATCTACAGGACAATGGCAATTAGACAGTGCCTGTAGCAATCATATGAGCGGTAAAAGAAGTCTGTTTGTGGAGCTAGACGAATCCATCAAGCCAAAAATACAAATTGGAGATGGAACTTTCTTAACAGCAAATGGAAAAGGTACAATCAATATTCAAACCAAACAAGGAAGCAGGCATATCAGAGAAGTCTTATATGTTCCTAAACTGGCAGCAGATTTGCTCAGTGTGGGACAACTTGTGCAAAATGGATATTCTCTTTCTTTTGCCCAAAATAAGTGCTTGATATATGACAAGCATCAAAGGTTGCTGGTTTCTGTTCAAATGACAGAGAAGAGATGTTTTCCTCTCCAAGTTACAACAAACAACTCTGGATTAGTAGCATCTGAAAATGAATCCGAACTATGGCATAGAAGATTTGGCCATCTAAATTACAAATCTTTGAAGCTTTTGAAGGAGAAAAATTTTGTGCAAGGACTTTCCTTATATTGATGACCTGAAGGCAGTCTGTGAGAGCTGTGTTATGGGCAAGCATTCAAGAGCATCTTTTCCTGACAAAGCAAAATGGCGTGCAAAAGCCCGTCTTCAATTGGTACATACTGACATTTGTGGCAAGATGTCAGTCCCTTCCCTTGGAGGTCATTTCTATTTCTTAACCTTTATTGATGATTTTTCCCGAAAATGCTGGGTTTATTTACTTAAGGAGAAGTCAAAAGCTTTCCAAAAGTTTATGATCTTTAAAGCAGCAGTTGAAGCAGAAAGTGGATGCAAAATTCAGACTCTAAGATCAGATCGAGGAGGCGAGTTTACATCAACAGAATTCAATGAATTCTACAAAAAAGAAGGCATAAGGAGGCAACTGACAACTGCATATTCACCGCAGCAGAACGGTGTAGCAGAGAGGAGGAACAGAACCATTATTGAAATGGCTTCCTCCATGCTTAATCAAGCTAAATTACCAAAGAGTTACTGGAGAGAGGCTGTCAACACTGCAGTTTACATTCTGAATCGATGTCCAATGAAGGCTGTATATGACAGAACACCTTTGGAGGCTTGGAGCAATCAGAAACCAAGTGTGGAGCACTTGAAGGTATTCGGATGTGTTGCTTTTGTGCAGGTTCCAACAGAGAAGAGAACCAAGTTAGATCCAAAAAGTAAGAAGATGATGTTTGTTGGTTATTCAAATGAGTCTAAGGCCTATCGACTGATTGATCCTGAAAACAAAAAGGTTGTGGTAAGCCGAGATGTGATCTTTGATGAAGATCACTTCTGGAGTGATGACACAGCAAGACCATCATCAGAGTATATGTCATAATTTTTTGAAGACCAGGAGGGTGATAATATTTATGCGAGGTCACCTACTGGAACTCCTGCAGGAACCCCTGTTAGAGCAGGCTTGCAAATGGGTTCTCTTAGATCATCTACAAAGGACTCAAGCTCAGAATCTTCTCCTAGAAGGTTCAGATCACTATATGAGATTTATGAGCAATGTCAAATGATGTTGATTGAACCTGCCACATTTGAAGAAGCTGTGAAGGAGCAAGTTTGGCAGCATGCCATGGAAGAAGAGATCAATATGATCAACAAAAATCAAACTTGGACTTTGGTTGATAAACCAGAAGATCGAGCAGTGGTGAGTGTCAAATGGAAATTTATAAGCTTAAATTAAATCCAGATGGCACTGTTCAGAGACATAAAGCCAGATTGGTTGCTCGGGGTTTCACACAAAAGGCTGGAGTTGATTATACTGACACTTTTGCTTTGGTTGCTCGTTTTGAGATAGTGAGACTTGTATTGGCTTCAGCAGCTCATAGGAATTGGCAAGTTCACCAAAATGGATGTGAAATCAGCTTTTTTGAATGGAGAGATCAAAGAAGAGGTCTATGTACAACAACCCCCCGGATTTGAAGTTCTTGGAGCAGAGAAGAAAGTTTGTAAATTGAGTAAGGCATTATACGGCCTAAAACAGGCTCCACGAGCCTGGTATTCTGAGTTAGACAGTTACTTCC
Organism: Cocos nucifera; assembly: GCA_006176705.1. NCBI lineage: Eukaryota > Viridiplantae > Streptophyta > Magnoliopsida > Arecales > Arecaceae > Cocos > Cocos nucifera. The sequence continues at coordinate 102,135 of QRFJ01001024.1, read as the reverse complement.
GCAAGAACAAGTTCAGAAGGAGTGAGAACGAACCAACTTTATACTTGAAAGAGGAAGGTAATTCTATCATATTGATTGCTGTTTATGTTGATGACCTTATTATTACAGGCAACAATAAACAAAAAATTGAAAGATTCAAGGAAAGAGATGAACTCAAAGTATGAGATGACTGACCTTGGACATCTCAGATATTTTCTTGGCATGGAGATAGATCAGACACCTGCAGGAATATTTCTGGTCACAAACTAGCTATGCAAGAAAACTTCTTAATAAGTTTAACATGCATGATTGTAAACCAGTGGACATTCCTTTTGTAGTTGGAAAGAAATTGAGTAAATCAGATGGAGCTCTACTTGTAGATGCCACACAGTATAGAAGACTTGTTGGGAGTCTTCTCTACTACTTGACTGCAACAAGGCCAGACTTGATGTTTGTTACTGGCTTACTTTCTCGATTTATGCAGAATCCAAGTAGTATGCATTTTGGGGCAGCTAAATGAGTTCTACGTTACTTAAAAGGAACCCTCAAGCTTGGAATTTTCTACCACAAGAAGGAGCATACTTCTCTCTCCGATTTCACAGACAGTGATTAGGGGGGAAGCATTGATGATTCAAAAAGCACATCAGGATACTTGTTCATGCTAAGTTCGGGAGCTTGTTCGTGGCTTTCAAAGAAGCAGAGTGTTGTTGCTCAATTCTCTGCGGAAGCTGAATATATAGCAGCAGCAAAAGCTACATCACAAGCTATATGGATGAGGAGAATGCTTTCTGACATTGGGTTACCACAAACTGAAGCTACTATTCTTCATTGTGATAATCGATCAGCAATAGCCATTACTGAGAATCCAGTTCATCATGAGCGTACCAAGCATATCAAACTCAAATATCATTTTATTCGTGAAGCTGTGCAGAAAGGTGAAGTGAAACTAAAGTACTGCAAGTCAGAAGAACAACTTGCAGATATCTTTACAAAGGCACTACCTCGGGATAGATTTTTCGAGTTTAGAGAGAAGCTCGGAATTATATCTCATTAAGGGGTGTTAATTCAAAAGTAAAGCATCGTGATTGTTCAGGAAGTGAGACATCAGCTCATGAAAAGATGCAACTCTATATCAAGAGATGTACCTATGATTGAAGCATTGCAACTCTACGTAAAAAGATGCAACTCTATATGAAGAGATGCACCTATGATTGAAGCATTGCAACTCTACGTGAAAAGATGCATCTATTCATGTCTACATGTTTCTATAAATACTCACATTTGTAATCGTTTTCATAGAGTGAAAATTTATTATCCAATTCTCAATACTCTATTTTCAACCAGAAGAATAGAAGTGGAACTCTTAAGAAAGTTTATATTTACTCCAACAGTTCTGAGGACTGGGTTATCAGTCGTTCGATGCAAGTCAGTGTGCCTTTCTTCCAACCAGCAAGCTTTTTCTCAATCCTATCTACTAAGAAGCTCCACTCTAAAATTTTTAGAGATCTGTAATGAAGTGGAATCCATAAATATGTTGTGGGAAAGTTACTCATTTGACATCCCAATATAATTGCAGCATTGGTTAATTCCACATGAGATAAGCCAATTCCCATGACTTTAGTTTTATGGTAATTGACCTTCAGCCCAGTCATGAGTTCATAAGCATATAGAATCAATTTCAGATGTTGAATGAAATGTATGGAATAATTACAGAAAATAAGTATGTCATCTACGAATTGTGTGCAACCTATTTGCCGTGCATTAGTCCTTGATTCGATTCCTGCCATTAAGTTTTCAGATATTGCCTTCCTGATTACTTGCTCAAATGTGTCTGCAACTAAGATAAACAGAAGAGGGATATGGGATTCCCTTGTTTAATTCCTCTTTTGGCCATAAACCATCAACCTTGCTGACCATAGATTATGAGGGCCAATTTTGGTTCATGTAAGATAGCCTATATCTAAGAGATCCACTTGGGGCCGAACCCACGCTGAGAACTAGTAACTCTAGTAGAAATTTTCAGGAGATTGAGTCGAAAGCCTTTTCAAAATCGACTTTCCATATAATATTTTTATTTTTACCTTTCTTGCCCTAGGTTATTATTTCAGAAGCAGCGAAGAAGCTTTCAAATATGAGTCTACCTTGCACAAAGGCGGTTTGAGATGGTGATACCAGGTTATCAATGTGTCGGCTTAAATGTTTGGCAAGAATTTTTGAAAAGATTTTAATAACTGAATGTTCTAGACATATAGGTCTAAAGTCTTTAACAGTTGGATTGTCAGTAGTTTTTGGTATGAGCATTATAAAGAAAAGTTAAATCTCAAAATTCCAGAGCTATTATTTTGTATGGAATTAATTGGATGATATCTGGCCCAATTGTCTCCCAATACTTCTGATAAAATGAAATGGGAAAACCATCGGGCCTAGGTGACTTATTTTTAGCCAGACTGAAAACTGCAGACTTATTTTTAGCCATACTGATATATGTTATATTATATAGAAAATGAAACCTTGTTTGAAGATTTTAGACAATGTATTTTGTTTATTTTTTTGAACCGATTAGATATTAGTTCAGTTTTGAACTATGCTTGAATCAAGCTATAATTCCGATATGAATCGTGCTTGATTTAACCTAGAATTGATTTTAGCTCACTTTAGGATTCTCGAGTTGCTCAATTAAGCTCGTGTTCAGCTCAATTTGAAATTAAACTTAATCGTAGATCAAAATAATGATAAACAAATTAAGCTTGATCAAAAAGTACAAGTTTAAAATTAATTTCAAATGAAGTTTAACTAGATCCAGTTGCCTCCTTTACACCCTTTTGTGTTACACGGTAGAGAGAGACGACCATTGTAGTGATCACTATCTTAAATCTCAAATAGTACACTACCGTTGCATGGAAAAATGGTAAGAAGTGAAGAGATCAGAATCTATCATTCTCACTTAGCGAGTGATACATCCTTGGCCATCCCATTAGGCCCCAGCTATTGAATAGAAAAGAAGAAAAATAATTAACTTTTGCTGTGATCTGATATATACCAAACCCTACTTTGGATTTTAACGTACATTGGAGAACAAAGGAGACAGACCTCCCCTCCAAAGCCACATCCTCTGGAAATGAATGAGAACAAGCAATAGACTGGCATAAAAAGGACTGCTAGCCCCCTCCCTTCGGCGGTCAGGGGATGGGGGAAGTGACAAAGCAGAATGGATGATGTACGTGGAAGCTATCCATGATAGTGCCATACTCTAGACGCAAAGTAGAAGGATCTCGTTACCACCATGGAAGCCCTTTGTTTCCGTCACCAACAGACCATGCAATACTCGAGGAAAACCGTCTTGTACGAAGATGCTTGGATGCGGTATTCAAAATCCAAGGTAAATGATCTCTCCAGTCCGCAAGAAGTTTCACGCATTCTTGTCACCATTGGCTCTTGGATCCGGCGAATAACATATATTACTCAGCCGGTTAGATTTTGCCGCCAAGGAATGGCCCCCCAGTCGATTCCAACAGACTATAAGACGGCTTAGTAAAATTAAGTTGACAGCTGGTTACTTGATGCTTGTTGCTTGCATTGTCCGTCCACTGACTGGACTCCTTTTGTATTTATATTAAATAAAACCATGTTGTTGGAACCATCAGAGGTTTCAGAGAACCTATAAATATATGTTTCTCATAGAACTTAGAAGCCATGCATGAAAAGAAATTAACTTAGGAATATAGAAGCTTCAGTGTATCAGTTCCACTCCCTGCCCCCAATGGAAGGCAAAATTGCTCGGATTTTCACAGTTATCTCTGTGATTGTTTTAGTTCTGAGAGCAGTGGATGCTAGTGTTCCAGCAGTGTTCATATTTGGGGACTCCACAGCTGATGTTGGGAATAATAACTTCTTGCCTAGTCGGGCAAAGGCCAACTTCCCACCCAATGGCATAGATTTTGCGCAAAGTAGAGCTACGGGCAGGTTCAGCAACGGATTAAATGGTGCCGACTTCTTAGGTATCTTAAATTTAATCAATATGTTCTATTTCCCTTTTCACTTATTCAAGTAGTTGTAGCCGACTCAGAATGATGGATGAACTAATCATACCAAAATCACGAACTGTTTGATGTTTTCCATGTTAATCCTAAACTTCAATTTAGTTCAACCTTATTATCGAACTTTCAAAATTTTACGATTGGTACCTTGATTGTGACTTTTGTTTGATGTCTGTAACAGATATGGTCATGTGCTATTATATGTCATCAAAAGAGTTACTCATGTAGCACTAAATTGAAATATGAGATAAAAATGAAAAATCTGATGCGCAAGTTCTTGAATTTTGGCATGATTAATCCTAAAAATTTTTGCCACATCAACTCTTTTTGATGGCATGATATAGTACATGACCATCTTCATCATGGCCATCAAACAAAAGTTACAACTAGGGCCTCTATTATAAATAATTTAAAAACTCTAATGACCTTATTGTACTAAATTGAAGTTCAGAATAAAAATAGAAAACTTGCATAAGTTTCGGATTTTTCCCTTGATTAATCCATAATGCGTTGTTTACATGATGGAAAAATAATAATTAATTTGGAGGATATCTGGATTTTTGCATGGTCTTACACCATTTTGAAGGCACATCAGGAATCAAGTTTTGTTTTACCTAGAAAAGCATATAATTATTATTTATTTAACCAAATTATTTAAATAGTGGTTGTTATTTTTTTAAATTTCTCTAACGAAGTTTTAAGCATGTACTAATCGATTCACAAGAGGACAAAATTTCCCGCTACGCCAACTACATCTTACGTAAAAATGCTGTTGGATCGGTGACGGATGATGTGACTTTGCCTTTCATACAATAGCATCACACCAATTGAACACCTATGATTATTAGCATCCCTTTAAAATTAAAGCTACTATATATAATATTAGTTATGACTGAAGGTTATATTACTGTATCCTAAAAAGTAGAAATTAATTAGTTAGCCTTATAAGTGTACTATGATAACGTAAATACTCCAAACACTTCTCCTTAAGTGTTGATCACTGTTCCCTCTCTTGTATCATTATCTATCCACGCTTCTCCTTAAGCGTATCACGTGTTTGGTACAGGTCTTAATAATGCAATCACAAAACGTGGATGCTTATCTGGAACTTGTATATTTGATAAAACCCCTAACAAAAATTCAAACCCAACCATATAGGGCCTTCTCCAGAACCAACTAAGGTCTATTAAATTCTTTAATCAGGGTTAAGTAGCCTCATCCCGAGATGACTCTACCTAACTCTGTCATTATTAGTATAAAAATAAACATTAGAAAAATTCAAGCTGGATGACTGAGTTCTCCCCTTCAATTGTTCAAATGGCAGCCAAGATGATGGGGTTTAAGAGGAGTCCGCCACCTTTTCTCTCTCTTACCGCTAGTACATTGCTGAAGCATGCCCGGCGAGGGATCAACTTTGCCTCAGGAGGATCTGGGATCCTTGAGACAACGGGGAGAAGATATGTAATAAGCTCTCTTTAGATGCATTCTCGTTTAACTTCTTTTACTTCTACTGATGGCTTCATTAAAACACCACTCTTTTCTTTGGCACCAGGGCCAGGTCATCTCCATGGCGAAGCAAGTCCAATACTTTGAGACAGTGCGTGCAAATCTCACAGCATACATGGGAGCGACCGCAACGGAAAAGCTGCTCGATAACTCTATCTTCCTCATTAGCACTGGAAGCAACGATATTTTCGATTACTTCGGGGCCAATGGTTCTGTTAACCGTGTTCCTAGGGCTGTCTTCCTTTCCAATCTTTCCATTACTTACAAAGGCCACCTAAGGGTAGCTTCTTTTAATTTCTTTGTTTTTCCCACGCAATAAATTATGCAAATTAAGAGTATACCACTCATGTTTCAGTGGTTTGATAATTAGTTCCATGGTTGTGGCAGCAACTATACAACCTAGGAGCAAGAAAGATTGGGGTGATCAGTGTCCCACCCGTTGGATGTTGCCCATCTCAAAGAAGCTTAAATGACACCGGTGGTTGCCTTGAGGACTTGAACGAGTCAGCTCGGGCATTCTACATGGCCACAGAAGCCATTATGAAGGATCTAAGCTATGAACTCAAAGGGTTGAAGTACTCCCTTGGAAATGCGTACGGGATGGTCATCAATTTTTTCAGAAATGCACGTCAATTTGGTATGTTTTTTTTTTAAAAAAAAAAAAATTACTACATATTTCTTTACCAATTTGGTAGGATAATTCGAAGATTAGTTATTGAAAGAACTAGATATTGGAATTATTTGGGGAGCTTCTTCCCCTTTTTTTTTTTTTCGGTGTAATTAATGTAGGATTTACGGAGCTCAAGAGTGCATGCTGTGGAGCTGGCAAGTTCAACGGCGAATCTCCCTGTCCTCCATATTCCTCCCCCTGCTCGAACCGCAAAAAGTACTTGTTCTGGGATTTGTTTCACCCTACGCAAGCCGCCTCTAATATATCAGCCCAAACTCTGTTCAGTGGCTCACATGAATTCGTTACACCAATCAACTTTGGCCAATTAGCTGAGGGTTGTTCTTAAAAACAATTAAAGATCCATTCCTTCATGGAGAGCAGTGTTCCAAGACCTCGTGAGACTCAGCAAAATGTCCTTAGTTATGTACCGAGAATAAGATTATTGGTATAAAGAAAGTTGTCCGCTTTGTTAATTTCGTTTTCTTAGTTGCTTGTGTAAACAATAAATTAGATATTCTATATACATGTTTTAACAAAAATATCATGAAGACCTTTATTTATAGACATGTATCGGTACTTTCATCAAGTAACCGAATGAGATTTGAATTCTATTTGAATTCAAGTTGATCATTATCCAAATTCAAATTTTAGTGTTCATGATAAATCGGCAACCTAATCGGGACATTATCTAAGAGCTTGACCATAATATCCAGCACACCATCAAATACCCAAAAAAGAGAGATGTTTTTAATGGTTCTTGCTTTCAGATGAGAATATTTTGACATTGCAAAATGTGTTTGGAAAAACATCATACTCCTTTTGTTTTGGATGATAAAGAATGACGATGTCATAACATCACCTCATCAATTTATCCTAAGCAGGTATTTTTAGAGAACAAGATGAACCAATCGTTATCAGATTAGAAATGTTCGTCAAGGCATGGTGTTCTAGAGGACATGTTGATAACCAATCTTAATCAATTCAGAGATCTAGTCAAGACATGATGATGTTTGGGTTAATTTATCTAATAAATGGTTTGAAAGGGATTTGAATTCATAAGCTCTAGAAAATTTCGCTTTCATATGATATTGCTTGACAAATTAATTAGTCCTGAAAAACTCTAAGCTATTAGAAAATGAGTAAATAATGTATATTATGCTTAACATAGTGGAAATTATAACTTTATAAGAACTATAAAACAGCTAGATATCTTGTTCCAAGAGGATCTGCACCCATTGTGGACCATCCTAGCCACCTAGGATAATATTGGATAGTATTTTGGAGCAAGATATGCAATATCTAGGATTCAATTACAAACTTCAATTTCCGGATCATCTAGCACCCATTTTTGGCATACTAGAACCAAAACAAAGCTCTCAATGAGTACTATAAGTGTGCATCTATCTCAAAAGGTTTAAATGCATATCGGGACATATAATTTTTGTATCTTGAAATGAGTTAGTCAAATTAGAAGTTTTTCTAGGAGAAATTTTGATCAGGCATAACTCTCAATCTAAAAATTAAGAATTACTCTAGGAGAGTGAAAATAAAGTTAATGTAGAAATCAAGATATATAAGAGAATTTTAGTTTTTTCATGATTATTTTAACTAGTTGCATTTATTTTAGAAAAAACTATAACCTCTTGGAAGAGGATTGTATATCACTAGTATAGATATATCAGAGACTATAATCGATTTTAGATAGATCTTCAAGTTGAACGAAGATGCTAACGAGAACATATAAAGATATAGAGCCCACTTAGTTAGCAAAGGATACAGTCAAGAAATCAAGTGTTGACTTCAATGAAATTTCCTCTGATTGTTCATTTAGAGATGACCGATACTATCTTGAATACATGGCCATTGTGTTTGATTGGAGCTTGAGCAGTTCAATGTGAAGAGTCTCTTTTTACATGGGAATCTAGATGAAGAGATTTATATAACTCAATATGAAGGCTTTGTTGAAGAAAACAAGAAGGATCCAATTTGCAGGCCAAACAAATTTTTGCATAGGTTAAAGCAAGTATCAAGGTGTCTGTACAAGCAGTATGATTCCCTCATTTGAGCTTAGAGTTTGTAGACATAAAAAGCTAAGCATTGTGCCTACCTATGTAAATTTGGGGATAATGGCTTCATCATTTTCTTACTCTATGCCGATGACATATTAGCTGCTAGAACTAGCAACGATGCTATTGCAACACTAAAAAATATGGCTAGATAGTTTAAAATGCAGAATTTGAGGCTCATGAACAAGATTTCTGAAATGAAAGTGTTTAAATAGAGATAGAAAATAGGAAAGTCTAGATAACTCATGAGGGTTATGTGAAAATGTTTTGCATTGCTTCAATATGCACAATGTTAAGCGAACTAGTACTCCAATTCTTATAAGCTATAAATTATCTTTGGAATAGTGCCGTAGCACTGAAATTGAGAAGGTAGAATAACTATAGTACCATATTCATCTGCACTAGGCCTAACAATACTTAAGCAGTGGGAATAGTCAATTAGTATATGTATATTGCAAATCCAGGTATAGAATATTGAAATAATGTGGATAGTAATGTTACAATCTATTATGGTGGTAGCAATTTGGAGTTGGTGATCATGTGGATGTAGATTTTGCTAGTGATAGAGATTGCAAGTACTCAATCAAAGGTTATGTTATCTCTAATGCGAGGTATAGTGGGTTGAAAGTCTAATCTAAAATCTACTTTTTCTTCTTTCTAATAGAAGCTAGGTATGTAGAAGTTACTCCTGAATACAAGAAAGCCAAATAGCATAAGAGATTACTTATAGAGTGTTGCCATTAAAATCTGAATTGTTTCAAGCAATAGCTACAGAGACTTAGGATCTGGATGAATTGGTAGAGAACTCTACAATATATTAGCATAAACTTGATCCAATAGCATCTACTCTCCGTGCAATAGGGAAAAAGTTAACTTGCCAGAGAATCTCTGGCAAGGGACTCTTCGATGCTTCAATCAAATAAAGATCTTAAGAAAATAAATGGAATTTAAGAGAGAGATAAAGTAAAAGAGAGAAGAGGAGGAAGAGTAAGGAGATAGTTTAGGCATGTATCCCTCATAGATTTGGCTTATCCTCTCGGGCTACTAGTTGGTCGTATTTATAGATAAAGTTTGATGGAATTTATAATGGATTACCAGCTTTTTGTTTGGTTGGCTAGAAGATAACTTTTTGTTGTATGGTTGAAATATACTGACTTTTTGTTAGGTTAGTTAGAAGATACCAACTATTAATTTGGTCAGTTGGAGAGTAACGGCTTCTAACTATATTTGTCACATTTCTTGAAGAAGTGAAGCATATGGAAATTCTATGATCTAATTTGGCTAAGGATCACCTATTAGACTTGAGGCATCTTTCTATTAATCGATTCTAGTTTAATCATAACAATTGGCCACCACTTTCGAAGTCGAGCTACCAATTTTTGCCTGAATAAAGAAAGTAGTTATACCGATCTATTATTTTGAGCTGTTGATCATGATGCTTGAGTCAAATCAAAAGTAAGTTGTGAAGCTAACAATCTGACCAAATGAGCTGCCAAACCCCTAGATTGAGCCATGAAGCCGATGAATTTGTGAACTAAGTTGGCTTGGTGAACTAAGCAAACCTCTGACTCTGAGCCATTGCTAGAACTTTCTAGAAGATTTCAATTGCTTCATTTATTATTTTTCATATTTGATAGTTTTCTTAAGGTACCACTATTAGTAGTGCAAATTAAAAATTTAGATTTAATGTCTAGTAGAAGTGATCCATGAGATTGCTTTGGATGGTATCGACACTTGGCATAAAATCAATTAAGCATTCAAATTATTAGATTAATTCGATCCCTTGACACTCCTATATAAGCCAATATACCTACTAGCAATGGTAATTTTGCCTTCTTTCCTTCCAAAGGATTTTTTGGCCCAAGCAACGGGTTTCATAAGTAAGAAGGAAGAAGCTGGTGCTAAACATTTTCTGGTTGGTGGCAACTTCCATCAAAAGGCTAGGGATATCCAAATAGGTCGTTATTATTTTTTTCTATTTTTTCTTTTGTTTTAAACATTCATCCAAGAACTTCATTAGGAATCCGAGCATTTTCATCTCTCTTTTCTTCAAATCCAATTAAAGATGGGTGAAGAGAAGTCATTTAATCAAGGAGTTATTTGGTTTTCTCCTACTATGCTTATAGCACTCCGAATAGCACTTTTAAAACTTTTTGCCCCCAATCTTGAAAAGAGCATTCTAGAAGAAGACGACCTTAAGAGAATGAAGATAGAAATTTTTGTTCCTTCTTATTTCACCTTTGAGTTACCTTAGCCTTTTGATCAAGTGACATTTGGTAGGGTAGATAGATTGTGTTTGTATGAAGAAGCTCTTTAGGAGGGCTTTAGACTCCATATTTCCATCCTTTTTATGAAACTTAGGTGACTTACCAATTAATCCCTACGTTGCTCGTGCCAAAATCATGGTGAATAATTTTTGGGTTTTTTTGTTTTCCTTCACCTCCATAGTTTTCAGCCATCTTTGAAGATTTTCCAAGCATTTTTTCCAATTGGAGTACCCATGAGACAAAGGTTGGTGGTACTTTTATCATTGGAAAGGTCATCTACCACATCCATCTAGTCCTTCAATTCATCGATGGAAAAGTTGTTTCTTCCTTGTTTCATCTATGCTTTCATGGTCTATTTTGGCACCTTGAGGAGTGTTGAGGAAAGCCAAATTCAATAAATACTCTTTTTTATCTAAGCCAAACTATAAGGTAGTGAAATTGCTTAAGCGGACAAAGGTGCTCTCACTTTTCGAGCTATTAGTTGAGTCAGCCCTGATTAATGTCTGGGTAAGCCAAGCCACAAAGAACAACTTTTTCTTCATTTATCTTGTTCCTTTTAAATGGTTTAGCTCGATAGGTTAACTTTCTCTTTATGTAGTGATGCAATTCGAGGTAAGTGACATTCACAACTTTCTCTCGAAAAGACGACCGAGCAATAATGAGGTTGAGAGCTTCCTAGTAAGAGATATAGATGACAAAAAAAAAACACTAATCCGAGAAGACATTGAAAGGACTAGCTTAGAGACAGTTCCTTCGACCAAGAAACAAGTGTCAAAGTTGAGAAATTCTCTTGACATCATCATGATAGACCCTGATTCTTTCCATCTAGTGTATTCAAAACATGCATCTACTCAACTCATGGTATCTACTGGAAAGGTAGTTCTTTCCCCTACATTGACTTCATCCTCATCTTCAACATCTATCTTGACTTTATCTATATCTTCGACCACTACTTCAACATCCATTCCATCATCATTACCATCTTTAGTCTCCAACCAAGCTTCATCCATGATTTTGACTTTAGCTTCGAGCCAAGGTTTGACCATGGTCTCGATGTTAATTTCAAGTTCTATAGCAACTATGGCTCCAACTTTATATCCATTTTTAGCTTCAATCATAGTTTTATTGGAATAATGCTTATAAAATTTTGGATGTAGATTAAGAAAACTAACAATATCTTAAATCATCTTTTTATAGAATTATAGAAGAACTACTGAAGATCATAAAAGTAAATAATAAAAATTATTGGTGCAGAAAATATTAGATGCTGAAAAAAGCTAGAGTTGGGAAAGATGAGATCATCATCAGAACCTGCAAAATAGTCTGAACTGAAGGTAGGATAGCTCTGGCAGAACTCTCCGATGGTCAAGTCAGTTCTTTGATCAATAGAAATAGAGCACATAGGAGTTTTAGAAAAAAAATAAGATCTTAGAGGAGAAGACGTATCTGAAGGATCCTTTAAATAGACGAAGCTCATAACAGAATGATAGCAATAGCCATAACCATCTGCTAGTGGGCCGTTCGGGGTCATATAAAGTTTGTTATAGAGGATGGTATCCGTTGTCGCAACTTGCTAGTCCATTGGAGATTAATAGTTGGAGTTTGGATGGAACCTCTATGCCTATGAGCAAGTAGTTAATAGTGAAGAACTCTATGTCCAGCAGTTCTGAAGAGATTCGAACATCTCCGAGGTTACCTACAGGATGGCTAATATTCGCTGAGTTGAAAATTAAACTTGTGTAGACGATGAGGTCCTTCTATGGTTTAAATCCGCTCGACCGAGGTGCATAATATATGATGGCGAGTTCAACCACTAAAAGAAGCTCGATTGAAAGGAGCTCAACTAAATAGAGTTTAACTGAATGGAGTTTGCTAGGCAACTGAAAGAAATTTGATTGAAAGAAGTTCACTGGAGAGAGTCTGACTAGAAGGAGTCCGTTGGATGACTGGAAGAAGTTCGTCTACAAGGAGTCCGCTGGGCAATTGGAAGAAGTTCGTTTGCAAGAAGTTTGCTACTTATAGTGGGAGAATTCGACTGCCTTTATTATTTATTGCCAAGCAAGATCGGATAGGTTGGACTTTGATACTTAAGCCTTGCTGTTCAGTGGAAGGTAGCTACTTTTACTATTCAAGTTCATCCAGATGAGGCAAGTTCTTCAATTAACCAATGGAGTTGATAATCGTGATTGAGAAGGTCATCCGATACATGCGAGTTGGAGATCGACCATTCGGAATAAGTTATAGTAGAAAAACCTACCAGTTAAAATTTGATCATGTCATTATGCCTTGGACTGGTCATGCCGAGATTGAACAAATTGCTGAACTTCGGTAGGAGCAACTTTATCACTAACACTAGTCCTCCTACTATTGAGTTTGAAGTTTTAAAAGAAGAAAGTATAAATGCGAGTGCCAAAGTTCTTTGCAGGTTTCCGTGCTTAGGAGATGAAAAATTTTGGCTTTTTCTAACCGACATCGAAGCTTCTTAATGAGCGAACGACTTGAGAGGATGTCTATTTTGAAATTCATCCCGACGTGGAGTTCTGAGTATGACGTCATAAATATTTCATCAATTATTAGGGGTAGGCATAATGGTTCGGACGTACGGCAGGTCAGGATTGACTGAAGAAGATCTACAATCATAACCGCCCTAGATTTCTTCGACTACTTAAAGCCTTTCTTCTCCTGACTTCTCATCTTTGCCCATGCTTTCCTTCTCCTTCTCCCTCCGCTCTCCGCTTCCTCCGAGCATTCCGCTTGCTTTCTATTGAGATTTCTCCGATCATCGGCATCCTTCCTAATAGCCTTCAGTCTTTCTAGTCATTCTCCCGAGTTCTTCGACTAGCATAAGTTAGTCCCTCATCCCTTCTTCCCCTTTTCTTCACTTTTCTTTCACTTCCAAAGTTCTTAGTTTCTTCGGGGGAGTTTACTGTTCTTCAAGAATTTTCACAACCCTTTTTTCTTTGACTTTTTTGGGGATTTTCTACATGATTTAAATCCAAATATCTTGTAGCATTTCTTGGTCCAACATTTTTAGGAGCTCGTCCGAGTCAAACTCCCCAAATCCGACTCCTAGGATAGAAACCAAAATTAGGGAGGTACCTTGTCCAATTTTCATTTTTGAGACCATCCCTTACTCTATGTCTTTCGAAGAACTATCTCTGGTTAAAATTCAATATAGGGTGCCCCTTGAATATGATCTGAAACTTTCTAAGTCAAGCGGCTGAGCTTGCACTCCTCCTTCAGGTCGCTTCTACTTGTACCTGAAAGCCTTCTACACTGGACTGCAGCTTCCACTTCCTTCTTTCATGATCACTTTCTTTCATTTTCTAAACATTTCTTTAGCCTCCATGGTTCCGAACTCCTTTAGGATTATCGTAGGGTTTTTTTTCCTTTATATTACTGTCGAAGTCCATCCTACCATCTTTCTCTTCTAAAATTGCTACACTTTTAAGCGCCATCCTACTGCTAAAGATTGGTGGTACCTTTCTCTCCAGTTCGACAAGAAGGGACTATTGAAAGGCACTCCTTCCTCCATTCATAATTGGAAGAAGAAATTCTTCTATGTTTTCTATTCGACTTTAAAATTAGGACTTCCATCCTAGGGACATCTGAGGGACTCAATCCGTCGAGCTTCAGAATTAGAAAGAGAGGATCAGGACTCGACCGCCTGACTTAGGAATTACCGAGCTCCTCTTATGTCTGAGCTGATAAAGGATTAGACCTTATTCAACCTCGGCCTAAGTTTCTTTAATCCAGTAGGTACATTTTCGAGCTTCATAAATTGCCTTCTAACTGTAATTCTTTTGTTATTGCAAAAATGAATTCGAACGAGCTTCAGTGCCTCTCTAAGAAGCTCCGAGCTTACAAGAGGAAGAAAGGTAGTGCACCTGAGAGACCTCGAAGAAAGGTGAGTTTTGTGATCGTCTAAGCTTCTGGGCTCACTAGCATAGGCTCAGACTTCTCTAATGCCAGACAGGCTCGCAACATAGTAGTGCGGATTAATCGAATACCTCCAGTATTTGGATTGTGTTTTTGTGCAGGCATTTTACTCCCAATAAGTAATTGACACTCCATTGAGAACAGCAGATCTGCCAATCATAAAAGAAATAAGGAAAAGAAGATGATACAAGAAATAGAAACGTGGAGGACTCGAGCTCCTTTGGAATAGGGCTCAAAGGGACCCTTCTCCAGTACTAATTCTATTGGGTAGGCCAGCTACTGCAAGTGAGTCTCGATTGAAAGTCAGACAACTTCACGGAAGCTGTACCGACTGAAGGAAAAGGAAAAGGACGATCAGCGAAAGTAGAAAATCACCTCTTTTGACTAAAAGCTGTAAAGATCCTAACCAGGAAGATCATCATTAAATACTCGTAAGCTGGCATTCGCGTGCAGCCATGTGCACGACTGTTCGATGATCAAAGTTGAGTCTATCGTACCAACAGAAAGTGGACAACCTCTGAAGAGGACTTCTCAGAAGCTAGTGAGAATATTAGGACTTCGTATGCATGAGAGGTAAGAAACGATGCTAAGTTCCCATCTTAGCATGAATTACGTATCTAGTAATGTTTATCCTATTTGCTCATAGTTTGGATTGCCGCACACATAAATGTTATTCGTGTAGTCTACTTTTCTTTATTAATTAATGCTTGATAGTTTCCATACAGTTGTATAGGGCACCAAAACTTGCGAAGTTGTATTTTTAACCCAGAGTTAAGAGTGGTCTGTTATGTATGACGCAAGCACAATGCCTATTCGCTCTCAATAAATTAATAAATCATTGCATTGGATCGGAAATTTAACTCGATCTCGCTCAAGAGAGCTACGAGTTTGGGCTTCTAGGGAGATGATCTGGTGAGACATCGCATCGATGCAGATTTGAGTCGTATATACAGACTCTTCAAATGGAGTCAAGCACTCCCCTAAGGTAGTCTGTGCATGGTTGGTCCATCCATGTATAGAACCTGATTCGCATAGGCGAGGGACCTTCTGACGATCAGAAGTTCGGTCGAAAGGGTTGCGTGAACTCAAGATTAGAAGGAAAATGCATTGAAGAAGCATGTTCTCCTGGAGAATCTGAAGCAGAGAGTGATAGTGGCACAGAAATATCAGAGAGTTAGAGTAGTAATATACTGGATTGGGAGATACTCTGAGAAGGAGAGAGGGAGAATTCATATAGGCATGCAGATCTACGGAAGCCACACTACTAGGCAAGAAGAATTACGTATACAGCAATCACTAAAGTGCTTCCCTCTAACTGGATATAGAGAATGTGGAAATAAAGAGAGTTCTGATCGGTACACTTTAGTCCTGTAAAAGAGTTGGCCTCTGCAATCAATGAGTGGTTATCACTTCAAGACAGACGAAAATATGACTATGATAGAAGTGAGTATCTGAGAAGAACTTTTCAGCATGAAGCTCTAAATCAGTAATCTCTTTAGCTGGAGCAAAAGTGTTTGTGATTCATTAAGTTGCGAGTATACAGTATCCGGAAGGAGTCGACTGGGAGAGAAGTATGAAAGGAGGAATCGCGTTAAACGTTCTCCGAATTGAGTAGATCTTGTACATTGGTCGTGTTGAGCACTCGAACGTATCCAATATTTTAGTAGAGCAGCTCTCTGTCCCCCATCCCCAATCGGCATAATCCCCAATAATCAGCCCAAAATCATAATAAGGCATATCCTGCGGGCGCCAAGATACTTCCAAATGCAATGCATCTCTAACGAGAAGACAGATACGTTGTGACTCCTCTTATATCAAGGGATTATAACTAATGTTAATATCATCTCTTTGCAAAACTAGTACTCATAAAATATGCATTCATTAAAAGTTGAATGAAGAACCCAACATTTCTTTTCTCTGGAGGCTTTATACTTACCTTATTTCTAGATCCTATTGAACCCACTATTTTTTCTTTATTAGAATAATAATTTCAGTATGAGCTAAATTGATAGAGACATATTCCCCCTAGTATGATAGAGCTGTATCCTCTATCATCATTGATTAGTGCTGTCCCTTGAATGCTATATTGGGACTTAAAGAAGGAGTTCATAATATCTAATAGGACTTCAAAAGAGAAATTAAGAAGGTGATGATCAAAGATCCGATATATCTCTTCCAAAATTCTCTAAGTATATCAGGAAACTATGTATGAGAACTCTCATGTCACACAGAATCAGAAGTCTTCATGATTACCCATCTTCACAATTTGCACAGAAGACCATGGATATCAACATACTAAATATAAGAAATAGAGTTTAATGTCTCTAAAGCACAGACATTTTAGGACTGACATCTTGTAGAACCTTGCTACAGGAATAAATTCTATAATTTTGTATCTGAATTAAATGCAGAAATATCTTAAAGATAGGTGATTA
Source organism: Cocos nucifera (assembly GCA_006176705.1). Classification (NCBI taxonomy): domain Eukaryota; kingdom Viridiplantae; phylum Streptophyta; class Magnoliopsida; order Arecales; family Arecaceae; genus Cocos; species Cocos nucifera. The sequence goes on along the minus strand of QRFJ01001024.1, from coordinate 85,236 downwards.
TTTTGCTTACTAGCAACATATGATTTTATGTCAGTTTTCTCAGTTAGTACAGTCTCTATTGAGTGTGCAAAATGTAGAGTGAATAAGTGATAATTCCAAAGTTGAAATAAGACGGCTGTTGATGAAATGAGAGTTGTCATGATCCTAGTCCTTTGTATAGAGGTTAACTCATAAGTGCTTCATGGTTGGATTGCTCTGAGCCAAGATTCTTTCAGGACCACACGAGGATAGGTGATTGAAATTTCGGGAGCGACTCTTCAAAAGCAACTTCATGATGCTAAAATTTCATAAGACAATTATAGGTTGGGTTGGATGAAGAAAATTTCTCAACTTGAATAAAGGCTCAGAGCTGCAACAATGAAGAGATGATTCTAAGTCGCACGAGATACAAATGCTGTCTTAGTCAGTAGCATGATCAGTTTCAATATCGTCACACGCTCATGAGAGAGGAAATCCATCAATAGCGGCGAGGTTAGTCTCATTTCGTAGACTCGAGTTTTTCTATAGGTGAATACAAGACATTTCAGAGGCACATTGTAGATTGGAAACCAGAAGGCTCGAATATGTTCAATAATCATGATAAGGATACAATCTACTTCTTCAATTCAATATGGAGCATGCACTCGAGTGCCGAATAAGTGAGTCGCGTGTTTTATGTAATATGATGTGAACTGAGGGGTGCTCTGCGAATGCGATTGTTCTATATCAACCATATGTTGTTGAGTAGTTCTATTAAGTATGTTTACTCGTACACGCGCTATTTATATACAATCTCCCAGCAGGCTATGAAGAGCTGCTAGTAAGGAAGGAGCGCTTGGAGGACTGATTTGAATGTATTCTGATATCAGTCTCCTTTATGTGTATGGCAAGTGGCTAGTATGAACTGTCGATTTCGGCAAGTAAGGTGTGTTTATCATACCTCCTCATCTCCTCTCTCTCAGATTTGTCGGCTATTGCTTTCCGCTTCTTCTTAGCTTTTTAAGAAACTGTGCGCTCTCTGGCAAAACTAGTGCTTATTGAGAATCAATGTACAGAAAAGGACCTCACCTTATGGTCTCATGCGTCTTATGAATAACTTTATAATAGAAAGAGTTTTCGTATTACACTTTTACAAATCGAACTCTCGTGTATTATCCTCTCAGAAGTTGATGGATTACACCTTTATAGGTATTGACACAGTATGAGTTCTTAGTCACTGTGCTTGGACAGTACGCTCTACACTCCTTAACCCTAATCCTCTGCGATCTGCGCTCAATGATGGATGATACATAGTAGATTAAACTCATACATTAGGTACGATCGACTACAAGAGAGTGAGTTCCATCCTTCTTCTAAGTTCTTTTGATGCGCTGCATATGCTGCTTTCCACTTCATAGTAACCACAGTATCCGTCTCCGTTTCACTGCTATGTCGCGAATATGGAGTTTGCCAGGCATAAAAAAGCAGCCAATTAGGATCCATTCTACTCCACTGATTTCTTTCGATACATTTAATAATCTAGCATGTAGTCGTGCATAAGCTAGCATAGTTTGTTGATCCTAATACAGACAAGGTAGTTTAGTACTTCCTGATGTATTAGGCAGATTCAAGATAAGAAGGACTTTCTCTCAATATTATTCCGCATTACATCTACATGAACATGACAGATGGGTCATCACACTCACATCACGGTGTTTGAATGATCTAGTATTTCGAATGCGAATTTTGAATTGGCTATTAAGATGCATATTGATCTTGTATTTGACCTATTAAATTGGTGATATCACAAAGTATATAACTGCGTGCATAAAAAGGACCGTGAGATGAGCAGTCAATCTGAATCCCTACGTTTCTCGTATTTTTACTCATCCATATTCATTCACACTTCTCCTACCTTGTAGCACAAAGAGAGTATTGATACTCAACAGAGTCTCATTAAGGCTTTCTTTGACTGTAGATATACCTATAAAGTACCGAAAGAGCGTTCACTGTAGTTAACGCTGTTGTGTAATGAGCCACTCTAATGCTTTTTACACTGTGAATGTTTGTACACCCTTCGTTATATCTTTGTTACTTTTGACACTACTTTGGTAAATTATTCATAATTTGTGCTTCTTGTGTCCGAGAAACATATTCATAAGACTAAAAAACACTTATGTAGAATGTGTTGAACTAGATCAATGTAGTTGCATCACTATAATATGGTCATCCGAGTCATAGAGGGCTTTTTACTCCACTCCGTACCTCAGAATCTTAGCAGAGGCAGGGTGCATGCCACCGGCTAGCATGTGCCCAAGTTGGAGGAGCCTAGGATCCTTGTTGGACAAGACTTCCATCTCCTCTTTTGGATATTGCAAATTAGGTAGCTTCCAACAGAGGAAATCAAACATATTTAGACTGATCATTATGCAATCTCTACAGTGGAGAAACCGTCCACAGTAGGACTGTTCTATTTCCTCCATACATATCCAGATTTCACGATCTGATTTACCATGACGCTATAGTGATTGGTTGAGTGGAAGAAGAGGAGTATTCTCTCTCAAACTCGCATGTATCGGTTAGATCTCTACAAGTATGGACCTTCCAATACGCCTCTGCAACACAGAATAGTGAATTGTTGAAAGTTGTAGCTCTGAAAGGATTCACTAGTTGACCCAGGAGCTTGTCGCAAGACAATTGCCTTCTCCCTCCCGTGATCTCTCACATCAATGCCAAAAACCACCATATTCTAACCTACTCTCAGACTATCTATATGCAAGAGTTTTGGATTCTTTTGAGCTTGGTGGCACGAGATCAGTGATATAAGTATTGCACAAAGGCAAGCGCACACATCGCCAACTCCGAAGCAATGGCTTGGCCGAACTTACAAATCTGCATACTAAAGGTACAGGGAGCTCCTAATCTTTCAAAAGGAGTTCTTAATGTTCATCGCGCTCTTCCTCTAGAATAGCAAAACTGAAAACTCTGAGACTTCTATGTAAATTACTTGTCGACTTTGATTGTAGCCTCACAGAAGTGAGAATGTTATCAGATCAGACTCCGTCAGCGACTCCTTCCAAGTCGTCAAACTCCTATCTCTTCGATCTCACCACGAGATCTCAATATACGATGTCCAACTCATCAGTGACAAACTTCTTTTAGATCGAGTCTCCTCATGTGTCACGGACACATTGTCGATGTGGCATAGAATCTCACAGAACCTTTCGTTTGACATATTATGAACCACAGTCACTCATATCACGAGGTTGAGTATATTAAATAGTACCCAAATATACAAGGTAAATTCTAAATATTGATTTAATATTTCATATCTATGACTTAAGTTATATTTTAATACTCAGTCTGTGTAAAATTACAATACTAATACACTCAAATCTGAAAACACTCAATCTTTAGTCTGGTTGTCTGATCGATACATAACTTGACAAAAAAATTTAATCTGGACTAGACTAATACCCACACTTTTATTACTGTTAACTACTGAGTCCTATTCTGTTAGAAGACGCTCAGGTCGTGAAAAAATAAGTCCATCATTTCTGTATTCACTAGAGCTTATCAGAGCCATTAATGTCTCTCATAATGAAAGATATTGTAGACCTTATTGTTGAAATGTACATTCTACCCTCTAGAATATTACATTAATTTCTAGCCTTAATATATAGAGTGATGTGATCATATATATGATTAAATTCTCCAGGATAGTATAAATAATTAAAATATATCAATTATATATAGGCATCTAAGATTTATGAACAATTATCTTAATGGGATCCTACTTATATATTCTAGATGCTAGTTCTATAATACGCTTCACTTTATATAATTTTCAACCAATAGATCTTTCAATTTGAGATGCTTCATTATTAATATTTTTGAGATAAATAATAATTTACATATGTTATTTGTTAGATGAGGAATTTATGTATGTCATTACACACACCATCAGAATAGCAAATAGATATATTATTTAGATTTATAAAATATCGATTTCAGTGATATAATCATAGCATCTAGTACTGTCTAGCTAATCTATGTCTGAGCTGCATTTTATGCTTCTACATAAATGTCGTAGATTAGAATTATTTGATTAGATCAATGTTTTGATCTAACTTATCTTTTTTATGCGACCTCTATATACTGAAGTTATAAATATACTTACAAAATTTACTGCAAAAATTATAATGTGCATTATCCATTACTCCGAGTACAATTAGATGTCTATTCGCTTATTAGAAAAAAATCTAGAAACCACTTCCTAGAATAATGCACTCACTGTGACTCCATGTTTATGCATCTTGAATGAGTGCTATATGGATATGATAGAGGAAGATGTTGATGGATATAATCAGAAAATCTCTAAATCATTCCTAGGCAATATTGTGACAATATGTATCATGAAACAAAATTTAGATTTAAAGGAGTAGTTAAGATGCTACTTAGGAAGTAGAAACGTAGATCGAAGGGGTCCATAATAGAGTGAGAGAGAAAGATATTAAAGGAGCGCCTCTCTATCTAATACAGATCAGATGTCGGCGATGGCCAATTTTTGTTTATGTCTATTGCATAGATGCTTGTAGTGCCCGATAGCTTAAATGTCTCGTTATTCATATATAACAGAGAACTATACAATACATCCATATTAAGTGTTCTGTGACATGATATCACCTAGATATCCTGACACCACCATTAGGTATATTCTCTCATAGCTTTTGCAAAATCTCTCTTCTAATATAACGCGAGCCGACAAATCTAATTAAAAAATATTAAGATAGTAATGAGAAATTTAAGTCAATTAGATCAAAAATTGAGAATTTCGACTAGACATATTCATAATACTTGGTTCGAGCTGGGTAGCTCAATTAGTCTAAGTGGTTTGATCAAACTGAATCAGAGTTGGTTAGATGGGTCAACAATGCTTAAAATAACCACACATTCAAGTCATTAATAGGGTAATAAAGTCTCCCAATGTTTTCGATCAAAAGCACAACTCAGATAATAAACAGATGTCATAAGTACACAAAACACTTTAATATAGATAAAAATGAACTATGAAAGATTAAGAGAGTCAATGAGATTGTAGGCTATCCCAATGTTGGTTCTGGAGCTCGAGAGCAATTTGTGTGTCTCTAGCGTGGTCAATCTCCACATACGATACCCACATCCGTGCCCAGTGCCCCGTCCGACTCCTTGTTATTGTGAACTCTTACAACGACCCACTCGTGTATTCAGCCATCCTGTAATCGAGTTAGCGCATATTCTGCTCCTCTCTCGTGGTTCTCTCCACATACTCCATATGCTAACTTACTGCTATTGACATATATCTGATCTGAAGCGTTAGAGTAATAAGTACAGGCTTTTTAATCAACCATGCACCTACGTTAGTCATTCTATAGTTATGCATACATTGTGATGTATACACAATAAGTCCCTATGTTTAATAGAGTATACATGGAATACTCACAAGATCTCTTCCTAATAAAAGATTCAAGTGTCTGAATTGAGACATATCCAAACCATGTGTAGGACGAATTGCAGGCGACCTCATTCTCGGTTGTCAAAATGAAAAGCTTTTTAGGTATGAAAAATGTTGTTTGTACATTTGGTAGCTCATTGCAGCGCGATTTAGAAATTGACAAGCACCTCCACTCGTATACATACTTCAGAAAGGGTTCTTAATAGGTAATAACGTAGAGATGTGAGTTTGATGCTCAGATAATATTCGGTATCAATTATTGAGATGTGGATGGTATATCTTACTAGATTACGAAATCCATGTCATAATACTAAAAATAAGAATCTTTGAGGAGAATGCATTGACTTTATATGCGTGAGTTGAATATGGAATAATAGTTTTGTATTACACGGTGAGAAGTAATCGCGGTAAATAGGTATAAACTATCTTTCTTTAATCTAGACTTTCAATCTATTCATAATAGACCAATGATGTTTATGGGAATGTTCCTCAATCGTGGTCTATATTGTTATTAATGAGACCATAATGCACATTTATCGATTGAGATATAAGTAGTCTGTGTTCAACTAGCGATTGGTTTCCTTAAGCGCCAAGTCACTCAAAATACTCTTCGTATAGCTCGATCCGGCCACATAAGTATATCCTCATATAAATTGAAATCCTCTTAGCGGAAATGTGTTTAAAATTCATAATCTCAGGTTGAGAACGAAGTCAATCTCTCTGTGAGACCGTCTCCCACTACACCCATTAAAAGCTTCTATTTCAATTTGTGACCAGATCTTGATCATGGCATAGTGAACACAGATATAGAAGCAACCTAGTAAGGGAATCTGAGATATGGAAACACGAGTGGAGCTAAATTATTTAAAATATAAAAACAATATCTATCTCTATGGACCACCTAATTTAATATAGTTTGTTCTTAATGTACTATTGAAATCTCTTAGCTAAAAAATTAGTCATTCAACATATCATATGAATAGTCGGTTGTGACTCTCTTCACTTAATCTATAGAGAAAAATGTGTCTGCCCCTATATGCGAGAGCAAAAAGCTCCTATTCCCCTCTTTGCTCCAGACCTTATTGTCTTGAGTTCAACTGGCGCTAGTATAGCATAGACTGAACTTTGAGATAGTTCATTAATATTATATAGGTCTACATCACACAAAAATTAATAGATAAGCGTATTTAAATAGTTTCTCGTAGAAGTTATGCATACTACATATGAGCTATTCTATGCTACAACTAGATCCATGTGACCTCATGCACATTTTCAGAATTTTAATGCGAGGTTCTCTCTCTCTCATACAAACCGCTACTCACAATTGCTTGACTTAATAAAGTCGATGACATATAACTTGTAGAAGAGGACAGTGAGGAGGAGAGTTAGGACTGATCATAAGAGTAGAGGCTAAAAGAATGTTAGTCTATTAATATGTTGGTCTCTAGCCGAATACACTACTTCATAGGAGATCCAGCGGGCCAATGCCAAAGTAGAAGCTAATCGATCAAACTTCTTGTCTCGTCCAATTGTGCTTATTCATGGCTTATTACTAAGGAGAGTTGTACTGATGAACAGAGCTGTGCACATCTAGCTATAAGATACAATTCATGAGCATCAAAACGACAAATACTTCATATCTACCAGAGAAATAGTAAATGCTTTATATCTAAGAATTAGAATGGTCTAAGGTTCGAGTCCAAGATTCACATGTCTACCTGATAATGATCTCATAGTCACCTAATGGAGTAGAGCTATAGTGACAGAATCCTAATCGTTGAATGTTCTCAACTTGAGAAGTCATGCATTATTATTATTCTGACATCCGTTACCATTCTAGTGACATATAATGTGGCATAAATGATCAATACTCTTTGCGAAAACAAATTAATCACATGGAGACACTAAAATCCTTTACGAGAGATTGACAATTTCTACTGACCCTAAATTCACAATCCATGAAATATAGCAATTACGTGGTTTATACAACGCGTCGACCGTCTTTCTATTTTCATGTAATAGCTCTCGCTAAATACAAAGGCTGCGTAATTTATATCTGTATATGAACCGCAACTTACTCCTATATAAATGTAATATCTCTGATGGTGGAAGATTATTATGTATGCTAGAAATATAAGAAGCAAGAATTAGGATAATTGAAAGAGCATAATAGAGACAACACACACAGAAGAGCGATAGATCTAAAATACAGGTCACTTGGATGTCAAAGAAATATTTAATATATCTATCTAACTAGGCGACGTGCAATTATGATAGTATGCATAAAAAGAGAATCTTCCATATATAATGATCTTCATTACCAAAAACTTATCAGGCCACCTGAAGACAAGAAGGATGGTCCTTCTAGAGGTTATGTTATTATTTGAGAGTTAACACACTTATCGTATTATCTTTCTATTACATTGCTCAATAGTTGAATTATTGTCTTATCATTACTCTAGTCAATATGTAACATATCATCCTGTGCATACTTTCCATTGCATGAAAGAATATTAGAGAAAATTATAGATTTGGTAGTGATAGAGTGTTTTTGAGGTTGGAGACATGATATCTATACTAGATAAATTATCTCTCCAAATTTATTAATTAAAATGGATATGAATGAGATAAGCAAAATGCAAGAAGCATGATGAAAGCACTCTCCATCATTGAAATTTCCTTTCTGGTATCCGACACTCTATTAGAGTTTATAATTAAGTAGTTATTAGTGCTCCGATATAATGGGCATGTAACTAACCTGCTACACTATTAATGTAATCTTTGATTTCTTTTCTAAGATGTATGAGAACAAATAATAGTCCTATTGTTAGTGTGATTCTCTTCTCTTAATGTATCTATTTTCATTAACATTATCTTCATGCAAAGGAAAGTGAATTGTCTATTTGACAAATTATTTTGCTATTGAGTTAAAGAGGTCTTTATTCCTCAGATAATCATGAATTAGCACTCTAATAACGTGCTATCAATAGAACTATCAGCAGTCTGAAGATAGTCGGATGAGAAGATGCGCTGAGAACACCTAGAGTAATAGAATAGTCTCAACTCGTCGTGGTATTCCTAATAGAGTAACTAGATCTCAAAATTAAGTCTATTTTATCCAAAATATTGAGCGACAAGCTCGCACCATGTATCTTTCAGTGAATAATAACAATAGGTATACTTCAGAGTCCTTATATATTATTAGACAGATTTACATCCTAGACATATATGGATTCCAGAGGGTAAATCAATGGACTAATCAAGTATCATTGTCTGACCATATGATTGTATCTCATCAGTTATTATCTAGGTCTTCTGTCATAATAACTCAAACTTCTGTTTGAGTGCTGTGTATTATCGAATGCGCCATAGACTTCATATAACTGTCTTTCATTTCTCTGGTGGACATTTTTCAACCATGAAAGTAATCAATTCTTTACCAAAAACTCTTTCAGTATTGCTCTCTTGCCTTCTTAAGAAGTATCTATTGGAAGGGGGATCTCAGCGATCATAAAGAGATTATAGCGTCTTAGATGCCTAGAAAGACTAATGACTATGATAGTGAGTTCGAGTGCGACCCAATATGAAGAAAATTGATCAAATGTGAAGAAGTTAGCGATATTTGGTGTTCTAACATCTTATAACCTTATACGATAATCTTCTAGGTGTATGTTATATATCATTATAACACAAAGAGTCTGAAGCATTATTGATATAATACAAGAAAGTCGGACATGAAGAGAGATAATGACTCATAATGAGATAACACATCCATGAGTTAACTTCTATTTGAAATTTCATCTTGATCAGATTCGAGGAAGTTGGTATTAATAAGATTTAGTCCAGATAATTATAAGCTATTCGCTTATACGAACCATAATACTATTTCTAAAGTAAAAAGACATGGCATCTAATAGATTTGTAATCTTCTAATCTTTTCTTCTTATCAATCCAACCTTTAAGGAAAAAACACTCTCTCGATCACCAATCTCACCAATGTGAGAAATACTAGCCTTAGGCATAGTGATTGCGACATATCTAAAGAACCCCATTAAATATGGGGGTCGTGATCTCTCAATATCAATGTGAGCGTCAACGCCAATACAACACTCTCACATGAATTTGTCATTTGAGGTTGAGGGTCTTATTCTGATCTGTTCTTACCTCTCTTTTAGAGACTCTTAATCTCTTTCTTGTAATTATGCGGTATCCCAACTACCTTACTTCGCTCAAAATTAAAAACATGCGACCCATTACCGTATGAATATGGTTAGATTCTAATTCGAATGTACATGCATCTACTATTGATAGGGTTAGTTTTATTCTTATTGACCAAGTAGAGAAAGTGTAAACTATACATTGGGTAACACTATCATAGATCATGTAGTTATCGAGTTCAGTATGGTATATGTCGAAGCGTATGTGTACGAGATCTCATGTCACAGAAAAGAGACTCACCGCGTGGGCAATTATGGTTATGAGATTGCACTATCTAGATCTCACAAGATTCTGTGAATACATGAATTATCTCTGATAATATTTCTAGATATAGTTGGATTAAGTGTTATATATTTACATTGTTCAGAAGACCTACAAGAATATATAGAGTTGTAGTGAATCTCTATAGAATACCAATACTTATCTATATTAAAAAAATATGATTTTGATATCAATGGAATCGGTCAGAGAATTCAAAGCAGCTATTATGCGAATATCATGTCTTATCTCAATAAGATTAGGTATTTCGTCGATCAAATTAGTGTTCTCACTTAAGAATATGGTACCCATAGTGATTAAGGACCATAATATTTATAGACCACAATTAGGCGAGTGCTCCAGCTATAAGATACAAGCTCATTACGTCACTCTTCTAGGTCCTTCGTCATGAAGAAATCAGAAATAATTCTCCCGCTTCTCCATAGAATTTAGAATTCTAAGTATATATAATATTAATATTTACATAGCAGGATGGTAAGAATATATGAGTGAGAATTGCTGCACATACTCCAAATTCAACTTAGGAAACTCTATTACTAAGATTCGTTGTTCCTCATATAGGTGAATCAATACCTCTCCCAAACCCCATAACACCAAGGACTCTCTCATCAATTCCTTGTTATGACATCTAGATATCGACTCGAAAAATGTTTTAGACGAGCAATTTCAGCTCAAGTCACTCAGAAGTAGCCACCAACTTCGCCAACCAATGTACTGGCTCTGCTCGTTATTCCTTCCAGAATAGGTTACTTCTCACTACGTTCGAACGTTCCTTTAAGTTATGGAGAATCGTAAATTTAAATCTACAAGGTTTGTTGCAGATAGTGTGTATATGTATTCGATACGAATTTCGAAATCGTATAAACTGGCTAGTGAGGCAATCACATTGCATATATGAAGTTACTACGCTGTCATAACAAGTTGACTTAGTCCAGCAGATTACCATATGTATTCTAATTTTTGCCAGCCCTACATAGCGTACTTTCGCAATGGACGAAAAATCTCAAAAGTTCCATGACTTAATAGGACATTTTACACTATATTCCCTTTCTATACATATTACGAGTTATCATTCGATTGAATCACGCTATGATTAGGCAATAGGATTTAGTATGGACGTGAATAAAATGGAATCTCTTACACTTACGGATTATCCATTGTATGGTTATGCATGTGCACATATATGGAACAGCCACGTAGATTGTCACATATAGTTGACTATCTACATGATACAGCAAGGGTTGCAAGCACTCTAAGAGGTCCAACTAATGATTGACTAGTGGTTATATGCAAGGCATCTCGAAAGGCCATAAATGTCAATGTATAGACACTCACTTGATAGTAAGATGCTTTATGTGAGTAGCAAAGGCTTGGATTATTATCAAAAATGAAGAAACTATGTGTTTTCATAGTCAGTGAGGCTCAGGGGGCAGACAACTGAATTGTTCTCCTGCTAAATAGACGGCTATGCTGCACTGAGCAATTTGCGTCTCTAGAAGATTATACGTGTCACAAATGAAAGTCTTCGAAGAAATGTGACAACAGTCATATGTGTAGATACAGTTTAGGTACGAGAGTTTGAGTTCGCAGTGAAAGACTAGCGGATGATGAGTTCCTCTTCTACTTTTGTGGTGGAGGTATTCTTGTAAGATGTTGATGGTTCAGTATGAATAGGATCTAGAGACCGGAATAGGAAATAAGTCTTCTGGACTTTCAACAGTTAGAAAGATGATACAATAGAAATAAGTAAACGTTACTAGAGGCAATAATAAGTTATATGAGAAACAACAATCAGGCAAATATGGCGGTTAATGACTCAGGATTCACAGAAAATGGATATTGAGCGTATTTCGTGTCTTTATAACAGGAAATAGTATGAAAGTGACCACAGAAGAGACACTATATTTGAGGACTAAAATAGAGAACGCATTTACTTGTTTTGGAGGCCAACCTAAGCAGTCTGCATTAGCTTCTTCTTGTAAGTAGCAGTCTTCTGTTATGACTAGAGATAAGAAGAGATGACTTTCTCTTAGTGGTGTAATAGCATACTGTGCTATTAGTGATCACTGTAATCCTGACTGTGACTGAAGACTAGATATGATAGCTCCAACGATGACCATTACTGATCAGCAACTGCAGGCCAGACATTAGATTCAAAAGAGAGACAGGTGTGGAAGAACACTGGTCAGCTTAATAATTAACTATATGATTGTTCCATTAAGTATCATTAATGAGAGATGCTATACAGCTTCTTCTTTTCTTTCAAGGTATATCTTTCGTATTGTTGCGTCTTTTTGTAGCTTGTTTGTATCTAGTTAAATGAAAGGATATAGCGTGAAAGAACTTCAAGTCAGGCGTAATGACTAATGATCTACTGCCATATACTCATTTGAATTAGTGACCACTTATATTATGGAATACGTAAATTATGCTATAGATAGCTACATGTTTTGAGGATTATCCCCATAGTTTTTGTACTTTCTTGAGTTTGTTATCTGGGTTTCATAGTTACCAGTCTAAGTGAAGTGATGTTCACAAATTTATTTAGATAGCGTTAATAATAATTACCCATATTTCTCAACAATTTGGTATGACACAGTTAATATATTAGCACTTATAATATTACAAGCTGCATGAGGGAGAAGAGGTGCATCCTCTATGTGAGTCTTTATCATAAGAGAGTCTTTTTGCCAAAAAGCTATGAGTAAGTGAATAACTTGTGAAGTCTCGAGATGCAATCTTCGCTTCCTATGAATTTCACAATTATGGCGGGACACTTATACCACTAATCTATAAGAATAGACATTTACTACATGCTAAGTATCTTACATGTAGAAAATTGAGAATCCATTACAGCACTCTCATTCAAGGACTCTCTAATAAGGAGAAGTCGAGACTAATGTTAAGATATTTTTTCAGATCACTGTCTCACCTCTACTCACTTCATATACATCCACCGTCATAACATGATATTTGCAGTGTGCTTGGACTCTTTATAGAGCTTTGACTCTGCGCATACCGTTTTGTCAATACACCTCAGAGAAGGGTGTATTGGCAAGATCTGTCACCCAAGAAATGGTGGAAGCTACAGAAAGCATATATACATCAAACGTGGCAGTTTAGATAGAGTAGGGCAGACCCCATATATATCACGAAACTAGACGCGCTTTATAGAGGTCTTCACGCTCTAAGAAGAAACAGAATGACCGACCTGAGAAATGAATTTTAAGTGACTCAATAGGTATAATAGCAAATGTTGTCAATTGATAAGTAAGCAATGGGAAATGATGTCTGTTTGCAATTTATGGTCCTATGATGGAGCCAGAAGATATGGTTGCATAGGAGAGGTAGTGTGTGTGAAGCTTAATCATAACACCCTTCTCCTTATTCTGCACTATATATTTTAAATGTGAAACATCAAATATCTCAGTCAAAATGCGGAGTATTTAATTCTCATCCTAATATTTGTAAATCAATAATCTTTTATATTAGTGTCTCCGAATAAATTGCCTTGAGGGTCTATAATGGTCTTTTAAATTTATTTAAATTCATTAGTGTTTCACAAATAGTGTAGTATTTATATAAGTAAAATGAATAATTGATTCAATAATAAGCTAACCTCTCTCGACATATACACAACAAACTCCATTTACGACCATCTCTCTCAACTAATTTAGTGTTTTATTATTTAAAAATAATATGTTTATTTATCTTTTATAGAAAAAAATGATACGTTAATGTAAAGAGCCCAGTTTGTAGATTATAAAGTGCACTCTTATACTTCAGAAAGATGAGTTGGAATTGCGATTCAATGATACAAAATCTCGCTTGATCTCTACTTAATAAGAATAAAATGAAGTCTTAGAAGTAGCTATGTGTGTATAACATCACCGGAAGCACTAGCCAAAAATGAAGGACACTAATTAAGAGAAAGTCCTACGCCAGATACTCGTAGATAAGATGATAGCTGAGCGGCTGTAATGTCAAAGAAACATTTTTTGATCTCACTTTGCCTGCAATAATATATAGTACAATTGTGTGAGTTCACAGTTCTTATCCTGTGCTCTGCTCATAGATTTACATTTCGCAATCTGACTCGGCATTGCAGGCTTTTGCACAATCCAATGTAATGTGAGGGTGTTGTTTTTTCTGATTTTGTTGGACGCTAGAGTGCAAATTCGACGTCTATCTCATAACAAGCTGGGTGTTATAGTGTTTGAGCGTACAGTGCTCAAATTATTGTACTCACGGTCTACCTACCATATAGAAACCCTGACGGTATATGTTATGGTATGGACTGTTCATAAATGTATTGGAGACAGCGAAGATGGGCTTATTTCGAGTAGTTAGAGGAATTTTCCTTATATTCTAGCATCAATGGTGGTGCTAGAAGTGCTAATCGTCTAGAGGAGCAGACCTATAATGTCACTAATCATATGAGGATACTTAAGGGTCCAAACACAGATTCCATCGGTTGACATATGGGTAAGAGTCTGGAAGATTGTAACAGAAAGAGTTTTCTATTTAGATTTTCACATTGGATTCATGAATCGAACACTAGTTTTTAAGAAGCATCTTTTGGAATATTTTTGATTCTTAAATGAGTACATAGTGTCATATGGATAGACAATTCTCAGGAGTTTGACCTAGGAGTTGCACCTTTAATACACCTAATAGAGCTCAGCAGTCCGGGCTCAAGATATGTTATTGCATCGATATAGAGCTCTAATCCTAATTCTAACTTTACATAACTACTACGCTAGGCAGTCTAACCCTCAAGCAGCTTCACTAACTTCTACTCTTTTGAAAATTAGATGTCTGCCAAGCCTAGAATCAAATGTGGCTCAATCGTTTCATTTGTGCTTTGGAGATGTGTGGAGCACAGGATTAGATATTGTAGGGTATAATCGGAGTGACGGCTTCTTGGTGAAATTGTCTCGACTATCATCAAAAGAGAGCTTATATTCTAAGCAAATCAAGAGACCCGTGTGAACTTCTATGTCCTATCTCAACTACGATAGCATTCAAATGACTAGAAACATATTAGACATCAAATCACTCACAGAAGTTCACAGTGAGGAAGAAGAAAAGAAAGTCGACAACAAGTAGTGCATACAACGACAGATTATGAAGGATAAGAGTAGTATAGAAGTACTGTCACGGTAGACCATCATCTATCTAATGACGGTAGGCGTGCGTCCACTCACAATTTAGCATCTGTATCAGAATGACGTTATGTTAATATAGGTGTTGCTTAACGTATATAATCAATGTCACATCTTATATTGAACTATACTTATTCTTTTTTCCTATTCTTTTTTACTATCATAAATTAATTCATACATGGCTTCTCTGAGCCAATAATATTTATAAGTCTCACTCTCTAAATCATTGAGTGCATCATAATGTTATTATTTTCTTGAATCGTGCTCTAATGTTGTTTCAGTCCTATATTATGAGTTTTATTTACATGCTATAATCTATGAGATAAACTAGTATGTATCATTCTTAGCATATTAATAATTTTTTTGATATATCACTCGACTCCATTTTCTTATGTTCTCTTCATCTTTTCTCAGAACTGTCTACTCTTCTATTGTTTGTAAATGATTTGACATCATTTTTGTGACAACATATAATTAATATAAATTTTCTAAAATTCTCATCAGACCTAATATGACAGTAGATCTGTCTTCAGTTGGGATTGCTCATCCTGCAGTATGCATGCTCGTCATACGGTAAGAGGTGATATTTTTACAACATTATGTACAGAAGTTAAATATAAATTGATAATATGCCTAAGAGTGTTAATGGGATTAGAACCATCTCTAGCGTGTATGATCTATTTAGTTGACTCTAAGGTTCTCTCATCTAGCTCCTTTTTAGGTTCATTAATCCTCTTTATAGAGAGATTTATCTCACAGTATAATAAAACAAGCTCATCTTGACATGTATCTGTAATCGAAAATCTCACTCGAGCATGATAGTGAGTTGTATAATTCTGGTATACTCATATCTTTTAAATTTTCGACCAATCAGATTTTAGATTCATTAATAATCACACAAAGAGATGTAATTATATTGGAGATTCAGAGTAAGAAATAGAGAAATGTATAGGAGCAATACAAACTATAAATAGTGTTCTGAATTTACATATAGGAAATGATCTCCTACTACCCTACAGGACATCAGATCTGTGATTGGCATATACGATGCATATGAAAAGGATGATCAACTAATGTATCCCAACAGGACTCTCTAAAGGAAGCGCGTAATAATACCAAAAATCATTTATCACCTTTACTCAATCACACAAATCTACACATACTCATCTACATAACATTAACAATCCAAAAAGGTATGAGTTATATAAGTAGAATAATTTTTGAGCTTGGTTATACGAATCAACAAGATATACGACAAGAGAAGAGGCGTAACTTAACACTAGAATAGTTTGAAATTGTGATTGACTATACTGCAAGGAAGCCTCGACTCATCGAAACTATGATATAGTATAAGGTCTCCTCTTTGTACATCTCCTAACCAATAATTTCTGAGATGCAGCATGATCTGAGATTTTCTCTGCTTATTGAATTCTGTTGCACTATTGATAAGAATAAGAGGTCATCTCCGATGATTTGGCTCTCAGATGTGTCTCGGGTGTAAATAGTCAAGATGGTACATAGAAGAAAGCAGATCACTTCTTCTCAGGACACACCTCGTGTTGTTGCCTTTTAACAGTACACTCTCATCCTAGCTAAGCCACCTGCTTAAGCCTTATTCAGAGAATATCTATTCATTACCTATCGCTTTTCCTTCTCAAATAGATAAGAATGAGGAATTTGTATCCTGCATCTCTAATCTCAATGATATATATTTACAATTATTGATATTATTGAGTCGTAGAGTTTGTGATTTAATTTCTAAAATAAAATAATTCAGATCTAAAGACATATGTCTGGATATCTAATCTAGATACAAACGTAGTTAGATAGTTGTTTGACAATTATATAATTAGATTCTCTCTGTAACCTATGAAAATAAGCTGATCGATATTGCCACTGATACATGTTATCTCAAATCGGGACAATCCTGATTTTCCCCTGTTCTATCGAACATTCTCAGTCAGTTGAAGACAAATTTCACTATCATGCCATATCCCTCTTCATAACTCACATACTCATCTCATTTACACTGAATTATTATGATCAATAATAGATACAAGTAATCAAGAAATTAGATTCTATAAGACCGATTTTTCTTATAATCAAACAGTCCGAAGAGAACAGATCCTCATACTGCCATTACTTAGTCTCGTTTTATAAATACCAATCAACTTCGTGATGTCAATTAATTGTGCAAAATTGGATAGTATACCTCTTTACCAAGATATTGTGTGTCCAGCTAGCAACTCATTTCATACATTGGATCGCACTCAAAACGAGCTCATCATCTGATTAGCATGCGATGTTTCCATTATTCCAGCCTTCTCCTCTTTTTCTTCTTTCTTTTTCACCGAACTCTAGAATATTTTATGCTCTCCTCCTATCTAGTAGGAGGTGCCACAAAATAAGGGATACTAGGTCAAATTGACCTAGTCAAACAAGGAAGCAATGGGGCATCCAACTCTTGGATGCCCCTTCCCCTATTTTTCCTACATGAAGATCAGGAAACCATGCACAAAAGGAGAGTAAAAAGTGGCAACAAGAAACAAGTATGGCATGGAGAAAAATGGTGCAAGAGGAGAAGAGGAGTTTTGGTCAACAGGGACTCATTCAAAAGAAAACAAATCCAAACAACTTTCCAAAAAGGGTCAAATCAGATTTGATTCAAATTAAACCAGATATGGGGCAATGGAATTCAATGTTAGTCATGGAAATCATAGAAATAATCTAGAAATAAATTAGGTGGGCGTTGGAGATAATTTGCTCAAGGAAGAAAACAAGGAATCCTTGTCTAACTAGGATTCACATGTATTGACTAGGTCAAATCAATTTTGAACCCAATTAAAATAAAATTAGTGCAATTCTAATTATGAATGATCCTAGTCCAACTAATAATCTTATTAAGTTAGGTTTAAATCATATTTAAATTTGATTTAAATTCTAACTCAATTATGAATTAGGAGCACTCAAATCCTAATCCAACTAGGAATTATTTTTTCCTTGCAATTAGCTTATCCAATAAACCAATTAGACTTAATCTAATTAAGTAAAAACTAATTTTAATTAAATTTAATTTAATTAAACTTTATCTCAACCTAATTGCTCAATCAGATTGAGCCAATTAACATTCAATTAATAATCAATCCTCCTGCAACACTTGCATTAGATCAAATATCAATCGCATTGAATGTTTGACCTTAGAACAATTTTCAATCATCGATTAATCATTTGATTAAGTTACAACTGCTTGTGTGTGTGACCCTATAGGTTCGAGCCTAAGCCAGTAGCATAGAAACCAATTTTTATACTAATCAAAGTAACCATCTAGCAATGGTTCTTGATGTCTGGGTAGGTTGAATGTATGCAAAACAACATTCTTAGAACCCTGGCCCATGGTTATTGTATAATTCATCCCTTTGACTATTAATGCTCAAGATGACTGCGAGTATGCTATCAAACAATCATACAAGTCATCTCTATTGTATCTCAAAATTTTGCAAATCCCGTGACTCCTTACAAAGATTACCTAGGCCTAGGTTTTGCTAAATTGAAACATAATTAGTCATTCTCTTCTTGAAACTAATCAAGAGTGGTCAATCCCATCTTGACTCACACATCGACTTCACAGGCACTTGACTATACTCAGAAACCTTTTGAACCTATATTAAAATATGGGCAGTCCGGTACTAAAGTACAGTGAGTTGCTTGCAAGTCACCTTAGTGATCATAGGTTGGAGGGACACCTATACCCATTGGCCTTAGCTAGCTACTCTTGACAGTAGAGTGCTACATTGATCATGCTCAGTGTAGATGTACTCCTACATCTCATCTAGATGCTATACCAATGTCTTCACACCACTTGGTTACGAGGACAACTAACGCATATGGCATACAACGACCTATACTCGATAAGTTATCATCCTTATTAATAACTTATCATTTAGTCGTGAATAATTTAAGAACGATCTGATAGATTCTCCTTTATTGATTGATTATGGTTCTAAGAACTTCATCATAATTTAAGAGTTCATTTAAGAAAAATAGAACTTTCTATGATGAACCAGCCAAATAACTATTATTATTAGATAATTCAATACTAATTTCAATCATCTACCACTTAGATGATTGACTTTAGGACATATTTTTCAACAACTCCCACTTGGACTAAAGCCAATCAAAATGATATCAAATATCCTATCTTTCACTTGAGCTCGTAGAACTTCTTAGTTCCATGGCCTTAGCAAATGGGTCAGTCAAGTTCTCCTTTTTCATCGATCTTCCAAAGATCGACGTCATCCAGATCTAAAATCAAAGGTGATGGCGATGTAGAATATGCTAGTCTTTTGGTTCTTTAGCCTAAGCTATGGTTTTCGTACTACGATAGGACTGGACCATCGGTGGAGGGTACCACTTTTAACCTACTAATGAACCTCAACAACTACATAGCTTACATGACAGCATCATATTCCATGATGTACTCTACATCACTAACTGAATAGGCTATAATATCCTGCTTGAAATCTTACCAGTAGATTGCTCTTGCAATTAGGGTATGATTTGATATTTTCTTGTTGTTATCTTATTCTGAAATTAAAATATCCACATATTTTAAGTTAGTATTTTCATATTTGAGTCACTAGACCGTAGTATTTCTCAAATACATGAGGATTGTCCATACAATTTTCTAGTGATTCTCATTTAGGTCAGACTGGTATCTACTCACTATCATTAGTGAGTATACCATATCTAATTTTAAACATGGAGAAATTAGATGATAGCCAAACCATTAGTCCTTGCAATGCTGGAATGTCATTCCTGATTACAAAAACTTCATCCATAGATAACCAAAGGAATAACACAATAGAATATTTTGCCAACTTACATATGCAAGCTTTATCTTTGTTCACAACAAAGACATACATTCAAAACATATATTCCAAAACTGAGATAATAGCCAAATGGGCTTTACTAGTCTTTACCTTCCCATTTGTGCTATTCTTATCCTTTTGAAAATCTATTCACATCCAATGGGTTTTATCCCTTTAGGTGAACCATCTAGTGTCCACACACTATTGATTTCACGGACTTCAATTTGGATTATGTGGCTCCAAGCCACTTTTTAGAGTTAGACCACTGCATTGCATCTCTATAGGTAATTGGATCCTTGTTGTTCTTATCGAGCTCAATAGGATCGCCGTCTCGGACCAAGACACTGAAGTATCTATCCAGCTAACATGGTACTTTATTGAATCTTCTTAAGTGTGCTACTTTAATGGGCTCAGATTTGATCTGATCAAATCCAGTTCTATAGATTTACTAGATTATATCAATTCTTTTTTACCAGTCAAACTTTTTCAAGTTTAACTTGATAGGCATCAGTTCCTTCTCTAAGAACCTTCTTTCCAAAAAAAATGCTCTACTACTGATGAACATCTGATCTTCTTCAGTATGGTAGAGTTAATAACCCTCAAACATCTATTGGACCAAGATCCAAGTTTATCTGAATGCAAACTTATGACATAGGCCTATCAACCCCAAACCCGAAGTTGAGGGAGTCTAGGTCTATGCCCAATCCATATCCCAAATAGAGATTTACAATAGATTTACTCGGTATATATTCAGAGTAAAACTAGTAGTCACAAGAGCACAACTCTGAAATAAGCAGACAAATAAATCCTATTATGGATTGAACCATGTCTAACAAAGTTCAACTTCTTCTTTTAGATACACTATGTTCCAAAAAATTTACTGATAGAGAATCTTATTCTCTCCTAGATATATCACAAACTCATTGGATAGGTATTCGCCTCTTCAATCTGATCAAAGAGTTCCAATACCATTTTCAGTTTATTCTTCTATTTCATTATTGAATCATTTGAATATTTCAAATAATTTAAGTTAGACACACCCATGCTAGCATAGGTCATCTATATTGAAATATTAATATCTTTCTTTGGCACTTAAGTTCATAGGTCCATATATATCACTATGTACGAGACTTAGAACTTTATCAACTCCATCTTTTTCAATAAAAGGTGACTTTGTCATCTTTCCAAGAAGATAAGACTCACAGGTTATCAATGATTCACAATCATTGATGTCGAGATTTTTCTCTCAAGCTAACATGTATATCTTGTTCTTGTCAAGACGACTAAGCCTGAATACCAAATATAGGCATCTATGATATAATCTAACTTGGGTATTTATTAAATGTGTACATTACATTTAACAAGCTGTATAGATGTTAAATATCATTTTTGTTATCCATGTATTATTATAATATTATTCATAATAATATCACAATAATCTTCTTTATTGATAAATGTTAACCATCTTTGATCGAAAGGTCAACAGAGATCATATTTATCATAAACAATGGACAATGATAATAATCACTCAAAATGACATCTTTTGAAAATAAGCTTGATAATTCTTAAAGCTAGGATTGGAACAAGACTTCCATCCTTAACATTCTAGTATCTCTCACCATTTTTAAATGTTCCACTTTCCAATAGTCCTTGCAACAAATTGCATAAGACCACTGGTATCTAATATCCAGGTAGTAGAATTACATATAAAAAAATTTTAAGATATTATCATATAACATCCTTAATGGGAAACTCTTACTTCTTTCTCTTGTTCAGCCTGTTATGGTCAAGAAAAGCAAGATAATTCTTCTTTCTTTGATCTAGCTTCTAACAGTAGAAGCAATATGCCTGATTTGGATCAATTTTGAACTAATTATTTTAACTAGGCTTAGAAGCCCCAATATGAACTAATTCGTACTACTGAATCAATTTCAACTTTCGATACTAATTATGGAAGTTTGGTCCCATATGTTATCACTATCTAACAATGATTGAGCAATTAGGGTTTAGCCTTATTCTATGAGAAAAGAGAACATAGACCTAAGTATATGAATTATATTAAGCTTAGAGACTTGGACTTTAGTCTTAAGGTTCTTTTATTATTTTATTCGAATTGGTAGGCTCTACCTTCAATTCAAAAAATTACTTTAATTTCCTAGTAGGTACTAGAAACCACATAGATTGCATACGAGCCCAACTTTGGTTGGCCAACCCATATGCATCTACGGGTAGGTTTATTAATTAATTATTTCTTTAAATAATTTTTAATAATTTAATTTTGCCTCAGAAATTAAATCAGTAGGCTTTGGCCTCCACTATAAGGATCCGATTAGGTCCAACCATTAATATGACTATACTTGGTGCATCTAACCAATGAATGATTAGACCCAACTTTGGTTGGCCAACCTAACCACCATTAGAGAGTCACTTCCAAGTTATCATATTATGAATGATAATTCCATTAGTCAATAAGTACCAAGCCTTTGGGCCACCAATGATTATTGAGTTAATGGACCCATTATCATCCAACTTAATAGGAGGCTATGACTCAGTTATCTCCATAATTTTATCATTTTAAGGATCTAATAATTTTAGAGAATTTAAATTATTAGTGATTTAAGAATAGAAAGGACATGGACCAATTTGCTCCCACTGATTTCATCAAGTCAAGTCTTCCCACTAACTTCTCAAGTCGTCGATAAGGACTAGGATTAATTTCAGTCCATAGGCACCTAGATCAGTCTCACTGCTTTTCTATGTGACATCGGTTAGCATGAATCAATGAGCAACCTAATCAAAACCTTATTAACCACATTAGTCGGTATGTGAAATTGGTGGAAGGATCTGCCAAGGCTTGCCTTAGATACCATCAGAAATGGCTAGGTAAGCAGACTGTCAATTAAAACCATCGATTTGGGATGCCAGACTTACCTTAGACATTAATCGATTTATCAGTTTTGATCTGGTTTGCCTGAAGACTCGGGTTCGACCACGATTAGTATCCATTTGTTAGATGTATGGACTTTGATCAACTACAACTATTGAATTGATCTAAAAAAATGATCTAATCCTAATCAACTATTAATTAGATTTGATAAATTTTTTAACTTAGTCCATATTTAATCTAATCCTAGGTCTAACCTAGTTAAGGACCTGATCAAAGCTAATCCATTATCCATTAACCCATGTTTTATGTAATTATCTTAGGATCTTCAAATTACATATCTAGATCCAAAACAATCACTTAATTCTCAATTAAGTTTAAGCTTATGAGTTTTGAATTTATGAAACCTTAGAACCAATTTTTGATTTGATCATTTAAAATATTTTTAGATTATAAATAGTTTACATTGAATCATATTCAATATATGGTTTTAGATCTAATTGGTTTTAATATTTTGATCATATCCTAGGATTTCGAATCTAGAGTTTTGCAGAAACTAAGTTCTCAATTTAAATTCTATAAAACAAGTATGTCATACATATTCTAGATTCAAAACAAAAATTATATATAAACATATTAAATAAGAGGATCTAGATCTAAATATAAAATACATCATATGGATCAGATCATAAATCATTTAAAATTAGATTTAGAATCTAAAAATAAATCATAAATCACTTTAGATCTCATCTAATATATTTATGATTTTGGTTATTCGAGTCAGCACATACTAGGATAACCTGTTCACTATAAGGGGTAAACATTATAGCAGGACAATCTTATAGCAGTACATGCAATCCGATATTATTTAAATCTAATATAAAATAGATCTAACATCTATTTAGTTTCAGATTTAAAATTAAAAAATTAAACCATAAATTTCTTAGATCTAATCTAAATTATTCATGATTCACATTCAGATCAGCATATACTAGGAAAACCTTTTCATTGTAAGGGATTAACCTTATAATAGAACAATCTTATAGCAGTACGTGCGATCTTTAATTAATTTTAATTTTTAGATTTATCCTCAGGTATATATGAATATGTTATAAAAGAACCTAGATGCCCTGATACCACTGATGAAAAATACGCAGGGTTTTATGCATGAATTTCAAAATATTTTTTAAATATAACGCAGTAGAACATGCAGATTAAACTATTTAATCTATAAATGCGTGTAATCAAATTACTAAATTCTATAACTAGGACCAATAACATATCATAATGCATTTTAAATTTAAAAATAAAAGGATTTGGAATTGATCAAATCAATACCCTTGATCTAGAATGATTCTAGATCTAAAACCTAGATCACATCTAGGTAAGAGGAGAGATCATATCTCTTATGTTACGCAGATCGAGAACTTCTTCATTGATTTTTGTTATTACCTTTGAAGTGTACATGCGTCCATCCTCTATAGGAGATCCATAAGAGACTGCAATAAAATCGGAGGTTCGTCGAATGAAAATCTAATCGAAGTGCTAGCTTCTCGCGGATCCCTCTGGATGGTTAATCTAAATTTATTCTTTAGATCTCTTGGATATCCCAAGAGATAAAGAATAAGAGAAGGATTAGGAGGAAAATTCAATCTTTGGATCTCCCATAAATCAAAAATAAAATACATTAGAAAAGGATACTAAGAGAAGACAAATCTTCTCTTTCAAGACAATAATGAATGATGTCCTGAAAACATCCTTATGCTAGGATAAAGGGAAGGTTTGCTCTCCTAGGCTTTTCTCATATTTTTAGATCTTACACACTCTGATTTTTTTCATAAAGAAATCATACAAAATATAGAGAAGAAGGGTTCTCAAAGAACTTTATGAGAAGACCGTCTTCTCTTTTCCTTCTCTCATCAGGACATGTTCAGATCATGTCCAAAATTGATCTTCATGCCTAACATCTTGGAGCACAGATCTCCACACCATCATCCTATCCCTCTCTCAAGTTTTTATCACATAAAAATAGATCAAGAATAAAGGATAAAGATTTTTAAACAAAATCACAAGAGAAGACAATCTTCTCTCTTACCTTGTCTCTTTAAGACATCAACCTTTGATGTCATAATTGAAGGATTTTCTCCAAGAAGTTGGGCACCATCATCCCTCATGCCATTCTTCTCTTTTTCCTCTTTCTTTTTCATGCAACTCTAGAATTTTTGATGCGCACCTGCTATCTAATAGGAGGCACCACAAAATAAGGGAGACTAGGTCAAAATGACCTAGTTAAATAAGAAAGCAATTTGGCGTCATACTCTTGGATGCCCCTTCCCCTATTTTAACTGCATGGAGATCAGGAAACCATGCACAAAAGATGAGAAAAATGTGGCAACAAAAAATAAATATGGCATGGAGGAAAATGGCCCAAGAGGGGAAGAGTAGTTTTGGTCAAGAGGGACTCTTTCAAAAGGAAACAAACCCAAACCACATTCCAAAAAGGGTCAAATCAGATTTGATTCAAATTAAACCAGATATGAGGTAGAAAAATCAATCTTAGGCATGGAAATCATAAAAAGAATCTAGAAATAAAATTAGATGGGTGTTGGAGATAATTTGCGCAAGGAAACAAGAAATCCTAGTCTAACTAGGATTCTCATGTATTGACTAGGTCAAATTAATTTCTAACCCAATTAAAATAAGATTAGTGTAATCCTAATTATGGATGATCCTACTCTAACTAAAAATTTAATTAAGTTAGGTTTAAATTATATTTAAATTTGATTTAAATTCTAACTTAATTATGAATTAGGTGCACTCAAATCCTAGTCCAACTAGGAATTATTTTTTGCTTGCAGTTGGCTTATCCAATAGACCAATTAGACTTAATCTAATTAAGTCAAAACTAATTTTAATTAAATCTAATTTAATTATACTTGATCTTAGTCTGATTGCTCAATTAGATTGAGCCAATTAGCAATCCAATTGCTAATCGATCCTCTTGCAATGCTTGCATTAGGTCAAACATCAATCGCATTGAATGTTTGATCTTAGAACGATTCTCAATCATTGATTAACCATTTGATTAAGTTACAATCTCTTATGTGTGTGACCTTATAGGTTCCAACCTATGTCGATAGCATAGAAACCAATTCTTACACCAGTCGAAGTAACCATCTAGCAATGGTTCCCGACGTCCGGATAGGTTGAATGTATGCAAAGCAACATTCTTAGAACTCTGCCCCATGATTACCGTATAATTCATCCCTTTGATCATTAATACTTAAGACAACTTTGATTATATTATCAAACACTCATACAGGTCATCTCTATTGTGTCTCAAATTTTTGCAAATCCCTTGACTCCTCACGAGGATTACCCAGGCCTAGGTTTTGCTAAATTAAAATACAATAAGTCATTCTCTTTCTGAAGCTAATTAGGAATGGTCAATCTCATCTTGACTCACACACTGACTTCACAAGTACTAGACTGTACCCAAAAATCTTTTGAACCTATATTAAAAATACAAGTAGTCCGGTACCAAAGTATTATGAGTTGCTTGCAAGTCACCATGGTGATCTTAGGTCGAAGGGATACTTATACCTATTGACCTTAGCTAGCTACCCTTGATAGTAGAGTGCTATATTGATCACGTTCAATATAGACGTACTCCTACATCTCATCTGGATGTCATACTAGTATCTCCACATCACTTGGTTATGAGGACAACCAACGTATATGGCATACAGCAATCTATACTCGATATGTTATCATCCTTATTAATAACTTATCATTTGATCACGAATAATTTAAGAACCATCTAATAAAATCTCCTTATCGATTGATTATGGTTCTAAGAATTTCATCATAATTTAGAAGTTTATTTAAGAAAAATAGAACTTCTATGATAAACCAGCCAAATAACTATTATTATTAGATAATTCATATACTAATTCCAATCATCTACCACTTAGATGATTGGTTTTAGGACATATTTTTTAATAGTTGCTGCAGTTGTCATCAAGTTAGAAGAAAGGCACAATCAAGGAGGATGCTCTCATGTGCAAGAAGAAGCTAGATGGAGTGTAGTATGATGTGGAGCTCTAGGTGTAGATAGATCGGGCACGAGACTAAGTTTGGGATCGAGCAGCCTGGCTCGACTCCCATGTTTGCTAATCCATGAGTAGCAAGTGGTAGCCCCAGGACATGGGGGCGGTATCATATAGGAAGCTCTTAGATTTGAGGTGGAGTCGAATATTATGTCGAGGTGGAGAATATTGAAACTGGCACCTTGAGATTTGGTCCATGATAAGCCAAGAATGAGATTCAGGAGCCATAAGAAAGATCAGCCAACATACAGTCGGGCTGGCTTTGATACGCATTCGAGCTAGCTCGAGGTGAGATTGAGCCTGCTCGGCCTATATTTGAGCTAGCTCTCTTAGATGGATAGAAAGCAATGCTCGGGCCAGATGCAGTCTAGCCAACCTGACTATGGACCGAGCCGGCTCGATGGAAGCGAATAGCACGATGGTGAACAATGCACGGGCATGCAAGTGGAAGCCTTTTGATGGGGTCTACAGCCTCTAACTCATGGACCAAGTCTATTAATGGGGTCTATGGAGCTATTGCACTATCTAGCAGCCAGGAGAGCATGTGGGAGCTGATCAAATGGCTATTGAAATAATTAGGGCTTATAAGAAGACCTTCCAACCTAAGAAATAGATTGAGTCTTGGGAAAATCTCTCAGGCAGTGTAGAGACAAGATAGGAAGCACTGGAGTGCTGTAGTAGCACCTTCTTGGAGGCACAGGGGTTGAGAGAGGCTTGATGGTGCAGCAGCTAAGGAGGGTATCCTAGTAGAGAGTGCTAGGAGCTTCTCAGAGAGACCAAGTGCCAAGTCTTAGGGAGAGTCAGGAGTCTTAGGGAGAGTCAGGGGTCTTAGGGAGTGCCAAGATCATCAAAGAAGTTGGGAGTGTCTTGGAACAATGGGGTTGCCTAAGGACAAAGGTTGGGGCTTGATGTAAAGGTTGTGCAGATCACAAAGTATCCAACGATGTCGGGGATCCTGGACTAGTAGATCTATGAGAGAGAACTTCTTAGGATTTCTATGATAGTATTGTATGGGTGAGTGCTTCTGGATTGAGAGAGAGTGTTTGTGAGTTGAGATTGTATTTCCTCTATTGTTCTTTCTCGGTAGTGAAGCATTGCATGTTCTATAGATGTAGGCACTTGAGCCGAACCATGTATATGGTTGTATTTATTTGTCTTTTTCTATCTTCTCGTAGTAATAGGTGGTGCTATATCTCCTACAGGAGATCTTGCATGGGTGATCTGAAGAAAAAATCCTATTTTCCATCGCAGGATTGTGCAAATCTGATCAGATCTAAGATGGATTTTCTTAAAAATTTTTAAATGATCTGATCTAATCTAAGAGTTCTTAGATCTAATCATGGTGATCTGATATTGAAAATTAAAATTAAAATTAAATTAGATTTAATATCATACCTTATTTGGGTAATCTGATTATCTTACGATGATCCTGATGTTTGTTGAGGTTCTGTAAGGAGCCACAGACACACCTGACATATACCGATATCCAATCTAGAAGGATCAGGATGTCTTCTCCTCATAAATCTTTCCTCCAAAGAATAGATCTGAATCTAATCTAGAAGTTCTTCAAAAAATTTCTAAAGGCAGTCCATCTCACGAACATCATCGCGTAGATGCTAAACTCTTCACAAATTTGATTGGATCTTCTTCTCAGATTTGTGCCTAACTTTTTAAGCATGTAGAAGAGAGGGAGAGAGAGGATAGAGTGGATGTGGGATATCTAGAATGATAGCCTTTGGATATGAAAAATATTTC
>QRFJ01001024.1:0-55595 GCA_006176705.1 Cocos nucifera | reverse complement strand
GGTTCATTAGTAGGTTAAAAGTGGTACCCTCCACCGATGGTCCAGTCCTATCGTAGTACGAAAACCATAGCTTAGGCTAAAGAACCAAAAGACTAGCATATTCTACATCGCCATCACCTTTGATTTTAGATCTGGATGACGTCGATCTTTGGAAGATCGATGAAAAAGGAGAACTTGACTGACCCATTTGCTAAGGCCATGGAACTAAGAAGTTCTACGAGCTCAAGTGAAAGATAGGATATTTGATATCATTTTGATTGGCTTTAGTCCAAGTGGGAGTTGTTGAAAAATATGTCCTAAAGTCAATCATCTAAGTGGTAGATGATTGAAATTAGTATTGAATTATCTAATAATAATAGTTATTTGGCTGGTTCATCATAGAAATTCTATTTTTCTTAAATGAACTCTTAAATTATGATGAAGTTCTTAGAACCATAATCAATCAATAAAGGAGAATCTATCAGATCGTTCTTAAATTATTCACGACTAAATGATAAGTTATTAATAAGGATGATAACTTATCGAGTATAGGTCGTTGTATGCCATATGCGTTAGTTGTCCTCGTAACCAAGTGGTGTGAAGACATTGGTATAGCATCTAGATGAGATGTAGGAGTACATCTACACTGAGCATGATCAATGTAGCACTCTACTGTCAAGAGTAGCTAGCTAAGGCCAATGGGTATAGGTGTCCCTCCAACCTATGATCACTAAGGTGACTTGCAAGCAACTCACTGTACTTTAGTACCGGACTGCCCATATTTTAATATAGGTTCAAAAGGTTTCTGAGTATAGTCAAGTGCCTGTGAAGTCGATGTGTGAGTCAAGATGGGATTGACCACTCTTGATTAGTTTCAAGAAGAGAATGACTAATTATGTTTCAATTTAGCAAAACCTAGGCCTAGGTAATCTTTGTAAGGAGTCACGGGATTTGCAAAATTTTGAGATACAATAGAGATGACTTGTATGATTGTTTGATAGCATACTCGCAGTCATCTTGAGCATTAATAGTCAAAGGGATGAATTATACAATAACCATGGGCCAGGGTTCTAAGAATGTTGTTTTGCATACATTCAACCTACCCAGACATCAAGAACCATTGCTAGATGGTTACTTTGATTAGTATAAAAATTGGTTTCTATGCTACTGGCTTAGGCTCGAACCTATAGGGTCACACACACAAGCAGTTGTAACTTAATCAAATGATTAATCGATGATTGAAAATTGTTCTAAGGTCAAACATTCAATGCGATTGATATTTGATCTAATGCAAGTGTTGCAGGAGGATTGATTATTAATTGAATGTTAATTGGCTCAATCTGATTGAGCAATTAGGTTGAGATAAAGTTTAATTAAATTAAATTTAATTAAAATTAGTTTTTACTTAATTAGATTAAGTCTAATTGGTTTATTGGATAAGCTAATTGCAAGGAAAAAATAATTCCTAGTTGGATTAGGATTTGAGTGCTCCTAATTCATAATTGAGTTAGAATTTAAATCAAATTTAAATATGATTTAAACCTAACTTAATAAGATTATTAGTTGGACTAGGATCATTCATAATTAGAATTGCACTAATTTTATTTTAATTGGGTTCAAAATTGATTTGACCTAGTCAATACATGTGAATCCTAGTTAGACAAGGATTCCTTGTTTTCTTCCTTGAGCAAATTATCTCCAACGCCCACCTAATTTATTTCTAGATTATTTCTATGATTTCCATGACTAACATTGAATTCCATTGCCCCATATCTGGTTTAATTTGAATCAAATCTGATTTGACCCTTTTTGGAAAGTTGTTTGGATTTGTTTTCTTTTGAATGAGTCCCTGTTGACCAAAACTCCTCTTCTCCTCTTGCACCATTTTTCTCCATGCCATACTTGTTTCTTGTTGCCACTTTTTACTCTCCTTTTGTGCATGGTTTCCTGATCTTCATGTAGGAAAAATAGGGGAAGGGGCATCCAAGAGTTGGATGCCCCATTGCTTCCTTGTTTGACTAGGTCAATTTGACCTAGTATCCCTTATTTTGTGGCACCTCCTACTAGATAGGAGGAGAGCATAAAATATTCTAGAGTTCGGTGAAAAAGAAAGAAGAAAAAGAGGAGAATGGCATGAGGAATGATGGCACCCAACATCTTGGAGAAATCCTTCAATTATGACATCAAAGGTTGATGTCTTAAAGAGACTAGGTAAGAGAGAAGACTGTCTTCTCTTGTGATTTTGTTTAAAAATCTTTATCATTTATTCTTGATTTATTTTTATATGATAAAAATTTGAGAGAGAGAGAGAGAGGATGAGGGCATGAAGATCTGTGCTCCAAGATGTTGGTGAAAGGAAATCCTGATTTCCCGGACCAGGTTCGTTCAGATATGATCAGATCAAGAGATATATGTCAAAACTTTTTCTCTTTGATCTAGATCAGATCTAAGATGTCTTAGATCTGATTATTATTATTTTAGAAATTAAATAAAATCTAGATAAATTAAATCAAATTTAATTTACCTTGATAGGGGTAATCCTATTACCCATTGATGATCCTGTATGCAGCAGAAGGTTCTGGATCAAGCCACACAAGTGCCTGACCTCTACCGATATTCACTCGGACTGGATCTGGAGATCCTCTTTTTCTCTATCACATCTCCAAAAATTAGATCTGGATCTGATTTGGAGGATCTTCAAAACTCCTTTTGAATATCAGCAGTCGTCCTTTGCAGTAGTGCAGCCTTTTAGCTTCTAGTCGCCTTTCTTTGATCTGGATCGCACCAACCAAAAATCCAAAACTCCTTTTGGATGTGGAGAGGAAGGGGAGAAGGTGGTTTGGCATGGAGGAAGAGGGGAGAGGCAGCCTTGGGCGTGGGAATTATGATTCCTTTCAATCACTTCCAATCACTATCTGGGTTGGGCGCAGGGTCTTCATTATAGACTAAGCGTGATCCAACTCCTCTTCTTCCCAACCAATCACAACTCTTTGTGAAATCAGATCTAAATCTGATTGGTCGAAATAGAGTTCCCAGAATTCCTCCTTAGAGGATGCCTAAGATCAGTCAAAGTTGGTTCTAGGAGAACTCTAATTGGAATCCAAAAAGGAGATGGAGTCCTTGTCCAACAAGGACTCCTAGGCACCTCCAACTTGGGCACACGCCTAGGGTGGTGTGCATCCTCCTCCTTGCCAGGTTCTGGCAGGAGGACAAGCCCCCACCAGCTCTCCAATAGGTGCGTGACATGTGGTCAAAAGTCAAAGTGTCAATGGTCAACATTTGACCAGTCAAAGGTAGACTTTTGACGAAAGTCAAAGAACAAGAAATGGCAGGTGTCCAAAAATGGCAGAAAATGTCTTACAAAATAAGACAACCATTTCTGACTTGGACAACCTCCAGTCAAACCATATGAAGGCCTCTGATTGAGCACAAACTCCTTTGGCTCAGGCAGGATAACTTATTTATGATAGTAAAAGAAGAACGTTAGGTTCAATCGAGTGCTAGCATGATTTCCTTGAACCTAATTAAATCTCATTCAGATCAATTGAACTGGACCAGTTCAATTGATGATCACCAGATTCAAACCCTTATTTGTGTGACCTATTTAGGTTCAGTTCTCTATGGTAATGGGATATGTCATGATCTCTATCATCGACATCATCGAAACCTTTCGATGGATCAGAACTCTTCTGATTCGAACAGCTAGAATGATCGATCATCTAAATCATTCTAATTGCTCCCAAAATCCACCAGTGACACCTAGCAGTATATGGTGGCAACCCATCAGAGCTGAATGTGAACCTCTTGGTGCAGCTACCTATGTGATTAAGTCCTTCTATCTTGAGCCCCGATCAGATTAGGGTTAAGGTGAACTCGTCAAACCCTAGTTTCTATCATATGATGTAATCATTCGATTTGAATCCAATGTGAAAATCTAAATAGAAACTCTTTCTGTTATTTCACTCTACCATTACCATGGGCTTTTGGACTTAATTCTCATGATCATCATAGGGCTGCTCCTCTACCACCGAGGTAGATAGATTCCATCTTGATGCCATCCTGTTCCTACAATGAACATGCTATAGCCAACATACACCTCAGGGTTCCATATGGCTAGGAGACCGAGTAATGATGTAGTCAAACTATAACACCCTTAAGGTGAACTGTCGATGCACCTCAGGTCAAAGAATCAGACACACTACTACAGCATCGAGTCAATCATTGACGAGAAGGTAGACTCCCCAATGACTACTTGAGGTGGTCACGCTCAGTGCCCTCATTCTCTAACGAGTATCTGTACACTCGCTCCGATGTCTCCACACCATAGACTCAAGACTTATCTACTAGAGAGAAGCGATTGTACACCAACCTTCTGGATCAATCACCATCCTCGTGATGGTCGTATGGTTGGGAGCATTTTATGAGTTAATAATAATTATTCATGTCTTAAATTTTCAACTCTTGAAAATATGAATTATTATTACCATTAACTCAAAGGATGTATCATAGACACTAAATACACATATGTGATAGAAAATAACCCCATTTTATTGATATTAGTTAAAATTTAAATTTTGCCCTTAGAAGTGTATTACAAGTGTCAGCCAATTCTGGCTTCTAGGGTACATATATCTAACAATCTCCCATTTGTCCTAAAGCCAATTGGCTACAAGTCTAAGTCCCATCTTCTCAAGGTGGGCTTCGATCCTCTGCTGGCCCAACGGCTTTGTAAGTGGGTCTGCCACATTATCTATGGAGTTGAATCTCTTGACCTCGACATAACCCTTCTCGAGGTAATCATGGATGAGGTGGTATCGCCGCTCAATATGCTTGGATTTTTGGTGAGACCTCGACTCCTTAGCAAGGGCTATGGTGCCATTATTGTCACAGTATAGAAGAATGGCATCTGTTGGCATTACTCCTATTTCTACAGCAAACTTCTTGTACCAGAATGCTTCCTTCGCAGCTTCTGATGTAGCAATATATTCTGCTTCCATGGTGGAATCTGCTATCACCATTTGCTTGGAACTCTTCTAGCTGACAGCACCACCATTACATACAAACAGACTCCCAGATGTCAACTTTCTATCATCTATATCGGACATAAAATCTGAGTCTGTGTATCCCTGGACTTGGAGTTCTCCGTTACCAAAGACCAACATCATATCCTTAGTTTTTCTTAAGTACTTAAGGATACATTTCATAGAAGTCCAGTGTTCTTCACCTGGATTTGACTGATATCTGCTTGTGACACTTACAGCATGGGCTATATCAGGTCGTGTACATAGCATGGCATACATGAGGCTCCCTATTGCAGAAGCATAAGGAATCATGCTCATGCGTTTTATTTCCTCAAGTGTGCTGGGGCACATCTTCTTGGAAAGATGAATACCATTTTTGAAGGGTATTAATCCCCTCTTAGAGTTTTCCATACTAAACCTCTTTAGTACTTTCTCTATGTACATCTTCTGTGAAAGTCCCAGCATCCTATTCGGTCTATCCTTATAGACCTTAATTCCAAGAATAAAGGATGCTTCGCCTAGGTCTTTCATGGAGAATTCCTTGGACAACCATAATTTGACTGTTGTCATCATGGGAATATCATTCCCAATAAGGAGGATGTCATCCACGTACAGCACGAGGAAGACAACAGTGCTCCCCCTGACCCTTTTGAAAACACATAGTTCCTCTTCATTTTTGATGAAACCAAACGTTTTGATCACAACATTGAAACAAGTGTTCTAGCTTCGAGATGCTTGCTTAAGTCCATATATGGACCTTTGCAGCTTGCAAACCTTGTGATCAGTATCACTAGATGTGAAATCTAGTGGCTGTTCCATATAGATATCTTCCTCAAGATATCCGTTTAAGAATTCCATTTTCACGTCCATTTGCCATATTTCGTAATCGAAATAGGCTACAACGGCAAGTAATGTGTGGATGGATTTTAGCATTGCCACTAGGGAAAAGGTATCCTGATAGTCAATGCCTTCGCGTTGACTATAACCTTTTGCCACTAGTCTAGCCTTGAATGTCTCCACATTCCCATCTGCAACAATCTTGAAAATTCATTTACGCCCAATACGTACTATACCTTCTGGTGGATCTACCAAGGTCCAGACATGGTTCGAGTGCATCGAGTCAATTTCTGACTGCATTGCCTCTAGCCATTTCTCGGAGTCGATATCTGTTATCGCCTTGTTGTAGGTTTTGGGATCATCACCATGAGCACCATTGCCTATGAGGAACGTTTCCTCTACTTCCTCTGAAATAATATATAAGTATCTCTCAGGGAGACGGGAAACTCTTTCTGATCTACGAGGTGGAGGAGGTAGTGTTCTTATTAGCTGAACCTAATTTGGTTCAATTGGTCCTTAGCTCATTGTACTTGTGAGACTTTCTCATCAAGCTTGATCTGCTTTCCAATGCTGCTATCTTGAATAAACTATTTTTCATGAAAGATGGCATGTCGACTCACAATCACATTGTGGTCTTCTGAAATGTAGAAATAATATCCTAATGACTCTTTAGGATATCTTATGAATCTAGCTCTGAAGCATCTAAACTCTAACTTGTCCGCTTGTTGTCTTTTGACATGAACCGGACAACCCCAAATTCTGAGATGACTCAGACTTGATTTCTTACCATGCCATATCTCATACGGTATGGTAGAAATGGTTTTAGAGGGAACCCTATTCAGTAGATAAATTAAAGTTAACAATGAGTGTCCCCAAAGAAAATCAGGGAGGTTTGTGAAGCTCATCATGGATCGAACCATATCCAATAGGGTCCAATTTCTCCATTCTAAAACCCCATTGAGTTGAGGTGTTCCTGGTGGAGTCCATTGAGAGACTATGCCATTTTTCTTAAGATAGTCTAGGAATTTCTGGCTAACGTATTCACCTCCTCGATCTGATCGAAGAACCTTAATGGATTTTTCAGTTTGTTTTTCTACTTCATGTCTGAATTCTTTGAACTTTTCAAAAGCTTCAGACCTGTGTCTCATAAGATACACATACCCATACCTAGATAGATCATCGATAAAGGTAATGAAGTAGACAAAATTGCCTTTAGTTGGCACATCAAATGGGCCGCACACATCAGTATGTACTAGGGCAAGGAGATCTGTGGCCCTCTCCCCATGTCCAACAAAAGAGAGTTTAGTCATTTTGCCTTGAAAACAAGATTCACAAGTTGGATATGACTCGGATGTCAATGGACTCAATAGCCCATTTTTCTTCAATTTGTTGATCCTATCTTCTGCTATATGACCTAATCTCAGGTGCCATAGATACCTGTCGTTTGGACTATCCCTAGGTCGTTTGGCATTCATGTTTTGCTCGATAGTTAGAACAGGTATATCAATATGTAGCTGATAAAGACCCTTAATAAGGAAACCATTTGCAATTTTATTTCTTTCATAAAGAATGTTATAATGGTCCTTAAAGAAGGTAATCATATAGCCTTATTGTGCTAAGCATGAAATAGAAATCAAATTCCTACTAGCTGCAGGCACATAATAACAATCTTTTAAAACTAAGTCTAAAACAGATGGTAATCAAAGAGGGTATGCTTCCACAGCTACTGCAGCAACTCTTGCTCCATTACCGATGCGTAGGATCATGTCTCCATCCCTCAACCTCCTACTATCCTCAAGATCCTGCATGGAAGTGCACAGATGAGCACTTGAACTAGAGTCAAGCATCCAACTGGATGTAGAAGAAACCATAAGGTTAGACTCAATAATAAGCATACCTCTAGAAGGACCATCCTTCTTGTTCTTCAGGGTGGCCTGGTAAGTAGGGCAGTTTCGCTTCCAATGGCCGTCGCTGTTGTAATGGAAATACTTTCCTTTGACATCGACCTTTTTCTTCGGTTCTGTCTTGTTCTTCTTTGCTCCTTCTATCTTCTGCTTTTTCGCAGACTTCTTTTTCTTTCCATAAGACTTTCTTTTGGAAGAAGTCCGTTCCATAGCAAGAATTGAGCCTTTAGAACCTTTCATAGAAAGCTCAGCGGTAACCAGCATATTCATTAATTCGGTCAAGGAATTTTGAAGTTTATGCATGTGGTAATTCATGATGAATTGCCCATATGCATCAGTCAAGGATTACAGAATAATATCATTGCAGATCCAAGTCCAACTTCACATCGAGCTTCTCAAGCTCTTCCATGTCCTTGATCATTATCAGACAGTGATCTTGGACTGACTGCCCATCATGCATCTTAGCCTTAAAAAGTAGTTTCGTGACTTGATACTTGGCTGCGTGACTCTGTTCACCAAACATCTCCTGCAGGTGAGCCAACATTTGGCGAGCAGTCTCGATATCTTCATGCTGGCGCTGGAGCTCATCAGACATCGAGCCCAACATATAATATCTTGCCTTATTATCTTCGTCTATCCATTTCTCCAAAGACGCTCTCTATTCAATGGATGGGTGGGCTGGTAAGGTGGGTGGGTCCTGGTCCAGTACATGGGTTAACTTCTCGGAACCTAAAACTATTTTGTAGTTCTTGAGCCAATCTTTATAATTGGGTCCAGTCAGTCTATGTGTGTCCAGGATACGTGCCAATGGGTTGGATGCAGACAATTTTCTGTAGAGAGTCAAAGATTCTAGTTAGATATTGTAATTTTGACTTGACCAATTTGTTTAGAGATTTTATTTTTAAATAAATTAGCTCCCACTATTTTCTCAGATCCCTACACTCCCTCTGTAGAGATGCGAAAATCTCCACGATTAATGATTTCTAGTGGGTGGTGCGGTCTCACCAGTTGACTCGTCACCTCACCTAACAGTTATTGGTGATGGGTTAGCCAATGAGTGAACAACTCTTGTTCAATTATTCTCTAATCATGGTGCACCCAAACTTGGTCTCTAATTCATGAATCTCACCGTATCCAAAATATTGATCCACTCCTTAGTTAAGTCAGACCCACCATTTGTATAGACTGGATTCCTAATTGAGTCTCTCACCGTATCCGGAATATTGAGCCCAACTCATCCTCCAGCCCATAGCATCCAATGCCTAATAGACATGGTTGCGTCTTCCCGGTGCAACTGAGCCACTGTATCCAGCCAAGAACTATCAACCCCGGGAAGGGTCTGCACGTCTACAATGGTGGAATACCTCAGACTTAATCTTTTCTTAGAGAGAATTGATTCAGGTCTCATTAAACTAGACTTGTCATAGTCATAACAATTATGACTAACCTAGTGGCATGGGTTAGCTCGGATTATTGACCACCTCAGATCAGAACTATGTCAATAGATATGGCCAGGTAAGTAAGACCAGTGGAAGGAATATGCCACTAACTCATACAAGAATGCATTCGGGTCGAGTAGCTTCCAATTAAAAACCAGTCGGTCGTATGTGCCAAACTTACCTTAGACACCAAATTGTTGAGCCAGAACCAATTGGGTTAGCCTACAATCCAGACTCTAACCTCTGAGCCTAATTAGGTCTTGCTTGATCGTGACTCGATCTTGACCCAGACTTAATCCTATTAGACCGGTTATTTTAAGCATTGTTGATCCCATCTAACCAACTCTTGATTCAGTTTGATCAACCACTTAGACCTAATTGAGCTACCCAAGCTCGAACCAAGTATTATGAATATGTCCTAGATCTGAATTCTCAATTTTAGATCTAATTGATATTCCATAATCTTAATTTTTAATTAAGTAGGGTTCATAAACAAAATATGCACAATAAATCCTAGGGTTTCAGGATCTAGGGTTTTGCAGAAAGTAAGTTTTGAGTTTCTGATTAAGAACGAACATGTAGCATCCCTACACATCATAAGAACACCCCATCGAATGGAAAGAGAGGGCCTTTAAATCCTTCTTCATTCTTATGACCGGACAGCCAAGAGGAACGCCTTAATCAGGAACATGCAATACTACAAAATAGTTTTAGATGTATATCATATATCTCATATACAAATCAGATCTAAACATGGCATATTTTGCATACATCTCATGTATCGAATAATGCATATTTTCATATCTAAATTATCTCATAATAATCTAAAAAATTAGATTTAAATTGATCTAATCAAAATAAATTCTAATCTAGACAATTATGTAGAACTATTCTACAACTAGTCTAGACATGCATCAATCATATCTCATATGATATTTAAAATTTAATAATTTTATTTGCTATCTTTTAGATGTTATTATCAAAAAATAGTAAATAAATAGATCTGAAATATTATTTAATCAAATTAAATTGAAAACATGTAAGACTATTTTATAGAACTATTCTACTTTAGAACTAGTCATGCATATTTTCTAATCTTAGATCCTAATCATTTAATTTTAATTTTTTCTGATTTCAAATCTGATCACATCTCATGTGATATCTGAAATCATTTATTTTCTAATTAAAATAAATTTAAAATTAGATCTAAATACTTTTAGAACCTTGGCTCTGATACCAGTTGAAAGAAAATCCTGATTTTCCGAACCAGGTTCGTTCAGATCTGATCAGATCAAGAGATATATTTCAAAAATTTTTCTCTTTGACCTCGATCAAATCTAAGATATTTCAGATTTGATTATTATTATTTTAAAAATTAAATAAAATCTAGATAAATTAAATCAAATTTAATTTACCTTGATATGGGTAATCCTATTACCCGTTGATGATCCTGTATGCAGCGGAAGGTTCTGGATCTAGCCATGCAAGTGCCTGGCCTGTACCGATATCGACTTAGACTGGATCTAGAGATTCTCTTCTTCTCTATCACATCTCCAAAAATTAGATCTAGATCTAATCTAGAGGATCTTCAAAACTCCTTTTGAAGATTAGCAGTCGTCCTTTGCAGCAGTGCAGCCTTCTAGCTTCCAGTCGCCTTTCTTTGATCTGGATCGCACCAACCAAAAATCCAAAACTCCTTTTGGATGTGGAGAGGAAGGGGAGAAGGTGGTTTGGCATGGAGGAAAAGGGGAGAGGCATCCTTGCACATGGGAATTGTGATTCCTTTCAATCACTTCCAATCACTATCTGGGTTGGGCGCAGGGTCTTCTTTATAGACTAAGCGTGATCCAACTCCTCTTCTTCCCAACCAATCACAACTCTTTGTGAAATCAGATCTAAATCTGATTGGTGGAAATAGAGTCCCCTGGATTCCTCCTTAGAGGGCGCCTAAGATCAGTCAAAGTTGGTTCTTAGGAGAACTCTAATTGGAATCCAAAAAGGAGATGGAGTCCTTGTCCAACAAGGACTCCTAGGCTCCTCCAACTTGGGCACATGCCTAGGGTGGCATGCACCCTCCTCCTTGCTAGGTTCTGGTAGGGGGATAAGCCCCCACCAGCTCTCCAATAGGTGCATGACATGTGGTCAAAAGTCAAAGTGTCAATGGTCAACATTTGACCAGTCAAAGGTAGACTTTTGACCAAAGTCAAAGAACAAGAAATGGCAGGTGACCAAAAATGGCAGGTAATGTCTTACAAAATAAGACAACCTTTTCTGACTTGGACAACCTCCAGTCAAACCATATGAAGACCTCTGATTGAGCACAAACTCCTTTGGCTCAGGCAGGACAACTTATTTATGATAGTAAAAGAAGAACGTTAGGTTCAATCGAGTGCTAGCACGATTTTCCTTGAACCTAATTGAATCTCATTCAGATCAATTGAACTAGACCAATTCAATTGATGATCACTAGATTCAAACCCTTGTTTGTGTGACCCAGTTAGGTTCAGTTCTGTATGGTAATGGGATATGTCATGATCTCTATCATCGACATCATCGAAACTCCTTTCGATGGATCAAAACTCTTCTGATTCGAACAGCTAGAATGATCGATCATCTAAATCATTCTAATTGCTCCCAAAATCCACCAGTGACACCTAGCAGTATATGGTGGCAACCCATCAGAGCTGAATGTGAACCTCTTGGTGCAGCTACCTATGTGATTAAGTCCTTCTATCTTGAGCCCCGATCAGATTAGGGTTAAGGTGAACTCGTCAAACCCTAGTTTCTGTCATATGATGTAATCATTCGATTCGAGTTCGATGTGAAAATCTAAATAGAAACTCTTTCTATTATTTCACTCTACCATGGCCATGGGCTTCTGGACTTGATTCTCATGATCATCATAGGGCTGCTCCTCTACCACCGAGGTAGATAGATTCCATCTTGATGCCATCCAGTTTCTACAATGAACATGCTATAGCCAACATACACCTCAGGGTTCCATATGGCTAGGAGATCGAGTAATGGTGTAGTCAAACTATAACACCCTCAAGGTGAACTGCCGATGCACCTCAGGTCAAAGAACCAGACACACTACTGTAGCATCGAGTCAGTCATTGATGAGAAGGTAGACTCCCTAATGACTACTCGAGGTGGTCATGCTCAGTGCCCTCATTCTGTAACGAGTAGCTGTACTCTCGCTTTGATGTCTCCACACCGTAGACTCAAGACTCATCTACTAGAGAGAAGTGATTGTACGCCAATCTTCCGAATCAATCACCATCCTCGTGATGGTCCTATGGTCAGGAGCATTTTATGAGTTAACAATGATAATTCATGTCTTAAATTTTCAACTCTTGAAAATATGAATTATCATTACCATTAACTCAAAGGATGTATCGCAGACACTAAATATACATATGTGATAGAAAATAATCCATTTTATTGATATTAGTCAAAATTATAATTTTGCCCTTAGAAGTGTATTACAAGTGTCAGCCAATTCTGGCTTCTAGGGCACATATATCTAATAGTTGGGGCATGAAGATCAATTTTGGACATGATCTGATCATGTCCTGATGAGAGAAAGAAAAGAGAAGATGGTCTTCTCATAGGGTTTCTTTAAGAATCCTAAGTATAAGAAAATCATATCAGAGTGTATAGAATCTTCTCTATATTTAGTATGATTTTTCAATAAGAAAAATAGTGTGTATAGGATCTAGAAATATGAGAAAAGCCTAGGTGAGAAGGTCTTCCCTTTGTCCTATTATAAGGATGTTTTCAGGACATCAATTGTTGATATCCTGAAAGAGAAGATTTGTCTTCTCTTAGGATCCTTTTCTAATGCATTTTATTTTTTGATTTATGGAAGATCCTATTGGGGGGAAACCTCGCTCCTACTAAAGTTTGGTCTGATGCTCAACCCAATGTAATCTATAATCGTAGAACAGCTTTAACCGCGAATTCCTCCTTCCAGACTTCTCCATCAGTCGGACTCCTTTCGGACTTTTCCATCAGTCAAACTCCTTTCAGACATCTATATCAGCTAAATTTGTTTCAAACTTCTCTATCAGTCAAACTCCTTCTGAACTTCTCCATCAGTCGAACTCCTTTCAGACTTCTCTACAATCAGACTCCTTTCAGACATCTCTATCAGTGGAACTTCTTTCGAACTTTTTCTTCAGTAGGATTCCTCCATCAGATGAATCCCCCTTCAGATTTCTCCTCCAGTAGATCTACTTTCGAATTCTTCCACTAGATCAACTTTCAGATTTCTCCAGCAGACATTCTTCAAGATTTTTTCAATCGCAGAGCTTCCAAACCCCTTTCGACCGAACTTCCTGTAGTCGCTCAGAAGGGTCTCCTCGCCTATGCGAATCAGGTTCTATACATGGCATGGACCAACCCATGCACAGACTACCTTAGGGGAGTCTGAACTCCATTGAAATTGATATAACTCAAAATTCTGCATCGATCGATGTCCACTCCTCGAAACTTCAAGTATTAAATCTCAACGAACTGGCATGTCATGACAACAGACACTACTCTGGATAACAAACTCCATGTGCCCTAGAGTGGTCAACTACCAGATGATTATAGCTGTCGCTCTCAGTTTGTTGTGGGCTCCATCTATAAAAGGGATCCTCTAGATACGTTTCTCTCAAGGGCTCTCTTCTTCTTTCCTAAACTCTGCTACTTTCTCTTCTGAGCACTCCATTTCTGTTGGTCAGAAGAGCAGACTTGATCATCGAAGGATCCTGTCGGAGCCACCATTTTGACTTCGGTTAGGACTTATCTTGTAGATTTTCGATTGTGACCTTATCTTCTTCAGCTTCAGCTCGATTCTAGCATCAGCCAGATTCTACACCAATAGAATTAGTACTGGAGGAAGGGTCCCTTGAGCCCTTATTCCAAAAGGAGCGCCCAGTCAATCTTGATCCTTTTCTTTTCTTAATCCTTCGAGATCCATCTCTGTTCAATCTTTTTAGCTTAGAAATGCCTCCAAAGAAGACAACCATCCGATGATCCACTACTTCTGCTGTCAGATCTGAGCCAGATCTATCATCCATACTCCATCACCAACACCTCGACCCCCTCCATTGGTGGCCACGGTAGATTTAGAGCAGTTCAACCTACTGATGCAATAGGTTCGAGGCCTCATCGAAATGGTGTAGGTCATGCAGCAATCTCTGGTGGTGGCTCCATCAGAAAACCCCCTGTCGGGGTATTAAGAATCGATCCAGAGGAGGCATATTTGGATCAGTAGACACATCAATCCTGGGAAAGGAAAATAGAGAGTTGAAGAACCTTGTTCTGACCATGATTCCTCTTCAGAACAAACCTTCTCCATCTACAGTCAAAAATCTTTCAGGATCTATGATCGAGATGATGTTCTCGATCAAAAATTATAAGAAATAGACCAACAGATTGAGAAACTCTGCCATGTCATCCCGACTCATCATGACAACATCTGCATCGATCCCCCCTTCTCTACTTGAATTATACAAGAGCCTATCCTGTCAAACTTCAAGCTTCCTCAATTTGAAAGCTACGATGGAACCTCTGATCCCATCAACCACTTGGAGGTCTTTCGGACCATAATGCTGCACCATGGCATGCCAGATGCAATCTTGTGCCAAGCTTTTCTATCTATCTTGAAGGAAGCAGTAAGAAATTGATACTTAATACTGATATCGGGTACGATCTTCTCTTTCGATCAGATAAGCCATCAGTTTGTGGCTCATTTTATCAGTAGCCGACATCCTAAGTGAGATTCGGACTCCCCCATCAACATTAATTAGAAAGAGGAAGAGTCAATCTGGGCTTACGTCAACCACTTCAATATTGCTTCCCTTGAGGTTCGAAATCTAGACTAGTCCAATGCCATGGCCGTGCTGAAGGGTGGCCTTCAAAAGAATGATCTATTGTTCTCTCTTGAGAAGAAATATCCTAGAGATTTTGCTGATCTGCCAGCTCGAGCTGAAGGATATGCCCGAGCTGAAGAAGCCATCAAGTTGAAGGATGAGAAAGTCGCAGGAGAGCAGCAGACCGACGAATCTAGTAAGCCTGTAGTTGAAGAAAAGCCGAACGAAGTTTGACCGCGCTCCTAGACTCCCTCCGAGCACAAGCAAGCCTGAACTCCTCCTCGATTTTATCTTCAAAGAAGCCCTGATAGAAGGATGCGAAGAGGTTTTCCTTAGAAGATTCCACAACTATGCCTCCCTTAATGCTTCGAAAATATAAGTACCGATGGAGATTAAGGAGCAACTACCAAGGTCGAAGAGGATGCGCACTCATCCTCACAAGCACAATCCTAACAAATACTATCTCTACCATCATGACCACAATCATGATCCTGAAGAATGTATTCATTTTCAGGATGAGATCGAAGAGCTCATCAGGCAAGGTTGGCTTGGCTGATTTCTACGACGTCGGCTCAAAGGAAGAGAGGATCGGCCAAGGG
Organism: Cocos nucifera; assembly: GCA_006176705.1. Lineage (NCBI taxonomy): Eukaryota > Viridiplantae > Streptophyta > Magnoliopsida > Arecales > Arecaceae > Cocos > Cocos nucifera. Next base: position 39,952 of record QRFJ01001024.1, on the reverse strand, counting down.
CACTACCATAGTCAGAATTATCGAGGAGGGAGGAGCAACAGGAAGACCGGCCACCTTTTGGCATCATCAATACCATTTTTAGGGGACCTCAATGAGAGGAGGCTAGTGGATCTAAAGGATCAGTGAAGAGATAAAGGACTGAAGAATCCATAGCCTTCATTGAAGTAGATGCATAGGGAGTTCAGCTCCTGCATGACGATGTGATTATAATTGCTTTAAATATTATGGACTATGATGTACGCTGCATCCTTATTGATAATCGAAGTTCGACTGATATTTTATTTTATGATGCTTTTTACAAAATGTCTAACCAGCTGGGACCAATGAACTCTCCGTTGATAGGCTTCACTAGCGATGTAGTACTAGTTGAAGGTATAATAACGTTGGTTGTAGCTGCAGGATAATATCAAAGATAGTTTAGGGTGTGAGTGGATTTTCTAGTAGTAAAAGCACCATTCACTTACAATGCAATCCTCGACCGACCTGACCAAAATGCACTTCGGGCAGTAGTATCGACAGATTACTTGAAAATGAAGTTCCTAACAAGCTATTATTGAAAAATATGTTCTAAAGCCAATCATTTAAGTAGTAGATGATTGAAATTAGTATATTAATTATCTAATAATAATAGTAATTTGGTTACTTCATTATAAAAGTTCTATCATTCTTAAATGAACTCCTAAATTATGATGAAGTTCTTAGAACCATAATCAATCGATAAAGGAGGATTTATCGAATGGTTATTAAATTGTTCATGACTAAATGATGGTTATTAATAAGGATGATAACTTATCGAGTACAGATCGTTGTATGCCATATGAATTGGTTATCCTCATAATCAAGTGGTGTGGAGACACTGGTACGGCATCTAGGTGAGATGTAGGAGTACATTTGCACTAAACGTAATTAATGTAGCACTCTACTGTCAAGAGTAGCTAGCTAAGGTTAATGGATATAAGTATCCCTTCGATGATCGCCATGCTGACTTGCGAGCAACTCACTGTACTTTGATGCTGGACTGCCTATATTTCTAATATAGATGATGGAACATTTTTGGATATAGTCAAGTACTTGTAGAGTCAGTATGTGAGTCAAGATAGAATTGACCACTCCTAATTAACTTCAGAAAGAAAATGTCTGACAATGTTTTAATTTAGCAAAACTAGGCCTGGATAATCCTCGTAAGGTGTCATGGGATTTGCAAAATTTTGAGACACAATAGAGATAACTTATATGAGTGTTTGATAGCATACCCAAAGTTGTCTTGAGCATTATTGGTCATAGGGATGAATTATACGATCACCATGGGCCAGGATTCTAAGAATGTTGCTTTGCATACATTCGACCTATCTGGATGTCGAGAATCGTTGCTAGATCGTAACTTCGATTGGTACAAAAAATAATTTTTATACTACCGACTTAGGTTTGAACCTATGGGGTCACACACGTTAGGCTTGTAACCTGATTGGATGGTTAATCGATGATTAAGAATTATTTTGTGGTTAAACATTCAATGCGATTGATGTTTGACCTAATGCAAGTATTGCAGGAGGATCGATTAGCAATTGGATTGCTAATTGGCTTAGTTTAATTGAGTAGTTAGGCTAAGATGAAGTCTAGTTGAATTAGATTCAATTAGAATTGATTTGGATTTAATTAGATTAAGTCTAATTGTTTATTGGATAAGCCAATTGCAAGAAAAGAATAATTTCTTATTTGACTAGGACTTGGGTGCACCTGATTGACTTAAGATTTAAATTAAATTTAAATTCTTATTTAATTAGATTTAATTAGGCACCTTGTTGGACCAAAATAACCCTTAATTTGGTTATATTTAATCTATTTTAAATAAGATTTAAATTGGGTTTAAAATAATTTTGATCTAGTCAAAAAGGAGGAGTCCCAGTTGAATGGGGACTCTCTCTCTTTCACCTATGCCTAAGAAAGCCCACACCATATTTTAATTTTAGATTTTTTTCTATGATTTCCACACCTAAGAAATGATTTCCCATATCCTATTATCTTAGAAATTGGATTTAAATTTGATTTAGTCAAAATTATGAGGAAGTTGAAAATTGTTTCCTACTTGGAAGAGTCTTCTTTGACCCAAACTCCTCCCTCACTTGTGCGTCAACTCTACCCATTCCTCTCTATGTTATTCAGCCCTTTTTTCCTTAGTTTTGTGTGAGAGAATAAGTAATTATATGAAAAAATAAGAGAGAGGGGTGTCCAAGTCCAAGAGTTGGATGCCCCATAGAAGTTTTCCTTTGACTAGGTTTTGACCTAGTCTTGCAATAAAAGGTGGATGCCTCTTATGAGATGGTTTTAGGATATGAAAATCCTAGAAAATTTAGAGTAGAAGGAGGAGAAGGACTGGAGGATTTGTGGTGCCATGATTCTTGGAGAAGTGCCCTCAATTAAGACATCAAAGGTTGATGTCTTGAAGAGACAAGGTAACAGAAGATTATCTTCTCTTATTTTTTTTTTTTATGTTTCTCTCTTTCTATTTTATTTATGATTTTTATATGATAAAAATTTGAGAGAGAGAGAGAGAGAGAGGAAGGGCTTGAGGAAAGATGGTGACTAGATCCTTAGAGAAAAGATCTTCATCTAGACATCAATCGTTGATGTCATGAAGGCGCAAAGGTATGCGAAGATTATCTTCTCTTTGTTTTCTTTTGAGTATCTTCTTCTTTATTATTTTATGTAATTTTTATATGATAAAGATCTAAGAGAGAGAGTGAGTGAAAGAGGGCATGGAATCTGTGCTCCAAGGTATTAGGACATGGTGATCATTTTTGGACATGATCTGATCATGTCCTAATGCAAGAAGAAGAAGAGAAGAAGCTCTTCACTTAGGGTATCCTTGAGAGCCCTTCTTCTCAATTTTATTTATGCAATTTTTATGAGAAAAATTTGAGGGTGTGATATCTAAAAAATTAGAAAAAAATCGAGAGAAGAAGGTGTCCTCTGAACCTAGCAAAATAGATATTTTTAGGACATCAACCATTGACGTCCAGAAGGAGAAGATTTATCTTCTCCTAGGATTTATTTCACATGTGTTTTTATTTTTTGATTTATGCAAGATCTAAGGGTTGGATTCCTCCCTCATTCCTCCTCATGTTCATCATCTCATGGATTGTCCAAGAGATCTAAAGAATATGTATTTGATTAACCATCAGAAGGGATCCATGAGAAGCTAGCACTTCAAGCAAATCTTTATTCAACGAACCTCCGATTTATGTTGTAGATTTATGCGGATTATCTATAGAGGTCAGATGCTTGTGCAGCTCTAAAGGCAATAATGAATTTAGCTATAGAGTTTTCAACTCATGCAAAGGTAAGAGATCCGATATCTTGGTGACCTAGATGTGATCTAGGATTAGATCTAGAATTATTCTAGATTTAGGTATTGATGTGATCAATACCACTTATAATTAATTTAATTTTAGATTTATATTTGCATCATAAGATATTATAGATCCTTAATGTAGAATTTTGTAATTTGATTACATGCATGCTGTAGATTAAATAGTTTAATCTATGTCTTTTGCTACTCTATATTTCGAAAAAGTTTTAAAATCTATGCATGAAACCCTGCATATTTTCTATCAGTGGTATCAGAGCATCTAGGTTCTATTATAACATGTTTATGTATACTTTAGATTAAATCTAAAAATTAAAGTTAATTAAAGATCGCACATACTGCCATAAGGTTGTTCTGTTGTAAGGTTAAGCCCTTATAATGAAAAGGTTGTCCTAGTATGTGTTTATCTAAATAAAAATCATGAATTATTTAGATTAGATCTAAAAAGATTTATGATTTAATTAAAATAAATTTAAAATTTAATATATATTAGATCTATTTTAGATTATTTAGATTAGATCAAAATAATATCAGGATTGCACATACTGTCATAAGGTTGTCCTATTGTAAGGTTTATCCCTTACAGTGGAAAGATTATCCTAATATATACTGATCCAAGAAATCTAAGTCATAAATATGTTAGATGAGATCTAAAGTAATTGATTATTTATTTTTAGATTTTAAATCTAATTATAAATGGTTTATGATCTAATCCACACGATGTATTTTATGTTTAGATCTAATCCTCTTATTGCATATGTTGATATGTAATTTTTGTTTTGAACGTAGAATGTATCTGTATGTCATATTTATTTTATAGAAATTAAATTGTGAACTTACTTTCTGCAAAACCCTAGATTTGAAATCCTAGGATATGATCTAAACAATGAAATAAATCAGATCTAAAACTATATATTGAATATGATTTAATATAATTTGAAAATATTTCAAACAATAAAATTAGAAACTAATTCTAAGATTCCATAGACCTAAACCCATAAGAGTTGAATTTAATTGAGAATTAAGTGATTGTTTAGGATCTAGGTTTATGATTTGAAGATCCTAAGATAATTTCATAAAACTTGGGTTAAAGAAAAATGGGTTAGCTTTGATCAAGTCCTTAACTAGGTTAGACCTAGGTAGTTAATTAGGATTAGGTTGTTTCTATAGATCACTTCAATAGTTATAGTTGATCAAAGTCCATACATCTAACAAATGGATGCTGATCGTGGTTCAGTGGTCGAGCCCGAGTCTTTAGGTAGACCAAATCAAAACTGATAAACCAATTGGTGTCTAATGTAAGTCTGGCATCCCAAATCAGTGGTTTTTAATTAGTAGCCTGCTTACCTGGCCATTTCTGATGGTGTCTAAGGCATGCCTTGGCAGACTCTTCCATCGATCTCACAAACCTGGCCAATATAGTTAATCAAGTTTTTGATTAGGTTGCTCATTGATTTGTGCTAACCCATATCACATAGGAAATCAGTGAGACTGATTTAGGTGCCCATAGATCGTAATTGATCCTAGTCCTCATCAGTGACTTACGAAGTCAGTAAGAGGACTTGACTTGGTGAAGTCAGTGGGAGAAAATTGGTCCATGTTCTCTCTATCCTTAAATCACTAATAATTTAAATTTTCTAAAATTATTAGATCCTTAAAATGATAAAGCTATGGGGATAACGGAGTCATAGCCTCCCATTAATGTGTTTGATAATGGGTTCATTAACTCAATAATTATTGGAGGCCCAAAGGCCTAGTGCTTGTTAACTAACGAAATTATCATCCATCAAATGATGACTTGGATGTGTCTCTCTAATAGTGGTTGGGTTGGACAACCAAAGTTATGCCTGATCATTCATTGGTTGGATGCGCTAAGTATGGTCATGTTAATGGTTGGACCTAACTGGACCCTTTTCTGAGAAGGCCAAAGCCAACTGATCAGGGCCTAGGGCAAAATTAAAATTACTAAAAATTATTTGGAGAAATAATTGGTTATGAACCTACCCTTAGATGTACATGGATGGGCCAACGAAAGTTGGGCCCGTGTGCAGTCTATGTGGATTCCAGTACCTACTAAAAAATTAAAGTAACTTCTCTAATTGAAGGTAGAGGCTACCAGTTTGAATAAAATAGTGGAAGAACCTTTAAACTAAAGTCCAAGTATTTAGGCTTAAAATGATTCATATACAATAGGTCATTATTCTCTATTAAGGCTAAATCCTAATTACTCCTAACATGTTAGACAGTGATGACTTATGGATCCAACGTCGATAATCAGTATCGAAAGTTGAATATTGGTTTAGCAATATGAATGAATTCATATTGGGATTTTTGAGCCCAGTCAAAATAATTAGTCTAAGGTTAACCCAAATCAGGCATAGTACTTCTAATGTTTAAAATAGGATCATAGGAAGAAGATTTGTCATGCTTCCCTTGACCATAATAGGCTGAATAAGAGAAAGGAGCAAATATTGCTCATTAAAGATGTTATATGATAACACCTTAAAATTTTTCTATATGTAATTCTACTACCTGGATATTAGATACCAGTGGTCTTATGCAATTCGTTGCAAGGACTTAAGGTAAGTGGAATGTACACATCCTAGTTAAATTATGTCATGGATGTCTATGTTTGGCATTATAGGCTTAGTCATATTGATAATAATAGGATAAATGTATTAGCTTGAGAGGAAAATCTTGATATCAATGATTGTGAATCATTGATAGCCTATAAATCTTGTCTTCTTGGGAAGATGACAAAGTCACCTTTTACTGAAAAAGTTGAAGGAGTTGATAACGTTCTAAGTCCCATACATAGTGATGTATGTGAACCTTGAACTTAAGTGCCAAAGGAAGACATTAATATTTCATTACAGATGACCTACCTGAGCATGGGTACGTCTGGAATGAATCATTTGAAATATTCAAATAATTCAATAATAAAAAAAAACAAACTGGAAAAGGTATTAAAACTCTTCGATTAGATCGAGAAGGCAAATACTTATCCAGTGAGTTTGTGACATATCTAGGAGAGAATAGTATTCTCTCTCAGTGAATTCCTTTTCAGAATATGGTGTATCTAAAAGAAGAAATTAAATTTTGTTAGACATGGTTCAATCTACAATAGGGTATACTTGTCTACTTGTTGCAAGGTTATGCTCTTGTGACTATTTTTTTACTTTAAAAATTTATATTGAGTTAATCTGTTGCATTGACTCCATATGGGATATGGATCGAGCATAGACCTGGACTCTCACTTTTGGGTTTGGAGTTGATTAGCTTTTGTCATATATTTGCACACAGATAAACTTGGATCCTGGTCTAATAAGTGTTTAAGAATTATTAATTTTGCTATGCTAAAGAACATAAGATGTTCATCAGTTGTAGGACATTCCTTTTGGAATGGAGTTCCTTAGAGAAGGAACTGATGCCTATCAAGTTGAACTTATAAAAGTTTGACTAGTAGAAAAGAACTGACATTATCTGATAAACCTATAGAACTAGATTTGATTAGATCAAATTTGGAGCCCATTAAAGTGTCATCTTTAAGGAGATCCGGTAGAGTACTGTGTTAGCTAGATAGATACTTCAGTGTCTAGATTTGGGATGGTGATCATGTTGAGCTCAATGACAACAACAAGGATTCGATCACATATAAGGATACAGTGCAGTGGTCTGATTCTGAGAAGTGGCTTGGAGCCATATGATCCAAATTGAAGTCTATAAAAATCAATAGTGTATGGACACTAGTTGATCACCTGAAGGGATAAAACCCATTGGATGTGAATAGACTTTTAATAGGATCAAAGTAGCATAGATGGAAAGGTAAGGACCTATAAAGCATGTCTGAGTATCATCTCAGAGTTCGGACATACATTCTAAACGGATATTTTAGTTATGAATAAAGACAAACTCTGCACTTATTATTGGGCAAAATGTTTTGTAGTGTTATTACTTATGATGTTTGAGGATGAAATTCTCTTAATCCGAAATAGCATTTCAACATTGCAAGAAATAAAGGTTTAGCTATCATCTTATTTATCCATGTACGAGATTAGACATGGTATACTAACTAGAGGTAGTCAGCAGATACCAGTCTGATCCAAGTAAGAGCCACTAGAGGATTGTATAGATAATCCCTAAGTTTTTGAAAAATACTAAGGTCAAGTGGCTTAAATATGGAATTACTGACTTAAAATATATGGATGTTTTGATTTCAGTCAGAACAAGATGACAACCAGAAAATATTGACTCATACCCTAATTGTAGGAGCAATCCGTTGGAAAGGTTCCAAGCAGGATACTTTAACCTATTCAGTTAGTGATGTAGAGTACATCATGGCATATAATACTACCATGTAAGTTGTGTAGTTACTGAGGTTCATTAGCTGGTTGGGAGTGTCATCCTCCACCCATCGTCTAGTTCTATCGTAGCACTGGAGCCATAGCTCAGGCTAAAGAATTAAAGGACCAGCATATTCTACATTAGTTTTGCCTTAGTTATTTGATCTGAGGGACGTCGATCTTTAGAAGATCGATGTAAAAGAAGAACTTGACCGACCTATTTGCTAAGGCCTCGGAACTAAGGAGTTCTACAAACTCAATTGAAAGATAGGATATTTGATATCATTTTGATTGGCTTTAGTCCAAGTGAGAGTTGTTGAAAAATATGTCCTAAAGCCAATCATTTAAGTAGTAGATGATTGAAATTACTATATGAAATATCTAATAATAATAGTAATTTGGCTGTTTCATCATAAAAGTTCTATCTTCCTTAAATGAACTTCTAAATTATGATGAAGTCCTTAGAACCATAATCAATCGATAAAGGAGGATTTATTAGATGGTTCTTAAATTGTTCACGATCAAATGATAAGTTATTAACAAGGATGATAACTTATCAAGTGTAGATCACTATATGCCATATGCATTGATTGTCCTCATAATCAAGTGGTGTGGAGACACTAGTATAGCATCCAAGTGAGATGTAGGAGTACTCTGCACTGAACGTGATCAATGTAGCATTCTACTATGAAGAGTAGCTAGCTTAGGCCAATGGATATAAATGTCCCTCCGACCTGAGATCGCCATGGTGACTTGCAAGCAACTCACTGTACTTTGATGCTGGACTATCTGTATTTGTAATATAGGTGATAGAAGATTTTTGGATATAGTCAATTACTTGTAGAGTCAGTGTGTGAGTCATGATGGGATTGACCACTCCTGATTAACTTCAGGAAAAGAATGTCTCACTTTGTTTCAATTTAGCAAAACCTAGGCCTGGGTAATCCTCGTGAGGTGTCACGAGATTTGCAAAATTTTTGGACATAATAGAGATGACTTATATGAGTGTTTGACAGCATACTTGAAGTCATCTTGAGCATTATTGGTCATAGGGATGAATTATACGATAACCATGGGCCAGGGTTCTAAGAATGTTGCTTTGCAAACATTCGACCGATCTAGACGTCGAGAACCATTGCTGGATGGTATCTTTGATTGGTATAGAAATTGGTTCCTATACTACTGACTTAGGTTCGAACCTATGGGGTCACACACATTAGAGCTTGTAACCGGATCGGATGGTTAATCGATGATTAAGAATCGTTTCGAGGTCAAACATTCAATGCGATTGATGTTTGACCTAATGCAAGTGTTGTAGGAGGATCGCTTAACAATTGAATTGCTAATTGGCTCAATTTGATTGAGCAATCAGGCTAAGATCAAGTCTAATTGAATTAGATTCAATTAGAATTGATTTTGATTTAATTAGATTAAGTCTAATTGGTTTATTGCATAAGCCAATTGCAAGGGAAGAATAATTCCTTGTTTGACTAAGACTTGAGTGCACCTGATTGACTTAGGATTTAAATCAAATTTAAATTTTGATTTAATTTAATTTAATTAATCTCTTAGTTAGACTAGGATCACTCTTAATTAAATTGTATTTAGTCTAGTTTAAATAGAATTTAAATTAAGTTTAAAATAATTTTGACCTAGTCAAATATGACGAGTCCCAGTTGGACTGAGACTCTCTCTTTCACCTACGCCTAAGAAGGCCCACAGCATATTTTAATTTTAGATTTTTTTCTATTATTTTTATGTCTAAGAAATGATTTTTTTACATTCCATTTTCTCAGGAATTAGATTTAAATTTTATTTGGTCAAAATTATGAGAAAGTTGAAAATTATTTCCTACTTGGAAGAGTCTTCTTTGACCCAAACTCCTCCATCCCTTGTGCGCCAACTCTACCCACACCCATCTATCTTATTTGACCCTTTTTCTCTTAGTTTTATTTGTGAGAATTACTGATTACATGAAAAAATAAGTGGGAGGGGCATCCAAGAGTTGGACGCCCCATAGAAGTCCTCCTTTGACTAGGTTTAGACCTAGTCTTGCAATAAAAGGTGGATGACTCTTATAAGATGCTTTTAGGATGTGAAAAATTCTTAAAACATTATGAAAAATCAGAGGAGAATGAGGAGAATGCATGAAGGATTTGTGGTGCCTTTATTCTTGGAGAAGAGCCCTCAATTAAGACATCAAAGGTTGATGTCTTGAAGAGATAAGGTAAGAGAAGATTGTCCTCTCTTATATTTTTCTTTTATGTTTCTCTCTTCCTATTTTATTTATGATTTTTATATAATACAAGTCAGAGAGAGAGAGAGAGAGAGGAAGGACTTGAGGAAAGATGGTGCCAAGATCCTTAGAGAAAAGATCTTCATCTAGACATCAATCATTGATGTCATGAAGGCGCAAAGGTAAGAGAAGATTATCTTCTCTTTATTTTCTTTTGAGTATCTTTTTCTTCATTATTTTATATAATTTTTATATGATAAACATTTGAGAGAGAGAGAGGAAGAGGGCATGGAATCTATGCTCCAAGGTGTTGGGGCATGGTGTTCATTTTTGGACATGAGATCATGTCCTAATGCGAGAAGAAGAAGAGAAGAAGGTCTTTTCTTAGGATTTCCTTGAGAGCCATTCTTCTCAATTTTATTTATGAGATATTTATGATAAAAATTTGAGGGTGTGATATCTGAAAAATTAAAAAAAAATATAGAGTAGAAGGTGTCCTCTGAACCTAGCATAATGATATTTTCAGGACATCAACTGTTGACATCCTGAAGGAGAAGATTTGTCTTCTCCTAGGGTTTATTTTATATGTCTTTTTATTTTTTGATTTATGAGAGATCCAAGAATTGGATTCTTCCTTCATTCCTCCTCATGTTCTTCATCTCTTGGATTATCCAATAGATCCAAAGAATATGTATTTAATTAACCATCAGGAGGGATCCACGAGAAGCTAGCACTTTGAGCGGATCTTCGTTCAATGAACCTTCAATCTATGTTGCAGGTTCATATAGATCACCTATAGAGACCGGATGCTTGTGTGGCTCCAAAGACAACAACAGATTCAGCCGTGGAGTTCTCAACCAGCACAAAGATAAGAGATCTGATCTCTTGGTGATCTAAATGTGATCTAGGATTAGATCTAGAATTATTCTAGATCTAGGTATTGATGTGATCAATACCACTTATAATTAATTTAATTTTAGATTTATATTTGCATCATAAGATATTATAGATTCTTGATGTAGGATTTTGTAATTTGATCACATGCATGTTGTAGATTAAATAGTTTAATCCATGTCTTCCACTGCTCTACATTTTGAAAAAGTTTTGAAATCTATGCATGAAACACTGCATGTTTTCTATCAGCTATGGGATCAGAGAAGTCATAAGAGATCAAACCCTAGCGAAGCACTGCTATTCAATTGCCTTGTAGAGGGGTGAGCAGCCAAATCCTTGTCCAGATGATGGGTTGGACGTCCGTGACTATCTGATAGAAGAACGGGGTGAGCCTATGGAAGACCTTATTTCTGTTTTACTGAATGATAGGAATGCAGAGCACATGATGCTGATCGGCTCCAACCTAGTAGAAGAAATATGATGGTAGCTTGTCAAATTTCTATAGAGGAACGAAGATGTTTTTGCTTGGATCCCCAATGACATGCCCGAGATAGATGTAAAGGTCATGAAACATCACCTGGCTGTCAACCCTAAACATCGGCTAGTGAAAGAAAAGATGCGTAGCCATACTCTACAAAGGTAGAAAGCAATTACAGAGGAAGTTGACAAGCTCCTCAAGGTTAGATTCATTCGAAAAGTCAACTATCCGAACTGGGTCTCCAATGTTGTGCTCATCAAAAAGGCGAACGGTAAGTGGAGAATGTGTATAGACATCAAAATGTTGAATAAAACCTACCCAAAAGATAAGTACCCCCTACCCAGGATTGATCAACTGGTAGATGCGACCTCGAGCTATGAGCTTCTCACCTTCTTGGATGCCTTTTTTGAATATAACCAAATCCAGATGGCACTAGAGGATGAGGGGAAGACTGCTTTTATTACTGATCGTGGTCTTTACTGTTACAGGATTATGCTTTTTGGACTAAAAAATGTAGGGGCAACAAACCAGTGCTTGGTCAACAAAATTTTCAAGGAGCAGATTGGCCACAACATGGAGGTATATGTAGATGACATGCTTGTCAAGAGTCGAGCTTCAATAAATCACATCTTCAACCTTGAAGAGACCTTCAGCATCCTCAGAAGATACAAGATAAAGCTGAACCCAACCAAGTGCACCTTCGGTGTGACTTCAAAAAAGTTCTTGGGATTCATGGTGTCGAGGCATGGAATCAAAGCAAATTAGGAGAAAATTCAGGCCATTTAAGAGATGACTGCTCCAAAATCAATCAAAGCAGTTCAATGCCTGATTGAAAAGGTGACAGCCCTGAACCGCTTCATCTCGAGGTTGGTCGAGCGATGCATGCCTTCTTTTGGTCTTAAAGCGGCTAAAGAACTTTCGTTGGACCACTGAATATCAGCAAGTCTTTAAAAAGCTCATGAACCACCTCTATTCACCTCCTCTATTAGCAAAGCCCAAACCCAGAGAGGAATTATTTTTATACCTGGCGGTCTCCCCAGCGACCCTTGCGACGTAGAGACAAGGTATACTAAGTTAGAAAAACTAACTTATGCTTTGTTAATTGTAGCCCGGAGGCTTTGACCTTATTTCCAAGGGCACACCATAACTCTACTCACTGATCAATCAATTAAAGCAATTCTTCATCGGACGAACGCCTCTGCAAGAATCGCAAAATAGGCAATTGAGCTTATAGAATTTAACATCAACTACTGACCTCGGCCATCGATCAAAGTCCAAGTATTGATAGATTTTATAGTTGAATGCACCATCCCAGATGAAGCCGAGCTTAAACAGGATGAAGCCAGTATTCTACTATTGCAGCCAAGCTCCTCTGAAGAAAGAGCCAACCTTCCTGAAGGTTTTTGGACCCTGTATGTAGATGGCTCATCCAATGCTTCTGGTGTAGGCGTAGGGTTGATCTTGGTTAACCTAGAGGGGATCATCACTGAATATGCGCTATGCTTTGAATTTTTTGCAACAAATAATGGGATCGAATATGAATCTTTGATCGCTGGGTTGAAAATAGCTAAAGAGTTAGAAACAAATCGGCTCTAGGTCTATAGTGATTTTCAACTGATGATCGGACAGGTTAGTGGTAGTTATGAAGCTCAAGAGGAAAGCATGATAAAATATCTTGAGAAAATGAAGAACTTGACTCTGACCTTTAATAGTTTTAGTATCCAATAGATTTTAAGGGCAAAAAATACCAGAGCTGACCTTCTCTCTATGTTGGCCACATTAGCCCCAATCGAACTGCATAAAAATGTATTTTTTGAAGTTTTGAAATGCCTAAGTTCGAAGGAGTCACATTCCGTTATGTAAGTTGAGCATGAGTCGAATTGGATCGATCTGCTAGTAGCTTATATCAAGGATGGAGCTCTTCATCGTGATCCAAAAGAAGCTCAAAAATATAGAAATCAAGCTTCTCGATATGTTCTGTATGAAGGCAAGATGTACAAAAGATCATATTCCCTACAGCTCTTGAGATGTCTCCGACCTTCAGAAGCTGACTTCGCATTATGAGAAGTGCATGAAAGAATCTGCAGGAGTCATATAGAGGCCAGATCCTTATCACATAGACTACTTTGGTAGGATTACTATTGGCTGACATTATACCATGATTTTATAGAGTATGTCAAAAAATATGATCATTGTCAGAGAAATGCAAACATTCAAAGGCAGTCAGCTTTCGAACTTGCACCCCTGAGCACCTCGTGGCTGTTTGCTCAATAGAGAATGGACATACTCGGACCTTTTTCCATGGCATCTGGATAGCGTAAGTTTCTCTTGGTGGTAATAGATTATTTCACAAAGTGGATCAAAGCTGAACATCTAGCGAAAATCACCAAAGCAAAAGTGCAGGATTTCATCTAAAAGTTGATTGTTTGCAGATTTGGCCTACCTCGGATCCTCATAATAGACAATGGACGACAGTTTATTGAAGCAAAATTTATCAAATTTTTTGAAGATTAAAATATCTTCCACTATTTTACATCAGTAGCCCATCCATATGCAAATGGTGAAGCTGAAGTGACCAACAGAACCCTACTGCAAGACATCAAAGCAAGACTTGAAAGTGCAATGGAGACTTAGGTGGATGAGCTTTAAGACATCCTATGGGCATACCAAACTATCTAGAAGCTACCAACTGGAGAAACACCATTCACTCTGACTTTTAGAATGGAAGCAGTCATCCTGATAGAGCTCAAGCTGTCGTTGGCATGGGTTGTAGCCTTCAGCAAGTGATGTAATTTGCAAGACCTAAGAGTAAACCTCAATCTACTGGAGAAACAATGAGAAGAATCCCAAGTTTGGATGGCTGCTTATAGACGAAGAGTGGCCCATTACTATAACTCTAGAGTAAAAGGCAAAATATTCAAAGTGAAGGACTTGGTACTTTGATGAGCAGCCATTTCATAATCTTAGAACCAAGAAAAGCTCACTCTAAATTGGGAAGGTTCTTAGGAAGTTAAAGAGGTCGTCCGGCCTGAAACTTACTACTTGAAGGAGCTTGGAGGCACCGATCTCCCATGCCCATGGGACTCGAAGAACTTACGCATGTATTAACAATAATCTCATTATTTTAATATCTTCAATCTTGGTACAAAACTATGACTATAGAAAATAGCCTCCTGAACTTTATCATTAGATGAAGTTAGCCCTATTAGAAATAGGAGAAAAAATTTATCCGAACATTAAGCTAAAGTGAAGACCTCGATTACTTAAGCTAGGATGTGGGGAGAGGCCCCTTCAACAATCCTTTTGTACCCCTATAGCTTTATTAGGAATAGGATGAGAACCTCATCCTAACATTGAGCTAAAGCGAAGACCTCGGTTATTTAAGTTGGGATGTGGGGAGAGACTCTTTCAATGGCCCTTTTGTGCCCTTATAGTCCTATTAGGAACATGAGGAGAACCTCATCCTAATATTGAGCTATAAGCGAAGAACCTTGGTTACTTAAGCCCGGGATGCAGTGGAGAGGCTCCTTCACAGTTCCCCTTTTGTTGCTCCTATAGTCCCTATTAAAAATAGGAGAAGAAAATCTCATCCTAACATTGAGTAAAGCAAAGACCTCGGTTACTTAAGTCGGGATGTGGAAAGGAGTCCCTTCCAACGTCTTTTGTGCTCCTATAGTGCCTTGTTTAGGGAATAGGAAAGGGAGAATCCTCTCCCTAAATTAAGCTAAAAGCGCAAAGACCTCAGTTACTTAAGTAGGAATGCAGGGAGAGGTCCTTTCACGATCCTTTTTTTGTGCTCCTTATAGTCCTATTAAGGCAATAGGAGAGAAACCTCGTCGTAACATATGAATGAAAGCGAAGACTCGGTTGCTTTAAGTCGAAATGCAGAGAGAGGCCCTTCAAATGGCCCTTTTGTTGCCCCCTAATAATCTTGTTGGAATAGAGGAGGACCTCATCAATAACATGAAGCAAATGTTAGAAGGCCCATGCTAAACCTAAAAGCTAAGGAAAAAAGGAGGATGGAGGGCCGTGCTAGGTGGCCCCAACAACTAAACCCCCAACTAAAGCAAAAAAAAAAGAAGAAAAATCTATCACCGATTCTCTACAATGTAATTTTTTTAACAATTACTCTACCATATGAGTGCAAGAAGAAAAAATCACTTCCAGAATCTGCAAAAAGACCCTCAGACAAGCATCCACAACAACCAGTTCATCATAAGAAACGCAAAGAAAAATAAAATAAAGAAAGATGAAGCACGAGCAAACTTCGAATTTCATGTGAAATAAAAAGTAATAAAAAAGACTTATTTCAACATTACAAAAATAAGTTTCCATTACAAGCAAACATAGGTCGATCAAAGATCGATTAACACTAAAAAAGAAAAAAGAGAAAAGAGAAGGCACAAAATCCTAGAAGGGTCGGCACTCTTTTCGGACTTTCAGGCTGTGGCCATTATCAAAAAGACTTCCTTCAGATGACCGACCTTCTCTCCTCGAAGCTCCCCTCTGCTCATTATGTTAATCGTGGAACAATCCTGTCGGCTTCGACGGTAACTTCTCCTCTAACTCTCACAGCCTCACAGCTCCTCAGGACCTCGAACTCACCTCTTGCATTCTTGGTAGCCGCGATCGCTCATAAGTCAGCTCGACGCTTGAGCCGCCTACACCTCAGCTCTCCCACAACCAATCACTCCCAAAGTTGTTTCCGCACAACTATCTTCATCAAGGACAGGTGATCTCCTCGGCCTCTCCTGCTTCCCTACCAACCTACAAAGCCCATCATCAAGTTGGCCCTGCTGAAGACGAGCCTAATTCATCATTGGAGGCAACGAAGCTTTTGTTCTAAGCTTGGATATCTTTATCACTCCCACGCACAATCGATAAGATCTCATAATGTGAAGCTCAGATAATACAGCTGCTTTGAGTGCGGAAACACCTCCATGCGAACCAGTCCCCTACTGAATAGCACCCCTTGTTGGAGGACCACGGTGAGCTTTACTTCTAGAAGTTGAATCTTCCTCTTCACCCTCTTGAGTTATATTCGAGGGAGCCGTCTTCGCCATCAATGCCCAGGATTGTCGCCTGTGTTCTTTTTAGAATATCAGCTAGTCTCGCTCTTCGAAGCTCCCTTATTGAATGCTGAAACTCGTGGAAGTCCTTCGTGTGTAAGTTTTGCAGGTGAGGTGACCCCTCTTTGGTCACTTCGAAGCATTCTTCCATGGGCTTGGAGAGTCATCCTCATCTTTCTTCAACTTCTTCTTCAGATGATGGACCCTTCCTTCCTCAGATTTTTTTAAATTAAAGGTTTCAGAAACCCCTTGAGGTAGTTGGATCAGTGTTGATGGGCCGCACTGCATTCGAAGTATGAAAAAATTGCTCAAAGGTATAGGACAAAAAAAATTTACTTTCAATTTTAATCAGAAATTTTGATATAGAGTAAAAAATAAACAGAGAGAGAAAAATGTACAACTACAATGAGGATTCAATCTCAAAAGGGGATGAGGCGGAGAAGTCGAAAGCGCTCCCTTAGCTGACCTTGGGTTCCTGAATTGGCTAGGCACTCTTCTTGGTAAGATCAGATGGACTCAAAAAATAAAAGCTTGTGGGGAAGGGAATCGACTACAGCATTCGAAAGGTCCGCTTCTGTGTTTTTCCTTCCTCCTTCAGAAATCTAAGCTCGAGCCTTCGAAGAACCTCCAAAGCCACCTAACCCTAGCAAAGCACAAAACTCTTGATGAATGCCTGCTAGCCAAATTTTGACGTTTCAAGGTTCCTTATTTTCAAAAAAGGTCTTGCAACTCTTCCATGGCCCGGGCCATGCGCCTCTGAAGATCAAATTTTGGCCATTCGGCGCTTCCCAATTCGGTGGGACCTTATTCTAGCCTCCATTTTCCTTTCCTCCTCTAGGGTCAGTGCACGCCCTGAGTCTACTGGAGACACAACTCTTCTTTATGAAGATGCCTTTGGAGACTCCCAGTTCTGTTGGCTTCTCCTCTCAAGGCATTCAGCCTCGATAGCTTTTCCTGAGATGATGGATCCTCAACTCGAAATCCTCCTGGACTTCTTGTTGTCCTTCCACTCCTGACAGCTATGCTTCTTCCGATGTAGCCGAGAATTTGGTGACCTGACTGCAATAAATGGTTGATGTTAAAAAAATTAAAAGAAGAAAAAGAGCAAAAGAACATAGAAAAAGTTAGCAACAAAGCAATTCTAAGGATGGTTTCCGAGAGACCCCAACATACTTGCGCATGGGTCCATAGGTCGGACCATGTGGTCCCCACCACCTACCACATGGCAAACTTAAGAGGTTTAAATCTCAAATGATCTTTGGGTCATCGAAGTTGTCTTCTTCCACTAATTTTACCTCGGTCAAATTGCATGGCTGCCAAATGAGCATTTGCGGAAGCCCCATCTTTGCGACCGGCTATTCCTTTTTTTTCTTTTCCTTCTCCCATCTCTCCCTCAGTAGGAAAACTCCGAAGCTTGATCTCCATGGAAGGGCTCAAGGATGTAGGAGGCATGAAAATTCGCACTCAACTGGTGCTAACCTCAAGCAATTGGGAAACAACGCTCAAATGCTCGGTGGCACCAACCTTGAAAGCAATCGTAGTGGTGGTAGGGCCTGCCAGAGCTTGGAGCACAAAAACCTTTGCCATCTTTTGAGCTACCACCTAGTCCTTTTTTCCTTTCCTCTTCCTAAGCGTAAAGCTCCTTGGTGGGTTAATTTTGGCAGCTTCAGTATCCATTTCTTATAATAGAAAAGAATCCGCAATCAGTGACAATACCATATATGTGATAACCCACACCGAAGATTTTAAAAAGTAGAAAAATGTACTCAGCCAGGATCCAAGGGGACTCAAACCCAGGTTGAACAAGGTCTGTTCTTTAAAGGTCAGGAAGAAGAGGAGCTCGAGTGTTTTAAGTTTATTAGAGGAATCAAGGTTGGTTTTTTATATCTAAGCAAGGAGCTCGATGATCTACTTCCTATGTGAACCCCTCGAAGGGACAATCCTGATTTTTGAACCAGGTTCGTTCAGATCTGATCAGATCAAGAGATATATTTCAAAAAATTTTTTCTTTGATCTATATCAGATCTGGATGTTTTAGATCTAATTCTTATTATTTTAATAAATAAAATAAAAAGATAAATTAAATCAAATTTAATTTACCTGATTTGGGTAATCCTATTACCCTGTTGATGATCCTGTATGCAGCGGAAGGTTCTGGATCTAGCCACGCAAGTGCCTGGCCTCTATCGGTATCCACTCAGGCTGATCTGGAGATCCTCTTCTTCTCTATCACATCTCCAAAAATTAGATCTGGATCTGATCTGGAGGATCTTCAAAACTCCTTTTGAAGATCAGCAGTCGTCCTTTGCAGCAGCGCAGCCTTCTAGCTTTTGATCGCCTTTCTTTGATCTGGATCGCACCAACCAAGGTCCAAAACTCCTTTTGGATGTGGAGAGGAGAGGGAGAAGGTGGTTTGGCATGGAGGAAGAGGGGAGAGGCAGCCTTGGGGCATGGGGAATTTGATTCTCAATCATTCATCACAATCTGAGTTGGGCGCAGGGTCTTATTTATAGACTGTCTGTGATCCAACTTCTCTTCTTCCCAACCAATCACAACCCTTTGTGAAATCAGATCTAAATCTGATTGGTGGGAATAGAGTCCCCTGGATTCCTCCTTAGAGGGTGCCTAAGACCAGTCAAAGTTGGTTTCTTAGAAGAACTCTAATTGGAATCCAAAAAGGAGATGGAGTCCTTGTCCAACAAGGACTCCTAGGCGCCTCCAACTTGGGCACACGCCTAGGGTGGCATGCGCCCTCCTCCTTGCCAAGTTCTGGCAGGGGGACAGGCCCCCACCAGCTCTCCAATAGGTGCATGACATGTGGTCAAAAGTCAAAGTGTCAATGGTCAACGTTTGACCAGTCAAAGGTAGACTTTTGACCAAAGTCAAAGAACAAGAAATGGCAGGTGACCAAAAATGGCAGAAAATGTCTTACAAAATAAGACAACCTTTTCTGACTTGGACAACCTCCAGTCAGACCATATGAAGGCCTCTGATTGAGCACAAACTCCTTTGGCTCAAATAGGACAACTTATTTATGATAGTAAAAGAAGAACGTTAGGTTCAATCGAGTGCTAGCACGATTTTCTTGAACCTAATTGAATCTCATTCAGATCAATTGAACTAGATCAGTTCAATTGATGATCACCAGATTCAAACCCTTGTTTGTGTGATCCAGTTAGGTTCAGTTCTGTATGGTAATGGGATATGTCATGATCTCTATCATCGACATCATTGAAACTCCTTTCGATGGATCAGAACTTTTTTGATTCGAACAGCTAGAATGATCGATCATCTAAATCATTCTAATTGCTCCCAAAATCCACCAGTGACACCTAGCAGTATATGGTGGCAACCCATCAGAGCTGAATGCGAACCTCTTGGTGCAGCTACCTGTGTGATTAAGTTCTTCTATCTTGAGCCCCGATCAGATTAGGGTTAAGGTGAACTCGTCAAACCCTAGTTTCTGTCATATGATGTAATCATTCGATTCAAGTCCGATGTGAAAATCTAAATAGAAACTCTTTCTATTATTTCACTCTGCCATGGCCATGGGCTTCTGGACTTGATTCTCATGATCATCATAGGGCTGCTCCTCTACCACCGAGGTAGATAGATTCCATCTTGATGCAATCCAGTTCCTACAATGAACATGCTATAGCCAACATACACCTCAGGGTTCTGAATGGCTAGGAGATCGAGTAATGGTGTAGTCAAACTATAACACCCTCAAGGTGAACTGTCGATGCACCTCAGGTCAAAGAACCAGACACACTACTGTACAGCATCGAGTCAGTCATTGACGAGAAGGTAGACTTCCCTAATGACTACTCGAGGTGGTCACGCTCAGTGCCCTCATTCTCTAACGAGTACCTATACTCTCGCTCCGATGTCTCCACACCGTAGACTCAAGACTCATCTACTAAAGAGAAGCGATTGTACACCAACCTTTCCGGAATCAATCACCATCCTCGTGATGATCCTATGGTCGGGAGCATTTTATGAGTTAATAATGATTATTCATGTCTTAAATTTTCAACTCTTGAAAATATGAATTATCATTACCATTAACTCAAAGGATGTATCACAGACACTAAATACACATATGTGATAGAAAATAATCCATTTTATTTATTATAGTCAAAATTATAATTTTGCCCCTAGAAGTGTATTACAAGTGTCAGCCAATTCTGGCTTCTAGGGCACATATATCTAACAATCTTCCCACTTGTCCTAAAGCCAATTGGCTACAAGTCTAAGTCCCATCTTCTCAAGGTGGGCTTCGATCTTTTTTATTGTCCCAATGGCTTTGTAAGTGGGTCTGCCGCATTATCTGCAGAGTTGACTCTCTTGACCTCGACGTAACCCTTCTCGAGGTAATCGCGGATGAGGTGGTATCGCCGCTCAATGTGCTTGGATTTCTGGTGAGACCTCGGCTCCTTAGCAAGGGCTATGGCGCCATTGTTGTCGCAGTACAGAGGAATGGCATCTGATGGCATTACT
This sequence comes from Cocos nucifera, assembly GCA_006176705.1. Taxonomy (NCBI): domain Eukaryota; kingdom Viridiplantae; phylum Streptophyta; class Magnoliopsida; order Arecales; family Arecaceae; genus Cocos; species Cocos nucifera. The sequence continues at coordinate 19,065 of QRFJ01001024.1, read as the reverse complement.
CCAATTTCTGCAGCAAACTTCTTGTACCAGAATGCTTCCTTCGCAGCCTCTGATGCAGCGATATATTCTGCTTCCATGGTGGAATCTGCTATCACAGTTTGCTTGGAACTCTTTCAGCTGACAGCACCACCATTGCACACAAACAGACTCCCAGATGTTGACTTTCGATCATCTATATCGGACATGAAATCCGAGTCTGTGTATCCCTGGACTTGGAGTTCTCCGTTACCAAAGACCAACATCATATCCTTAGTTCTTCTCAAGTACTTAAGGATACATTTCACAGAAGTCCAGTGTTCTTCACCTGGATTTGACTGATATCTGCTTGTGACACTCACAGCATGGGCTAGCTATATCAGGTCGTGTACATAGCATGGCATACATGAGGCTCCCTATTGCAGAAGCATAAGGGATCTTGCTCATGCATTCTATTTTCCTCAGGTGTGCTAGGGCACATCTTTTCTTAGAAAGATGAATACCATGCCTAAAGGATATTAATCCCAGCTTAGAGTTTTTCATACTAAACCTCTTTAGTACTTCCTCTATGTACATCTTCTGTGAAAGTCCTAGCATCCTATTCGGTCTATCCCTATAGACCTTAATTCCTAGAATAAAGGATGCTTCACCTAGGTCTTTCATGGAGAATTCCTTGGACAACCATATTTTGACTGTCGTCAACATGGAAATATCATTCCCAAAAGGAGGATGTCATCCACATACAATACGAGAAAGACAACAGCACTCCCACTGATCTTTTTGAAGACACATGGTTTCTCTTCATTTTTGATGAAACCAAACGTTTTGATCACATCATTGAAATGAGTGTTCCAGCTGCTAAGTGCTTGCTTAAGTCCATATATGGACCTTTGCAGCTTGCAAACCTTATGATCAGTATCACTGGATGTGAAACCTAGCGGCTGTTCCATATAGATATCTTCCTCAAGATATCCATTTAAGAATGCCATTTTCACGTCCATTTGCCATATTTCATAATCAAAATTAGGCTGCAACAACAAGCAATGTGCGGATAGGATTTTAGCATAGCCACTGAGAAAAAAGGTATCCTGATAGTCAATGCCTTCGCGTTGACTATAACCTTTTGCCACTGGTCTAGCCTTGAATGTCTCCACATTCCCATCTGCACCAATCTTTCTCTTGAAGATCCATTTACACCCAATAGGTACTATACCTTCTGGTGGATCTACCAAGGTCCAGACTTGGTTTGAGTGCATCGAGTCAATTTCTGACTGCATTGCCTCTAGCCATTTCTAGAGTCGATATCTGATATCGCCTCATTGTAGGTTTTGGGATCATCACCATGAGCACCATTACCTATGAGGAACATTTCCTCTACTTCCTCTGAAATAATACCTAAGTATCTTTCAGGGGGACGGGAAACTCTTTTCGATCTATGAGGTAGAGGAGGTAGTGTTCTTATTGGCTCAACCTGATTTGGTTCCAATTGGTCCTTAGCTCGTTGTACTTGTGAGACTTTCTCATCAAGCTTAATCTACTTTCCAATGCCGCTATCTTGAATAAACTATTTTTCAAGAAAGATGGCATGTCGACTCACAATCACATTGTGGTCTTCTGGAATGTAGAAATAGTATCCTAATGACTCTTTAGGATATCCTATGAATCAAGCTCTAAAGGACCTAAACTCTAACTTGTCTGCTTGTTGTCTTTTGACATGAGCCGGACAATCCCAAATTCTGAGATGACTCAGACTTGGTTTCTTACCGTGCCATATCTCATACGGTGTGGTAGGAACGGTTTTAGAGGGAACTCTATTCAGTAGATAAATTGAAGTTAATAATGAATGTCCCCAAAGAAAATCAGGGAGGTCTGTGAAGCTCATCATGGATCGGACCATATCCAATAGAGTCCGATTTCTCCATTCTGAAACCCCGTTGAGTTGAGGTGTTCCTGGTGGAGTCCATTGAGAGACTATGCCATTTTTCTTTAGATAGTCTAGGAATTCCCGACTAAGGTATTCACCTCCTCGATCTGATCGAAGAACCTTAATGAGTTTTTTAGTTTATTTTTCTACTTCATGTCTGAATTCTTTGAACTTTTCAAAAGCTTCAGACTTGTGTCTCATAAGATATACATACCCATACCTAGATAGATCATCGATAAAGGTAATGAAGTAGACAAAATTATCTCTAGCCAGTACATCAAATGGGCCACACACATCAGTATGTACTAGAACAAAGAGATCTATGGCCCTTTCCCCATGTCCTACAAAATGGAGTTTAGTCATTTTGCCTTGAAGACAAGATTCACAAGTTAGATATCACTCAAAAGTCAATGGACTTAATAGACCATTTTTCTCCAATTTGTTGATCCTATCTTCTGCTATATGACCTAATCTCAGGTGCCATAGATATCTGTCGTTTGGACTATCCCTAGGTCGTTTGGCATTCACGTTTTGCTCGATAGTTAGAATAGGTACATCAATATGTAGCTGATAAAGAGCATTAATAAGGAAACCATTTGCAATTTTATTTCTTTCATAAAGAATGTTACAATGGTCCTTAAAGAAGGTAATCACATAGCCTTCTAGTGCTAAGCATGAAATAGAAATCAAATTCCTGCTAGCTGCAGGCACATAATAATAGTCTTTCAAAACTAAGTCTAAACCAGATGGTAATCGAAGAGAGTATGTTCCCACTGCCACTGCAGCAACTCTTGCTCCATTACCGATGTAGGATCATGTCTCCATCCCTCAGCCTCCTGCTATCCTCAAGACCCTGCATGGAAGTGCACAGATGAGCACTAGAACCAGAGTCAAGCACCCAACAGGATGCAGAAGAAACCGTAAGGTTAGACTCAATAATGAGTATACCTCTAGAAGGACCTTCCTTCTTATTCTTCAGGGTGGCCAGGTAAGTAGGGCAGTTCTGCTTTCAGTGGCCATCGCTATTGCAATGAAAATACTTTTCTTTGACAACGGTCTTCTTCTTCGGCTCTTTCCTTCCTTTTTTTCCTTTTTTTTTTCCACTTCTTTTCCAAGACTTTCTTTTGGAAGAAGTCCTTCCATAGCAAGAACTGAGCCTTTAGAACCTTTCATAGAAAGCTCAGCGGTAACCAGCATATTCATTAATTCGGCCAAAGAATTTTGAAGTTTATGCATGTGGTAATTCATGATGAATTGCCCATATGCATCAGTCAAGGATTGCAGAATAATATCATTCTGCAGATCCAAGTCTAACTTCACACCGAGCTTCTCAAGCTCTTCCATGTCCTTGATCATTGTCAGACAGTGATCTTGGACTGACTGTCCATCACGCATCTTAGCCTTAAAAAGTCATTTCGTGACTTGATATTTGGCTGCGCGACTCTGTTCACCAAACATCTCTGCAGGTGAGCCAAGATTTGGCGAGCAGTCTGATATCTTCATGTTGGCACTGAGCTCATCAACATCGACCCAACATGTAGTAACTGGCCTTATTATCTTCGTCATCCATTTTTCAGAGATGCTCTCTATTCAACAGATGGACGGGCTGGTAAGGTGGGAGGGTCCTGGTCCAAAACATGGGTTAACTTCTCGAACCCAAAATAATTTATAGTTTCTGAGCCAATCTTTATAATTGGTCCAGTCAGTCTATGTGTGTCCAGGATACGTGCTAATGGTTGGACGCAGACATTTTTCTGTAGAGATGTCAAAGATTCTAGTTAGATACTGTAATTTTGACTTGACCAATTTTTAGAGATTTTATTTTTAAAAAAATTAGCTCCACTATTTTCTCGGATCCCTACACTCCCTCTGTAGAGATGCGAAAATCTCCATGATTAATGATTTCTAGTGGGTGGTGCGGTCTCACCAACTGACTCATCACCTCACCTAACAGTTATTGGTGATGGGTTAGCCAATGAGTGAACAACTCTTGTTCAATGATTCTCTAATCATGGTGCACCCAAACTTGGTCTCTAATTCATGAATCTCACCGTATCCGAAATATTGATCCACTCTTAGTTAAGTCAGACCCACCATTTGCATAGACTGGGTTTCCTAATTGAGTCTCTCACCGTATCCGAAATATTGAGCCCAACTCATCCTCCAGCCCATAGCATCCAATGCCTAATAGACATGGTTGCATCTTCCGGTGCAACTGAGCCACTGTATCCAGCCGAGAACAATCAACCCCGGGAAGGGCCCGCACATCTATAATGGTGGAAGACCTCAGACTTAATCTTTTCTTAGGGAGAATTGATTCAGGTCTCATTAAACTAGACTTGTCATAGTCATAACAATTATGACTAACCTAGTGGCATGGGTTAGCTCGGATTATTGACCACCTCAGATCAGAACTGTGTCAATAGATATGGCCAGGTAAGTGAGATGATGGAAGGAAATATGCCATTAACTCGTACAAGAACCATTCAGTCGAGTAGCTTCCAATTAAAAACAGTCGATCGTATGTGCCAAACTTACCTTAGACACCAAATTATTGAGCCAGAACCAATTGGTTAGCCTACAATCCAGACTCTAACCTCTGAGCCTAATTAGGTCTTGCTTGATCGTGACTCGATCTTGACCCAGACTTAATCCTATTAGGCTGGTCAATTTAAGCATTGTTGATCCCATCTAACCAACTCTTGATTCGGTTTGATCAATCGCTTAGACCTAATTGAGCTACCCAAGCCCGAACCCAGTATTATGAATATGTCTTAGATCTAAAATTCTCAATTTTAGACCTAATTAATATTTCATAATCTTAATTCTTAATTAAGTAGGGTTCATAAACAAAATATGCACAATAAATCCTAGGGTTTCAGGATCTAGAATTTTGCAGAAAGTAAGTTTTGGGTTTCTGATTAAGGACGAACACGCAGCACCCCTACACATCATAAGAACACCCCATCGAATGGAAAGAGAGGGCCTTTAAACCCTTTTTCATTCTTATGACCGGACGGCCAAGAGGAACGCCTTAATCAGGAACATGCAATACTACAAAATAGTTTTAGATCTATATCATATATCTCATATACAAATTAGATCTAATCATGGCATATTTTGCATACATCTCATGTATTGAATCATGCATATTTTTAGATCTAAATTATCTCATAATAATCTAAAAAATTAGATTTAAATTGATCTAATCAAAATAAATTCTAATCTAGATAATTATGTAGAACTATTCTACAACTAGTCTAGACATGCATCAATCATATCTCATATGATATTCAAAAATTAAATAATTTTTATTTGCTATTTTTTAGATCTTATTATAACACTTATAATATCAAAAAATAGTAAATAAAAAGATCTAAAATATATTTAATCAGATTAAATCAAAAACATGCAAGACTATTCTATAGAACTATTCTATTCTAGAACTAGTCATGCATATCTTCTAATCTTAGATCCAAATCATTTAATTTTAATTTTTTTCTGATTTTAGATCTGATCACATCTCATGTGACATCTAAAATTACTTATTTTTTGATTAAAATAAATTTAAAATCAGATCTAAATACTTTTAGAACCTTGGCTCTGATACCAGTTGAAGGAAAATCCTGATTTTTCGGATCCAGGTTCGTTCAGATCTGATCAGATCAAGAGATATATTTCAAAATTTTTTCTCTTTGATCTAGATCAGATCTAAGATATTTTAATCTAATTATTATTATTTTAGAAATTAAAATAAAATTAGATAAATTAAATCAGATTTAATTTATCTTGAAGTGGGTAATCCTATTACCCGTTGATGATCCTGTAAGCAGCGGAAGGTTCTGGATCTAGCCATGCAAGTGCCTGGCCTCTACCCATATCCACTTTGTCTAGATCTAGAGATCCTCTTCTTCTCTATCACATCTCCAAAAATTAGATCTGGATCTGATCTGGAGGATCTTCAAAACTCCTTTTGAAGATCAGCAGTCGTCCTTTGCAGCAGTGCAGCCTTCTAGCTTTCACTCGCCTTTCTTTGATCTGGATCACACCAACCAAGATCCAAAACTCTTTTAGATGTGGAGAGGAGAGGGAGAAGGTGAGTTTGGCATGGAGGAAGAGGGGAGAGGCAGCCTTGGGGCATGGGGTTTGAATTTCTCAAACTTAATCTGAGTTGGGCGCAGGGTCTTATTTATAGACTGTCTGTGATCCAACTCCTCTTCTTCCCAACCAATCACAACTCTTTGTGAAATCAGATCTAAATCTGATTGGTGGGAATAGAGTCCCCTGGATTCCTCCTTAGAGGGTGCCTAAGACCAGTCAAAGTTGGTTCTTAGAGAACTCTAATTGGAATCCAAAAAGGAGATGGAGTCCTTGTCCAACAAGGACTCCTAGGCGCCTCCAACTTGGGCACACGCCAAGGGTGGCGTGCGCCCTCTCCTTGCCAGGTTCTGGCAGGGGGACAGGCCCCCACCAGCTCTCCAATAGGTGCATGACATGTGGTCAAAAGTCAAAGTGTCAATGGTCAACGTTTGACCAGTCAAAGGTAGACTTTTGACCAAAGTCAAAGAACAAGAAATGGCAGGTGACCAAAAATGGCAGAAAATGTCTTACAAAATAAGACAACCTTTTCTGACTTGGACAACCTCCAGTCAGACCATATGAAGGCCTCTGATTGAGCACAAACTCCTTTGGCTCAGACAGGACAACTTATTTATGATAGCAAAAGAAGAACGTTAGGTTCAATCGAGTGCTAGCACGATTTTCTTGAACCTAATTGAATCTCATTCAGATCAATTGAACTAGATCAGTTCAATTGATGATCACCAGATTCAAACCCTTGTTTGTGTGACCCAGTTAGGTTCAGTTCTGTATGGTAATGGGATATGTCATGATCTCTATCATCGACATCATCGAAACTCCTTTCGATGGATCAGAACTCTTCTGATTCGAACAGCTAGAATGATCGATCATCTAAATCATTCTAATTGCTCCCAAAATCCATCAGTGACACCTAGCAGTATATGGTGGCAACCCATCAGAGCTGAATGCGAACCTCTTGGTGCAGCTACCTGTGTGATTAAGTTCTTCTATCTTGAGCCCCGATCAGATTAGGGTTAAGGTGAACTCGTCAAACCCTAGTTTCTGTCATATGATGTAATCATTCGATTCGAAGTCCGAATGTGAAAATCTAAATAGAAACTCTTTCTATTATTTCACTCTGCCATGGCCATGGGCTTCTGGACTTGATTCTCATGATCATCATAGGGCTGCTCCTCTACCACCGAGGTAGATAGATTCCATCTTGATGCATCCAGTTCCTACAATGAACATGCTATAGCCAACATACACCTCAGGGTTCCATATGGCTAGGAGATCGAGTAATGGTGTAGTCAAACTATAACACCCTCAAGGTGAACTGCCGATGCACCTCAGGTCAAAGAACCAGACACACTACTGCAGCATCGAGTCAGTCATTGACGAGAAGGTAGACTCCCTAATGACTACTCGAGGTGGTCACGCTCAGTGCCCTCGTTCTCTAACGAGTACCTGTACTCTCGCTCCGGTGTCTCCACACCGTAGACTCAAGACTCATCTACTAAAGAGAAGCGATTGTACACCAACCTTCTGGATCAATCACCATCCTCGTGATGATCCTATGGTCGGGAGCATTTTATGAGTTAATAATGATTATTCATGTCTTAAATTTTCAACTCTTGAAAATATGAATTATCATTACCATTAACTCAAAGGATGTATCACAGACACTAAATACACATATGTGATAGAAAATAACTTATTTTATTTATTATAGTCAAAATTATAATTTTGCCCCTAGAAGTGTATTACAAGTGTCAGCCAACTCTGGCTTCTAGGGCACATATATCTAACACCACCTAATTAGGTGCCACCACTTGATCTCATCAAGTGGCACCGTCCAAGAAGAGATAAGAAGCATCTAAAAATCTTTTCTTGAATTTGATTCCAAACTTGCACTTAAGCAACTAACATTTGGAGACCATTGAATCCAATTCAACTAGGTTCAATTTAGGTATATGACTTGGTTAAATCTCATCTAATAAGCAAACTAAGTGCAAGAGAAAATTAGGTTTAACCAAGTGCTAGCAATGTTATATTGAATCTAATTGGATTTCTCTAAATCCAAATCCAATTTTATGACTTCATAAGCCCTATTATCGAATCTAAATAAACTTTTTGTTATGTGATTTGTAGGTTCAATTCTATCTGGTAGTGAGATATAATATGATCTCTATCATAGGTATAATTGAAACTCCTTTTAATGGGTCGGAATAATTTCACTTTAACTCAACAAGGATCATCGATCCAGAACAATCCCAGTGAGCTCTTATAATCCACTAGTGACACCTAGCAGTATATATAGCAATCCTAGCAAAAACTGAATGAAGAATCTCTTAGGTATACGTTATCATATGTAGTGGCCAGTCATGGAATAAATCATCAAAACCTCAAACATCATCATTGATAGATCAATTAGTTTTCAAGTCAAATAGTGATTCTTTATGAAAAATCTTTTTCATCAATCACATTACTTGGCCAAAGACTCAGGACTCAACCTCTCAAATCCTATCAGACTACTTCTCCCTATTAAGGTTGATACGTTCCATCTATATATGGACCCTACTCCTGTAGTGGATCAACTGTCGCCAACATCCACTACAAAGACTCATAGAGTCAAATGTTTTATTGTGTAGTCAAACTCTAGGCAGTTCACTATAATATCTAGCACTGCCACATCATAGGACCATTTTTCACATAATTTACAACATCAGATATCACTGAGGATTGAATAGAAATTATGTTGATCTTCATAATGGTCATGCTTAGTACTAGTTGTTTCTAATAATATCCGTACTTGTTTGCCTCGTGTCTCTACACTTATAGACCAGAAGACTCCCATCTATCTTGAAGAAAGTGATTCATGTGCTAGTCAATTCGGACTCTGGATCGGTCGTAATCATGATAATCCTGTGACTGAAAGCAATTTTGGAAATAATTATATATACCTCTAATTTTTAACTCTTTGAGAATATGTATCATAAGCATTAATTTCTTAGACAATTCAAATACACATCACATTTGAATGAAAATAAAATTATCCTTTTATTGATCAAATCAATATTTTAAATATCAATTTATGTCTTAAAATAAAATAATATATCTATCATATTGGCTTCTAGGACATACATCTAATAATCTTCTACTTGGACTAAAGCCAATTAACCATTAATCTTAGTCCCATCTTCTTAACGTGGTCTTCAATCTTTGATTGACTCAACTACTTTATCAGAGGGTTTGCCATGTTATCTGCGAAGTCCACTTTTTGCACCTCGATATATTTTTTCTTGAGGTAGTCACATATTATATGGAATCATCGCTCGATGTGCTTAGATTTCTGATGAGACCTCAGCTCCTTAGCAAGTGCTATGGCACCATTATTATCACAGTATAGTGGTATGGCATCCAATGTCATTACACCAAGCTCCATGATAAACTTTTTAAACCAAAAGCCTTCCTTTGCAGCATCTAAAGTAGCGATGTATTTAGCTTCTATGGTTGAATCTGCGATGATGGGTTGCTTGAAACTCTTTTGGCTGACTAGCCCACCATTGCATATGAATACATATCATGACGTAGACTTTCTATCATTCGGATCAGACAAGAAGTCTGAATCAGTGTAACCTTCAACTTGCAACTCAGACCCTTCTCCAAACACCAAGAATAAATCCCTAGTTTTTCTTAATTACTTAAGGATGTTTTTCAATAGCTTGCTAGTGCTCCTGTTTTGGATTCGACCGGATGGCCTACTGGGCAATATTAGGTTGAGTAATAGTATGGTGTATCAGAAGCTCCTATCTCAGGCATAAAGGATCCTACTCAGACTAATTTTTTCAGATGTAGAAGGATAACATCAATCTTGGAAAGATGAATAACATGCCTAAGGGGTAGAAGCCCCTTTTTAGAGTTTTCCATGCTGAACCCTATTTGTACTTTCTCTATGTACAGCTTTTGCGGCAATGAACCTAGCATCCTCTTAGATCTATTATTCCCTATAGATTTTATTCTAAAGAAAATAATAGGAGCTTTTTTAGTTTTTTCATAGAGAAATCCTTGACAACTATCACTAACTGAGGTTAGTATTGGAATATTCATTCTCAATAAGGAGAAATCATCTACGTTAGCAGTAAAGGAGAATGTCACCATGGCTCCCACTGATCTTTTGTATACACAAGATTCCTCTTCATTTTGATGAATAAATGATTTGATGGATCATCAAAATGAGGTTCAAACTTTGAGAAGGCTTGTTTTAATCCTATAATGGACCTTTTTACAGCTTGATGACTTCTAAATGATCTCCACCACTAAAAGTGAATCCAAAGGCTGCTCCCTATAGATATCTTTCCTCAGATATTATTCAAGAATGTATTTTGATATCTATCTACTAGATTTCATAATCATAGGAAAGCTACAATGGAAGTAATGTGTGGATGGATTTAATAATTACCATAAGCAAAAAGGTATCCTGATAGTCAACTGCTTCGCATTGACTATAACCATTCACACTAGCCTAGTTTTATAGATCTTTATCTTACCCATTTGCACCTATTTTTTTTTTCTTGTAAGATCCATTTAACAACCCAATGGATATGATACCGCTCTGGTGATCCATTAAGGACGCAATATTTAGTTCAAGTGCAATCGAATCAATATTCTAACTTCATTGTTCTAACTATTTTTCAGAATCAATATCAACATATCTCATCAAAGGTATTAGGATCATCACCAAATGACCCTTAATCTCCATAAGGAACATTTCTTACATTGCCATATAACAAATTTTAGGAGGATGGGAGATCTACTAGATCTATGAAGTGGAGAAACATCAATTACTAGCTTAATATTAATGGGTTCCTGAGGAATCTATAGCTTGTTTTTGCTTTCAGGAAGACATTTCTCTTCTGAGCTAATTAACCTACCACTTTTCAAAGCCATCCTGATAAAACTCTTTTTTTAGAATATAGCATGATAACTCAATCACATTTGTGATCTTGTGGAAAATAAAAAGTATAGCATCCTATGGGATTCTTTTAGATACCCTATAAAGTGAGCTATGACAAATCTATCCTCTTTAACTTATCAACCATTTGTCTCTTCACATAGGCTAGACATCCTGAAGTCTTTAAATGACCTAGACTCAACTTCTTACCATGTCATATCTCATACGGTATGGTTAAAACAAATTTAGAAGGAACCCTATTTAATATGTAACCAATGGTTAATAAGACATGTCTCTAAAGATATAAGGATAAGTCAATGAAGCTCATTATGGACCTGACCATATCCAATAGGCATCATGGTTGCAGAATCTGGTTGATATCAAAAATAGACTGGAGCTAGAGAAGTCAAGGTCATCGTCGGGACCTACAAAAGAAGTCCAAATCGGAGGAGGGGTGGCTCTGGTTGGACCTTCCAATGGTCAAGTTAGTTCTTTTGGCCAATAGAAATGGAGTGCTCAGTAGAGAAAGTTGTAGAGTGTCAAGAAGGAGAAGAGAGCTTCTCCTCAAAAGCATATCTAAAAGGTCTCTTATATAGATAGAGCCAGTAACAAATTGATGATGACAACTACCTAGTAGTGGGCCGTTTGGGACCACATGGGGTTTGTTACGGAGGATGATGTTCACTTATCATGATGTGCTAGTCCATTGGGACTTGATAGTTGAAGTTTGAAGGAGGTAGGCACTGGCAGTCAAGAGCTTTGAGTTTCACCAATCCTAGAGGAGTTCGAGCTCTTTCAAGGTTGTAAGTGTGTAAGTGGGTTCATGCTGTATAGATAGCTAGATTTGAGTAGGCGTGAGGCCTTTCTAGGTGACTGTAATAAGTTTGGTCGGAAGGGGTTTGGAAGCCCTGTGACTAGAGAAATCCTGAAGGGAGTCCACTAGAGAAATTTGGGAGTAGTTCTATTGGAAGGAGAAGTTCGGCTGAAGGAGCAGAAATTCAAAAATAATTCTGTTGGAGAAATTCGAAAGGAGATCTGCTGGAGGAGCAAATATATAATGATGAGTCTCCTCTCTGCTAATATAAGAAGTTTGGATGGATGGGGGTTGATGGAAAGAAAATCATCTGATGTCTGGGAGGAGATCGATTGGAAGGAGGTCGGCTAGAAAATTTTGCCTGGAAGGAGCAGAAGGGGATTTGCTCGAAGAGAACCTACTTATTTATTTCTTTGAAGCTCAGCTACTTTCGAGGCCATCTGGAGGCTGATATGAAAGAGTCGAGGTCTTTTAGCCTACATGTTCAAGATTCTCGATGCATGGGGAAATACTCGAGGTCTGCCATCTTAGTTATTGGTAGGAGTTCATCTATGAGAGGAGTTCTGTTGATCCAACATTGGTCCAATAATCGATAGTTTGGAATGATTTTTTGTTGGAAAAAGATTCAAAGAGCACCAGGTCGACCAAAAAGCATAATTAAGACCTCTATTTACTGCGCTATCTGGGGGCTATCCATCACTATTCAAGTTCATCTAAGCAAAATCTAATAATGTCCTTAGGTTCTGGGAATACCCGATGGAGCTAGGAATTTGAACGAAGAAGATCAACTGATGGATTTGGGTTGGAGGTTTGCAGTCTTGATGCTTGACCATAAACTCTTCATTGGCCTGAGTTCGACATGATGCTTGACCGTAAACTCTTCACTAGCTTGAGTTCGACATGGCTGCCCTCGTTGGATGGAGTTTTCTCAAAGTCAGATATCCTGTCGGACTTCGATAGAAAAGGATTCACACCCAACATAAGTTCCCCCACTCCTGAGTTTGAAATATGAATGAAGGGAGTAAAGAAATATGAGTGTCAAAAGTCACTTTTTTTTTCTTTTCGCACCAACAGAGTAGCTGATCCCGAATCTTTCCATGTGGGTGCTGAAACTTTTTAAATACGAGATGACCCAAGAAGGTAAATTTCTAAAATTCTCACTAAAGCGTTGCTCAAGGTACGGTGCAATAAAGGTTTTGCCCATTGCTAGTCTATCGCTATGATGAGTGGGGCATGCATTAACCCAAGGTTGGTCAGCGAAGATCCATAATCATAACCATCTTGGATCCCAGCATCTATTTAAGTTCTTCTTCTTCCATAAGAGCTTCATTTCATCTGAGTCTCCTTCTCCTTCCTTCTGGCTTCCTTCTCCCTTCTTGCTCCAATGCACTAGGGTCTTCTGTCGACTCCTTCGATTTTTGAGGATTCTCTCCTTTGTTTTCCATCAAGCCTACCATGTTTCCATTCTTCCCAGTTGATTTAGGTCAGTTGTTGAACCTTTTTCTTTGATTATGTATGTCTTTTGACATTTCTACCCACTTTGTTTTCTCGAGAAAGTCTTAGATTTTATTTTCTTTGATTTTTTAAGAATTTTTTCTATTTTAGTTTGATCCTCATATCCTCTGAAAAGTCATGATCGATCGATTCTAGAAGTTTGACTCATTTAGCTTTAATGGACCTTCCTCATAAGGATCCTGAGCTTGTAGGAGTACCTCAGCCATCCTTCATCCTTGATACCATTTCATGTAAACTTTAGTCCGAAGACCTTTTGGTGATTAGGATTCAATTTAAAATTTCTTTCAACTGCGAACTTGAACTTCCTGGCCCTAGCGATCGTGCCAGCTCTCCTCCTCCCGGTCGAACTTGCCTGTATGTTGAAATCCTTCGGGCGGGATTTCTACTACTGATATCTTTTTCTATAACTAACTTGTTTAAATTTTTAAACATTTTCTTCACTGCCATGGCACCAAACTCTTTTAGGTTTATCATAGGATTTCTCTCCTTGTGCATTATGACCGACGTCCGACCTTCCATCTTCCAATTTCATAATTTCTTCACTTTTAAACGTCACCCGACCGCCAAAGATTGGTGGTACATATCTTCCCAGTTCGGTAAGAAGGGGTTACTCAAGGATCTCCATTCTTCAATTCATAACTAGAAGGTAGAAAATTTTTTTTTTGTTTTCTATCCTTCCCTAAACTAGGGACTTTCTTCTTGGGGAAATAAGGGCTTTAGTCGCCGAGCTCCCAAGGCTTTGAAAAAAAGAGGATCGGGGTTCGACGATAAGCGAAGAACTTTCAAGCTCCTCCAATCTCCAAGCTCCTGGAGGATCAGACCTTATTCAACTTTGGTCTCAGTCCTCTCAATCCGGCAAGTAGTCCTTTGCAGCTTGCCAACTATGCATGATCTTCTTTCCTTCTCTGACTCTGGTTTTTCTTGTGTAGAGATGACTCCTAAGGAGCAGAACTTCCTGGCCATGGGGCTCAAGTCTCTTAAGAGAAAGGATAGCTCTATGGAGGAAATATCCAAGAAGGCTCGCATTGATGAGCTGATCCTGACCGTGTCAATCCAGGCCGCTCCCATCCCCAAGTCCGATATGGCCGCACCACCTCTGATCTCATCTCGAGGGGATGTCTCCACCTCACTTCCTGAGCAGCATAAGGTTGTTGAGAAGAAGAAGAAAAAGGACACCGTCAGAAAAAAGATGAGGAGGGCGATCAAGAATTCAAGTGGCAAAGGCTCCGATCAGGAGCGAGCTTCTTTGGATGATCGGAAGGTCATCCAATCCTTGATGAAGGGTAGCATCCTCCCGCACATTATCGAGAAAATGGTTAGGATGGAGGATGCTGAGAGATATGATGAGTCTTTCACCGCCTATCTTGAGGTAACCCATTTTTCTGAACTTGTTTGAATGAAGGGTGCACTTTTTAAGTTCTGACTTAACTTCTACTTGTCTTATAGCTGGGGCATTACTTGTTTGCCCACTTGAAGGCTACCGATCTTTGCCAGGTTGAGGCTTCCTAAGCCCTATAGGAGGTTCAGACAAAGGTTGAGAGGGATCGGGCTGAGGTTGACTATTCGAAGGTGGCCTCGAAAATTCAAACTATAGAAGTCGAGCACCTTCGAAAGGTTTCACAGAGAGAGGTAGAACTTCCATGGGGCTGAGGGCAGCCCTGGCCCTCTCCGAAGATAAAAGAAAGAAGGCTGAAGAGGAGGTTGGCATCAAGAGGGAGAGGGTTGTCGAAGCCTTCAAGTCCTCCAAAGCAATAGAGGACATCAAGATCGCGTTTACCTAGGAAGCCTTCTTGGAGCGGTTTGAGATCTGCATGAGGAGGGTCACGAAGAACTTCCCTAAAGTGGACCTCTACTTTCTGACAGACGAACCCAATGAGGGAGCCAGTCCCTCCAATGCTGGCACCGGGCTTTCCCATCGCCGAACCTACCCCAAGTGCTCCAGAACTTGTAGCTGAAGCTTTCGAGTCTATTCCCAAGCCCGATGCTGCAAAGGATGTACCGACCTCACCTGCCTTCGTACTGACTAAGGTCTAAGATTTTTCATAAATTTGTACTTTCTTCTCTTTTTCTCTCGATGTATACTGAAAATTTTAAGGAATGAAAATGAAGCTTCCTTTTCTTTTACGTTGTTGTCGTGGTGAAGTTATTTAGAACTCCTCTCTTTTTTTTACTCTTTTTTCTCTGCCAGCATCATAGTCAGGATCCATCTTTCTCCAACTGATGCTGAGCTATTATCCCAAGGTATCCCTCTGAAGTCCATAATCAAAAATTTAAAGAGGAAGATTCACCACCTGAAGAAAGAGTTGAAGAAGGTAGAAGTCGAAACTTCAGGGATCTAGAAAAAATGCTTCAGAGGCGATGATTAAGGTCACCCATCTCCAAAATCTACACATGAAAGATTCTATGAGCTTCAACATTCAGAAGCATAGCTTCGAGAAGGAGTTCACTGAGCTCAAGAAAAATGCCAGTAATAAATCTTGGCCACTAATGGTGAAGATCAGCTTTCTCGAAGCCGATCTCAAGACAAAGAAGGAGAAGATCCATCTACTAGAGGAGAGCTCATCGTGGTCTTCTAACAAGGCTCAGTATGAGTGGGATTGGTCGAAGAGGTTCTTCATTCTCCAAAGCAACACATGATGCCGAGCTCACTTATGATACCTATTGATTGGATTGGAGTGAGAGGATATCCCAGCTTGAGCAAAGGCTTCATGCTACTAATAGCGAAGTAACCCGGCTCCAAAAATATCTTGATGAGAGTCATCAATCTGATGCGAGCGGTGGACCAGGGTAGGTTGCCTCCCTAACGAGGACTCTGGATGAGCTTTCGAAAGCAGTGGGGAGGGAGAAGGCCGAGGTTCAATGACTGAGGATCCAGCTGTCGTATGAGCAGCAAGTCATTAGGGAATGCGAGGCCGAGTTGAAAGTTTGAGGATGCAGCGGCGAGACGCTTGGAATGGCCAAATTTCACCCATGCCAATAGGATGTATATAGATGGTCTGTATAAGAAGAAGGAGCTTGAGGAGGAAATCCTTAGGCTGAAGCAGTCTCTTGTAATGGCGGGGGTCGATAGTCCAAAGTCTGAGGGTTCCGGGCCTCTTTAGGACTTTGTCATCTTTTCTTTTCTCTTTTTTTTTTTTTGTACATGATCTCGTGGACCTTCACTTTGTAATGAACTTTGAATTTAATGAAGAAATATTTTTTTCGATCATCCTTTTGCTTTGTTTGGATTCAGTGCCTATTGATTTTTCCATTCCTCTTTTTTGCTTTGATTTTTGTTGGAAGGATTGCTGAAAGAATAGTTTTTCTCTTGTCTTTTCATAATCGGAGATTTTTTTACCTCCATTGGGGTGAGTTTATCCTTCCTTGTTCGATTTCATTAATTTTTCTTCATCCTTTCATCAAGATGAGGTCCTTCCTCCTACTTTAGATAATTGAAGGTCTTTATTTATATCAGGATGAGGTTCTCCTCCTATTCTCGATGAGGTTAGCTTTTACTTCTATTAAGGTGTGGCCTTCCTCTGATTCCCATTATGGACATTGAAAGGTTCTCTCCTCTTATCTTAAGTAACTGAAGGTCTTCGTCTTGCTCACGTTAGGACAAGGTTCTCTCCCTATTCCTATCATGGCAGTAGGGGCATCGTTAGGCCATTGACAGGACCTCTTTCCTTATCTCGTCTTAGGTTAATAAGATCTTCGCTTTGCTCAAGTTAGGATGAGGTTCTCCTCCTATTCTTAACAGAGCTGTAGGAGCACATAAGGGCTATTGAAAGGGCCTTTCCCCTTATCTCATCTTAGGTTAACGAAGTCTTTGCTTTGCTAAAGTTAGAACGAGATTCTCATCCTATTCCTAACAAGACTGTAGCAGCACATAAGGACCATTGAAAGGTCCTCTCTTCTCATCTTGTCTTAGGTTATCGAGGTCTTCGCTTTGCTCAAGTTAGGATGAGGTTCTCCTCTTATTTTTAATAGGACTGTAGGGACACATAAGGGCCGTTGAAAGGGCCTCTCCCCTCATCCCGTCTTAGACCAATGAGGCCTTCGACTTACTCATGTTAGGACGAGAATCTCCTCCTGTTCCTATCATGGCTACTTTTGATTACTTCAAAAAGTTATTTTCTGTCATCACATGATTTTTGCAACAAGAAACAATAATATTGAAATAGAGAAGTTTTATTGAAGGCAAATTACTAGTACTACATTCTTAGATTTTCTGAATTTCAAGGCCATGGGAGTGTTGTTCCTTCAAGCTTCTTCAAGTGATAAATTTCAGACCAGACAATCTCCTCTATTTCATATGGGCCTTCCCAATTTGGAGTGAGCTTTTTCTAATTCTGAGGTTGTAAAATAGCCGCTCGTCGAAGTACTAGGTCCCCTACTTTGAATATTTTGCCTTTGACTTTAGAGTTGTAGTAACAGACTACTTTTTGCTTATAGGCCACCATCCGAACTTGAGCTTTTTCCCATTTTTCCTCCAACAAGTCGAGGTTAGCCCTGAGATCTCGTGAGTTATGCTGCTCATTGAATGCCATGACTCATGCTATGGGAGTTTTGAGTTCCTATTGGGATGATGCATTCCATTCCAAAAGTCTAAGGCCAATGGGTTCTCCCCAGTGCGGCAATCTTTGGATAGTGACATATGCCACAGGATGCTTATAGAGTTCATCACTAACGTCTCCATTTGCACTCTTTAACGTCTTGCTTTGAATGTCTTGCAGGATAGGGTTCTATTATGGTCATTCGCGTTTCGCCATTTGCTATGGGATGGCCTACTGATGTAAAATTGTAGGAAGAGATGTTCTAATCTTCATAAAATTTCGATAAATTTGCTTTCATAAACTGTACTAGCCATTGTCTGTATTATGAATGAAGGTTAGGCGCAAGCCAAATTTGCAAACATATCAAACTTTTTAGAATGAAATTCCCTGCCACTTTTTGCTTTGTATATTTTCGCTAGATGGGTTTCAGCCTTGACCACTTTGTTGAAATAATCTATTTACCAACCAAGAGAGAACCTGCTAGTCCCAGATTTGCCATTGGAAACAACGGATCCGGTATGTCATTCTCCCTATGAGCAAACGCCATGGAGGTGGCTCAGGGGTGATAAGTTCAAGAAGCTGATGCCTTTGAATGTTGATCTTCATCTGACCAGGATCATATTTTTTGACTATACTCTATTAGAATCATTGGTATCAATGTCGCAATAGTAATCCTACCAGAAGTATGTCTGTGATAAGGATCTGGCTCCCTATATACTCCTGACAGATTCTTCATTGCACTTCCACAATGCAGTCGCTTCTGAAGGTCTGAAATCTAAGAGTCTGGTAGGAAAGAGTTGATCTTTTTACATCTTGCCTCATACAGAACAACGAGAGGCTTGATTTCCTATATTTTGAAGCTTTTTAGATCATGATGGAAGAGCTCCATCCTTGATATAAGCAACAAGGGATCCATCCTAATTCGCTCATGCGTCATTACATTAAACTAATTACTTCCTTCCGACACGTGTTAGCATTTAACTTCAAAACAAGACATTCTTGCAGCTCGAATTGGGGCTCAATGTTGCCAAATAGAGAGAAGGTCGGCCCTGGTATTTTTTTGCTCTTAAAGGATTATTGTATACTAAAATATTAAGGTCAAGAGTCAAGTTCTTCATTTCTCTGAAGATATTTTATCATGCTTTTCCTCTTGAGCTTCATAACTCCACTTAACTTGTCCGACCTTAATTGAAGAATCCACTATAGACTTGAGAGTCAATCTTACTTTCATTCTTCGACGATCTTTAACTCTATACTAAAATGTCGT
>QRFJ01001023.1:135602-393037 GCA_006176705.1 Cocos nucifera | reverse complement strand
TGTATTAAAGGAGAGGTTCATAGTGAAAGCGTCTATTTCATAATTAAAAAGGATTAAAAAAAAATATTTTTATTAATTTAAAACTTAAATTTATAAAAGTAAATAAAATCTTCTAAATCAAGTTTTGATAAAGAAATTAAATTCCTAGATGCTGAAGAAATATAAAAAAACATCATATAGATCTAATTGAACTTTAGTATCTATAATAAATTTGTAAGTCCCAACTATAATGATCTTGGACTTCATCCAATTTTCATAAAATCCACTACTCTTATCATTTGGTTCCCGGCTTAGAAGAAATTCCTGCATTAAATTGAAAACATAAATTATAGCAATCCAAAAATCAATCCATCACGTGTATTAGAGAAGGAACATCAATAAAATTAGTTTTGAAATAAACAAATGATAAGTTAGAAGATAATTATAGTCTATATGGGTTCGACACCAACTATTTTGTCTATTTCTCTGTATTATCCATATACTCTTTATAATTGTCACGGGTATCTTTAGCAGTAAAGAAAATCATTTTTTATTAAAATTCTAGTGTTATAAGAAATATATGGGTTCATGTTATCGTGCGTATATGCTGAGTACCTGTTATATTTCTGTGACTAGATTCTTATTTTCTGGCTTAATACCCTTCGTAGGATGCTATCTTGATTTATTACTACTGATGGGAGGAGCAATTAGGGATCATAACCTTACTTTTATTTCAATCTCCTCTTCTCCCTCGTGACAAGCATTTTCAGGTCCCGATGCTCAGACTGAGAAGATTAGTCATTCATGACCCACTTGAATATCCTTAGTGTTTGTAACTCAAACCGATAAATGAGCCACATGAAAATCTTAAGTTAGGTGACTAAAATTTTAAGGATGCGGAGAGAGAATATGGGACAGATATCTTTTACAAGGAACTGGATAAAGAAAAAACACTTCCTTTTAGATTACCGTTATATCCAATTTTATTACATTTTTCAGCTACCGATACTCCAGCGAATAATTTTCTATAACTATTCGTTTATGTAGCCATACTCCAGATTACACTAATCTTCGAAATCTTCACTTATCATTGTATACGAGGTTAAAAGTTGATTCATCGGTAGCTTTTTAGGGGTCGAACTTTCTTTCATTTTCCAGGCTCACATAAGCTAAAAGACCTTTTATTGATTGGAATTGTTGTTTCTAAAAGAAGAAGTTTATTTTAACTTCAAAGGCTAATTGCATTGAGGTTCAGAATCAGATCTCCGAGGTTCATATCTCTACAAGCTTTTGAGGAAATTTTCTCTTTGAGTTATGGAATCATGAGAAGGGATACACTTGACTAAATAATACGAATCCCGTTTCCTGGCGTCTACTTCTTCTATACCAACACTAGTTTCTATGCTTTGCGGTGATAGGGCTAGCCAAAGTTCCACATCCCACTATAGGCTTTTTCCCTTTCAGGGATCCTAAGTGAAACTCCTTCAGCTAAGAATGGAGACATGATCGGAAAAGGACGTGCCTATAATCTACAGTCTTAGGAAGTATCTTCTCAAGTTTTCCTATAAGAAGTTTCTCGTGCCCAATCAGTGCCGAATAATTTGATCCCTTCCGAATTCTCCATGGTTAGGAGTGTTAAGGAGTTGATGCACATGCAGAAACGTTTCTTTGACTTCTTTGCAAGATTGGGTATTATGCTGCTAAATTTTTATAATAATAAATCATTTAGCTTTAGTTCCTTCACTATAATCGATCCCACTAATAGAAGTGTGAGTTCTACTTATACTAATTAATTCTTTTGCTAAATAACAGTTATTAAGGTATACAACTCAGGTAAAAAATTAAATTCATAAAATTGGGTTAATGAATGCATTACCATGATAATAAGTGATCGCAACTAATTTAATCATAATTTAAACATAATAAAACTGAATGTCAAAACATGATCATATAAATCATACGAAACAATAATATGAAATATATAAGCATTAAAGGGATCCGAATAATTATAGCACATATTAGTCATTTGTACAACCTCACTAATTTATGTTGGTGAGAATTATGCACCATATCTGATTAGTGTACTTTTCAAGGTATTGTTATGGACTCTCAACCCATCGACTTTATTATTGATAAATTAGAATAAGCACTCCGTCAGAATCTCTATTCCTGAGTCTTTAGGGATAAGGGATAGAATTCACCCCCATCTTTATTTAATCTCCTTAACATAGTTATCTCACGGAATATGATTTATTCATTAATTTGTGTGTATTTCCAAGATAAAAAGTATATTTAACCTTTCTTAGCTTTTACTTTTGTTAATCTAGATACCTTTTATGTAATTCTGGAATTAATAAATTTCCAGGATGATGGCTATACAAATATTAGGACTTCTCACTATGATCTGAGACTACCCAAGATCCACAGTCAGAATGACTTCAGGGACCCTTTGGGGCCATGCAATACGAAAGAGATACTGTGATTTGAATCCGGCCACCAAGCGGTATTGGACCGCACATTCATATAACAGCTGCAAGCTCAGCTGAGAATTTTACTTATTAATATTAAAATAAAGGGTTTACATCACTCCTCTACAGATTAAACTTTTTTCACTATATGTACTTATGAATAAAAATTATAATCATAGGTTCTATATTTTTTTAACATTATCCTTTCTCCTTATCTCTCATTCATAGAAACTCTCTAATAGTTTCACAAGAATCATTCATTTATCAATCGGATTGTTTAAAGAGATGACACGCTATACATCTTTATTCTAAATGGCCCAGAGAGAATATAATAAAGTTTTGATTCGTTTCAGGGAGGTGGTAAGCAGTAGATTTAGATTAATCAGAAAAGACCACACATAAGGGTCCTTGTGCCTAAAATTTACCACTCAGAGCCGAGGGTAATTTTATGTAAATTTTCATTTAATGGATTGGGATCTTCCAGGTTACTTGATATAACAGTTTACCTTAATTTTTATCACATCGCGTTCGCGTGCCACTCCTCTCAATTATAGCCATTGACGTATTATACCGGACATTCACACCAGAATTGCAAAACAAACCCTAGAATCCTTTTCAAAAGTCTTTTTTAGAATTTAACTTTTTTAGGAGGACTTAATTTATGTTTTATTCCAACATTGATATTTAAAATAAGTAAAGATTGTTAAAAAGAGGAATCCAAATTTAATTTATATAATCTATTATATAATGTTCTAGTACCAATAAAAAAATAAATTTTTTTATTAATTTAAAACTTAAATTTATAAAAGTAAATAAAAAATCTTCTAAATCAAGTTTTGATAAAGAAATTAAATTCCTAGATGCTGAAGAAATATAAAAAACATCATATAGATCTAATTGAACTTTAGTATCTATAATAAATTTGTAAGTCCCAACTATAATGATCTTGGACTTCATCCAATTTTTCATAAAGATCCACTACTCTCTATCATTTGGTTCCCGGCTTGAAAGAAATTCCTGCATTAAATTGAAAACATAAATTATAGCATCCAAATCAATCCATCACGTATTAGAAGGAACATCAATAAAATTAGTTTTGAAATAAACAAATGATAAGAGAATATCCTTTTTTTCAAACTATTTTTTTCTTTTCTCATAATCCTTCTTGATATGTCCCTTCTTGCAGAAGAAACATTTCAATTTGTAAGAATTTTTCGTTAGTGGATTGCTGAGTCCTTTATTTTCTTTTTTATTTTCTTTCTTTTAGGATGCTCTTGTGAAACTACATGAACAATTAGGATCCCTTCTTATTTCAATCTCTCTTTCTCTTGCACACACTGGAAGATTAGTTCATTCATTGACCATGATTCCTTGTGTGTATTATAGTAAATCTTAAATTATATAAATTAGGATGGAAGAGAATTACGAACAAACTGGATAAGAAAACTTTTAGATACCGTTATATCCAAATTATTTAATTTTTCAGCTATATCACATATTTTCATAATATGCTTTTATACTCCAAAAAATCTATCATATTTTATAGAGGTTAACTTATTCATTAGGGTACTAGCTAAAGCTTTACTTGATATGGTAAATTGTTGTTCTAAAGAAGAAAGATACTCAAAGGCTAATTCATTATTCAGAACAGATCTCCTAATATCTCTCACTTTGAAACTTTTAATAATCATGAGAGATAATCTATTAGAACGTTCCTACTTTTCACATAATTTCTTATACTCAGGAGAACTAGTAGGATAAGTGAATCCAGCTGAGGCTTATGAAGGGCTAAATCTAAGTCTAGATATCCTAAGACAATAAGAAGTTTCTCGTGCCAATCAGGATAATTTGATCCATTCAGTATGGGAATGTTAGATAGATGCAATGAGAGTGAAGCAGGGGTTATGGCTGTAAATAATAAAATATGCTTTTAATTACTATCATAATGTAGATTCTATAATATAATTTTACTAATAACAGTTATTATATAACTATAAAATATCTTTGGGTAAGAATCATACCATATAATAAGTGTCGCAACTAATTTAATCATAAATTTAAACATAATAAATAATGTCAAAACATGCATCATATAAATCATAACGAACAATAATATGAAATATATAAGCAAGAACAATAATTATGATATGTACATATAATTTATGTTTAAATTATGACCTATCATATTAGTTGTACTTTCAGTTGTTAATTAACATGATTATAAAAAATTAAGATTATTCCTATCTTTGGATATAGAATTCACCATCTTTATGTAATTTAAGTTAATCAATCTTTTATTATTAATTTTGTATCAAATAAAAGTTATCTTTGGCTTTACTGTAATAGATACACTTTTATGTAATTCTGGAATTATAATGAGAGAAAACTATTAGCTCTCAATGATTCAGCTACCCAAGATCCATAGAATGCTTCGGACCCTTTGGGGCCATGCAAAAATATACTTGAATAGTATAACAGCGAGTAAAATTATTAATTAAATAATTTAATTATTTAAATATTTTATTTTATATGAAAAATTTAATCATAATATTTTTTAAACTATTATAAGTTCAATAGTTCAAAAATCACTTAAATCGGATGAAAAATGAGTAAATTTTAATAATAAAGGTTTAAGCATAAATAATAAAAAAATAAGGGTCATTGTGTAAAATAGCAGTTTTAGAATTGTTCAAAAAATTGGCAGGTTCTTAATATAATTTATTAATTTATCAGGGACTAAATTATAAAATTGCACTAAAGGACTAAATTGCAAAACTATCCTAAAAGTCTTTTTTAGAATTTAAACTTTTTAGGAGCTTATTTGTAAAATAATTTTAAAAATAAAATTGAGTTAATGGGTTCGGGTTTGATCCAAAACCTTAATGGATAAAAGTCCAAAATCTGATAGGAATGGGTTTGAATCCATGTTTGAATGGGTTTGGATTTGGATCCAAAATCCAATACCCAAAAAAAAAAAAACCCTTCTTCCCTAACCGAGAAAGAAGCTCTTTCTCGCACCGCATGGGCAACCGACCGGCTCTCGCCGTTGCTGCCCTCCCGTCGGTCTCCCTTCACCGCCACCCTCGCGGCCACAATAAAACACCATGAGACATCATCCATGCGGCCATGATCCCTGCCTCTCTTGACCGTCACCGATGTAGCCTTGATAACCATCGCCGCTGGCCTGCAACATTGGTTCGTCGCGGTTGGCATGGCAGTGGTCATGATTGCTGCCCCATTCTCCGACCCTCGCGGGCAGCCTTGGCATAGCCCCGAAAGGGGTGGCCGGTGTGGGACGCCGATGGCCTGGTGGCCGCTGGACATAGACCAAAAGCTCTGACCATCATGAAGAGGGCACGCCGGCAACCCTCTTCCTACTTCTTTATTTTTTTAATTTTTATTTTAAAAAATTAAGAAACTATAATTTAATTTTCTTAAGTCTTAATTAATTCAGAAAAATATAAAATCATGATTTTAATTTTTTAAAAATAAATTAAAATTTATCGAAAAACTTGTTACATGAATACGAAATATGGATCCTGGGCTGTGATATCACATGCTAGATAATTTAAACTTTTATATCTGGATCATGCTCCAATATTTATGCAAAATTAAATAAAAATATATCTTACGCCATTGTCTCACCAACATGACGATCACGTAGCCCGCAAAGCATCTGATCTATCTTCCACAGGCAACTGATCTTCTCTCCTTCATCTTTCACTTTAATGAGGATGATTGATAAAAATCATCACATCCTCATGAGAGTTGGAGAAAAAAGATCAGATCATCTTTATTTATATCTATACTTATTTTATCCCATTAAAAAATTTAATTTTAATTAGAATAAAAATTTTAGTCTAAGTGTTATCAGGAATAGGATTTTTTAATTAATTAGATTCATCATAATTAATTTAAGATTTGATTCAATAAATTAAATTTAATTAAATAATAATTAGATTAAATTTAATAAGAAAAACAAAAATTTTCATGCAGGAATTAGCATCTCGGTTTAAAGCATACCTTTTAGCTAGTCCTCCTGTCTGGATCATACGGAGAAGTTGCTCCTTCCACGAAGGATCTGCATGTCTTCCATGTTAAAATGATAACAAATTCCACGCACGTACGAAATTTTCTACGCGCATATCTACAGCTTCTTGGTGTTGGAGAAGCAGGGAAAAGACCTTTCATGCGGAGAAAGAAGCAAAGAAATATACTTCACCGATTGAATGATTAAAAATATCACCACCTGTCACAGCCAAAGAAAACAAGATTCGAAGAGCTGGAGAAATTATTGTCTACGTGGCTATGCATGCAGCCAATTACAGATTTCTATGGATCGCATGCATCTCGGTGCACCATCATACAAATCGGTGCACCATCATACAGATCAGCAACCATAATTGGCCGTTCTCATGGGGTAAATGCAGACGGAAAGCAACATATCGACGGTAAGCTATTGACCTCGCAGTATAAATACCTCTTCCCTATTGCTTAGGTATTAAGCATGAATCGTTTAACAAGCATGGGGCCTCTGTAAAGTCAATTAAATTATTAGCTCTTGGTGGGAAGGTTGGTGCTGATACTCTCCTTTGGGAGTGCGGTTCTTTTCATCACTTTATAACAAAAGATCAACTTTTGAAAGATTCCAAGATAGAAAAGGTTGAACCGCTCACCAATGCTTATAATTGCCATGAAAGGTAGAAAAATTGAACAAGAAAGCTGGCTTAGGTATATGCTGCTCTCAAGGGAATACACAAATGACAAAGCATGAATAGCTGAGAAACTGAAGCTGTCATTAGAAGAAATGTGAAACCGCAACTAACAACACCATCTCATCCGCACGTTAGCAATAAAGTTTAAAAGAATAAAAACAAATTGCGAACCGTATATAAGAACTTCAACTAATCTAGGCAATAGTCCGTTAACAAGTAGACTAATTGTTCACTTTGGGAGAACTCATATTAGATTTCATGTGCAAAATATCGATCTCTTTCCTGCAAGGCTTCTTGTTTTGCTCGAACTAAACAACTAGTGTCTACATTATAAAAGATAAACTGTGAAATATTTGATTATCCGCCGAGCTATGCTTGTAGACCAAATTTCTCAAATAAAGAGGACCCAACTCCCTTGGTGCTCATTCTTTTAGTACCACTAATCCTTGTTTCTAGCAAAGAATAAACATTGTATAGCTCCTAGAATTTTGTAGGCATGCCTACCAAGCCAAGCATACAGCCATGATGTAATAAGAGAAACAAATTAGGAATTGGCTATGCAATTGTTTTCAAGAAAGGATTTGGCTATGCAATCCTCTGACACCTATGATTGGTTTAAGCATTAAAAAGGTGAAAAATATGGGAAGAGGAGTAAGCATTAAACAAGTTAGCAATCCATTTTGATGATTGCATCACATTTTGTCAAACTAATCCACTCAATTGTCCAATTTTACGCCTTATCCATCATCTCTTGAATGATACTGGAAATGGAGGGTGGGTACCTTCTCTGTATATACCTAAAGGTGGCATTATCAATTTCTGATGGATATTTCCAAGGCTTCGTGAGTCCAAAAATTGGTAACATGGCAGACGATGAGGGATGCCCTACCGCTAGAGGGTCCTTCAAGGAAAAAAAATTTTTTTTTTCGCTGTCAAGAAGAACCTCAAGAGGTGGACCTCAACAAGTTTCTCCTCAAAGTCAAATAGTGAATAACGAGAAAGTTGATGTACTCCAAGTTGTTGTTAGATTGTGCGTTTGTTAATCTACAGCCCAAGCGTACATGAGACATGACAGATTAGCTAGCTAGTAATGCAGGTTGGAGATCAAGCATGGACTTAAGAGCTCAATAGAAAAAAGATCGATTAAATATCTAAGCAAGAAATAAAACTAATCCTAGAAGAAAGAAAATATATATAAACTTTAAAATATAAGACAGAATGATTAAGGAACTAAGGCTACCTAGGTATAATTAGTAGCTTATCTTGCCATCAAAGAGCTTGGAATCCACCGATCATTGAAGAAAAAGATGCCAAATCGCTGACACTTGAAATCTATCAAGTTGCCTTTGAACACGCTACAGCATATGCAAAATCAACCGCACAGAGAAAATTTTAGATCAATCATGCGTAACATATATTCAAGAGAAAATAAGCTTCATTAATCGTATAAACTAGGGCACATAAGAGGAGGTATTTATAGGAATGAGCGGGTGTTTCTAGTGCTCGACTAAAATATTAAAAGCAAGTTTTATGACCACCACGGCAAGAAAACTAACCACAAGTACATTTGAATAGTAGACCTAGTGTTTTCAAAAGAATACAATTGGATGACAGTCATATTATTGCTGGGATGGATCTAACGATGACTTGGGATTTCAACAAAGATAGATTCTAATGACTATTTTTAGTAGCAGTTATACAAATTTAGTTACTACATAATATTTCTAGAGGTATCTAGTGGTAGCCGCTACACAAGAGGTCTTTCTAGTGGCAATCAGATCATTAAATGAAGACTTTCCATGATGGCCAAAAACAGCTCCAGGTGCCACATTTAAAGAGGGCCATTGCAATAAGTTAGTCACTACATGGCAATATTAGATATCTTTGGATGGTGTAAGGGCTTGCATCTGATCAAGTTGAGTTGGGGACTATTGGATTGTTTCGTGGATCATCTATCTATATCTAACAACAGGTCTTGCAATGTGAGAAGGCTTCTAATGGAGACTTGCCGTCACATCAAAATTTGGCCGATTTGATCTCAGCTGGGGCCTAGGATGCATCCAGCTTCCATCAGCTAGCGAAAATTCATGGCACAAATGAAAGCTTCTCATCCTACTTCCTGATAAGCTTGATTATACAAGCATTAATCTGCGGATGATAAATATATTGCTGAAATATGGTATTAGAGTACCGGCTTGTGTTCTGTAATCATGCTAGTTAACTGCACAATTAGATCTTAAAATCCCAATTATCTTAGACGAGTTAAATTTTGATTATTTTTTTAAAATCAAATTGTTTTAATGATAATACTTTTGGGGCCCAATTAAAGCTTCCTCCGCATGAAGGCCATTGTCGTGTCTTGGAGGAATCAAATCTTGTTAGAGCAAGGTGAAGCATAAATGAATAAAAGTAACCAATAGCTGTTGGCTTCCATTATGTTCGGAAATTAAAGAAGAGGAAGGTATTTAGGACTTCCTCTGGTTGAAAACTTTTATGGTTTTACTGCCGGATCTCATTCTTTATCGAATTCCATTTCATGGATGCGACCATGGTGTTCTGATGGGTGGATTTCGTCGACCATTTGACGATGGACTGATTTCTCTTGGAGCAGAAATTAAATAGACACGAGAGATTTTGAGTTTTGAATACACTCCAAATAAAAAGCACAAATGAATTGAGTAGCAAGCGAGTTGTTTGAACCACTCAAGCTCTGTATGTATAATATATATATATATATAATATTTTAAAATATAATATTATGTTATATTTTATTTTAACTATATTTGTTAATTATGATTATGACTTGAATTAGAGATTAAATTCGAGCTCAAATATAACTCGATTAATATTTAAATCAAGTTAATCTAAAATATTATTATTATTATTTTTTATTATATCTAATTTAAATTTGGATATGAAGATTCGATTAATAAAGCCAAGGTTTGAGTTTGAATATTTTAAATTGAGTTAAGCTACTAAGTTATTTGACTCGGCTCGGCTGAGCTCGGTCACCCCCTACCCGAAACCCACCATTCGCATTAGGCCGGTAACCGGTTAGCTAGCCTCGCGTCTCCAGCCGCTAGCCATGGGTTATGCTCCTCGTCCTCCAGTTCGTGAATCGTGATAGAACGCAACTTTTCGGGAATGGACCGGACCTGGGCTTCCACTCAGATTCAAAATAGACTTGGGCTATTTTTTAAGACTGGGTTGGGCTTATGGTTCATCTTACGATGCACTTCAACTATTAGTGTTGTCATTCTGGCCCGGCATGGGTTTGGTGAAATGTAAATCTTGGCCGAGCTCTATGCTGATTTGAGATGGCTGGCTGTTGACATGTTCAAATTTAGGCCGGTTCAATTGATCAAAATAAAGTATCACATCATAATTGTTGGGCTTAACATTCAAATTTGAGCGAGCAGAGCAGAATGATAGCACATAGAAGGATAAGCATACTCTCATGAAACAACATAATCCGTTATTATTTTTTAAACCTTGAAATAAAGGAAATGTCCAATTTGTAGCCATAATAGTGCAACAAGTCAATGAGCTAAAGGGACCTATTCTCAAAAGGTTTTGTAAAATTGCTATTGATAGGTCATTTCCATCGGATTTGAACGCAATAAAAGTTGCTACGTTCAGAGAGGAGCTATGAACATCACAAACATGTTTCAAGCAATAGTTGATGACATAATGTACTATTTATATGTTTTTGTGTTGTTTATTTGTAGTTCAATTTGTTGATTATGAGATTTCAATGTGTTCTATGTACCCTTGAAGGGTCTTGAAATAGTTGTATTTTAGAAAGCTAGTAAGACGTAGTCTTCCACTTCATAGCGCCCCATAACTCAAAAATAAAGAAAAAAGGAGGGATTTTTTTTAAGGACAAACCAAGAAAAAAAAAACTTAGATGATTTAGATATGTAAAATATAGGCCCAGTGATGTACAAGTATGGACTGATTTAATACATATAGAAGAAAAAAAAATATAAAGATGGGACAAAAATTACATGAGATGAAATAGCAATGAAGGTAAATATGTTAGAAAATATAGCCTAAACGAAGAGGAATAGAGGAAAAAGATTTATATCAATAATTCAAAATTAAGCTTAGTTAAGTTGAGGAAAAGTTTTTTTGATGGTATATGATGTGGTGTCAAGTCATGACCCATTTTATTGAGGTGATAAATATTATGATATAGGTAGAATTTTGGTATTCAGCTAGTTGCGCTGCTAAAGAGAATTCTGCCTTCTCTTATAATAAGAACTAGTCAAAAACCCATGCGTTATGCTAGATAAATAATTATGGTCTATAATTATTAAATTTTTTAATAATAAATATTTATAATAAATATTTTTTAATTTTTTAATATTTATTTATTTATTTATTATTTTATAAAATAATATTATATTTTATATTTTTTTTCTTTCTATTCTCATATCTTCTATACATCCTTCGGTACCGCTGCATTTCCTATCGTCCCACCATGGCTTTCCTTCTCTCTCGGCAAACAGCGATCCCGATTGCATTTCGTTCCCTCTCCTCTTCTCATACCTTCTCCATGCCTGCCGATGCCACCCCACCACCATTTCTCTTCTCTCTTGATAAATGCCAATCTTGATCGTACTCCTCGGCATCCTTGTCGGTACCACCACCCCTGGCACTACTACTCAAGGAAGAGAGAGGAACTCTCTCTCTTCTTTTCTTTTCTTTTCTTCTTTTTTCTATTTCTCCTTTTTTTTTCTTTTCTTTTACAAAATAATAGCCATCTGACGGTCCAGAGCATTGTTGGTCCAGATCTAAGGGTTAGGGAGAAATCCTATTTTGATTCTAATTCTCCCAACCTCCTATGCACCATCCAATGGTCCTAGATGCCTCAAATCCCGATCCAATAGCCAGATCATGTGCAGAATTTGATCTAATGGCTGATGGAAGTTCCTGGGTTGATTTAAACTCCATCAAGTGCGATCCGACGGCCAAAACAACTCCATCAAGCTCAATTCGATGGCCAAAACTTATTCTGACTTAATTTGGGTTAATTAATAAGATTTTTTGGTATTTTTTGAGCCTATGGATTTCCATTTGACGGCTTGAAGAACAAAAGACTTATAGAATGCGATCCGAGCAGTCTTTTAATTCAAATTTTACCAGGATTCCTCCTTGCACAAGATTTTATGTATCTTTTTGGTCCCATATTACCTGACAGTAAAGGAACCCCTTCTCTAGTAACTATTTAAACACCTCCAAGCCTCCAGAGTTCATTATCTTCGATCAAGGAAAAGCTATGGTATAGAGTAGAGACTGAGCTTGGAATTCATGGTTGCTTCGAAGCAGACAGTGCCGAGAGGAAGAGTCGGTCTTTTATACCATCTCAATGCCAACACTGATTCGAGATCAAGATCAACACTAATTTTTATTTTTTTTTCTTTTCTTTTTAATTTTATGTATTTAAATTCTGAATTGAACTTTAAATTAATGTAAATTTTATTTTCATATTTTTTAAATTCATGCTCTTTACTTTTATTGCAAGTTTATTTTTAATTACTCTTTATTTTTATTGCAAGTAGATGCTAAGATCTAGGTAGTAGATTTTAGTACCCAAATTTTATTTTCATGCTATTTAAATTTTTATTATTTAATTTTATTATAATTTTAAATTCTATTTTTTAATTTTAATTTTAATTTTAATTTTTTTATAAAAATTAAAAATTTTAAAACTAAAATACTATCTTTCCTGTAGATTTGATCCGACTCACTATTATCTACGTATTTTTAATTATTTTAAGAAGTCAAAATTAAACTGATAAATATGGTGTCTTAACGACAATATCGTGGTCTTATCAAATTTTTGATGTCATTACTGGGGAATGGCATAGAGGCTAATTTTTTTGATTTTTTTAATAAATAAATTATAAATAATTTTTGACTTTTTTTGTTTACTAACTTCTTCTTGTTTATTTTGTAGAAAAAAGAGAAGAAAAAGAGCAAAAAAAGGGGCAAGGAAGAAAGCCTCCAATCATGTTTGGTGAGATCAATCCTAACCCTAGATCTTTTTTTATTATTTATTTTATTTTTAAATTAATTTTAAAAAAATCCACTTAAATCTAATTAAAAGCTTCATGACAAGAGTAGAAATTCTAATTGCTTAGAACATCCATCATGTTAGTTTTATTTTTTTTACTTATTTTTGATGATCATTACAGACAAGATAAGCCTCTCAAGTTCAATCAGTTTCATGCATCTAATTTAGTTACATAGAACCCCTTATCTAAAAGTGATTATACATATTCATCTTAAATTAATTTGAGGGCATAATCAATTAAATAAGATAAGATAAAAATTTGATTATCTTTTCTTGACCCACAAATAACAAACTAGCATTCCACATTGATCTAAGTCTGTAATTTAAAATCAATTAGACATCGACCCTAGAAACTTGAGCTCATTAGGATAAGAAATCCTAAGAATTGGACTGGATTAGGATTAGTTAGTTTGACTGATGTCTAAGGCAAGTGGTTCAGGGACTATATCCTGAAGGAAGATGGTTACTTAATTGATTTTATTAGCTTACCTAACTAAGACTGTTAGTATCTAAGAAAAGCAATGGGGGGACTTCTACCAACTTTATACTTATCTGACTAGTTGAGTGGTTAATTTTACTCTTGGAAGGCTTGAAGGTGACCTTGGCAGTTAGAAGCTCTATAGATCTAGGACAATCCTTAGGATTGATTGCTTAACTTGCTTGCTAATTAAGCATCAAACATAACCATAATTAATTCTTCTCTATCATTTCTAGATTTAGGACTCCTTAGGTTCTCTTCTTTAAAACTTTTCTCCTTTTCTTCTCCTTTCCTCATCCAAATAAAATAAAATAAAATAAAATAATAAAAAAATAATAAAAAATAAATAAAATAATAATAAAATTAAATTTTAAAAAAAAATTAAAATAATAAAAAAATCTAAAAATTTTTGAACCACACGTTAGGGTTGCACTAGTACATGCATGGTAGAGAGATCGCCTTTTCTAATCTAGTTGAACCCAATCATAATTGAATGGTTGGTCCATGTTAAACCTAATAGTCAAATGGCTGAAAGTCTTAGAGACCCATCTGTTAGATATATGTGCCCTAGAAGCCAGAATTGGCTGACACTTGTAATACACTTCTAGGGGCAAAATTATAATTTTGACTATAATTTAATGAAATGGGTTATTTTCTATCACACATGTGTATTTAGTGTCTGTGATACATCCTTTGAGTTAATGGTAATGATAATTCATATTTTCAAGAGTTGAAAATTTAAGACATGAATAATCATTATTAACTCATAAACAGCTCCCGACCATAGGATCATCACGAGGATGGTGATTGATCTGGAAGGTTGGTGTACGATCGCTTCTCTTTAGTAGATGAGTCTTGAGTCTACGGTGTGGAGACATCAGAGCGAGAGTACAGATACTCGTTAGAGAACGAGGGCACTGAGCGTGACCACCTCGAGTAGTCATTAGGGAAGTCTACCTTCTCGTCAATGACTGACTCGATGCTGCAGTAGTGTGTCTGGTTCTTTGACCTGAGATGCATCGGCAGTTCACCTTGAGGGTGTTATAGTTTGACTACACCATTACTCGGTCTCCTAGCCATATGGAACCCTGAGGTGTATGTTGGCTATAGCATGTTCATTGTAGGAACTGGATTGCATCAAGATGGGATCTATCTACCTCGGTGGTAGAGGAGCAGCCCTATGATGATCATGAGAATCAAGTCCAGAAATCCATGGCCATGGTAGAGTGAAATAATAGAAAGAGTTTCTATTTAGATTTTCACATTGGACTCGAATCGAATGATTACATCATATGACAGAGACTAGGGTTTGACGAGTTCACCTTAACCCTAATCTGATCGGGGCTCAAGATAGAAGAACTTAATCACACAGGTAGCTGCACCAAGAGGTTCGCATTCAGCTCTGATGGGTTGCCACCATATACTGCTAGGTGTCACTGGTGGATTTTGGGAGCAATTAGAATGATTTAGATGATCGATCATTCTAGCTGTTCGAATCAGAAGAGTTCTGATCCATCGAAAGGAGTTTCGATGATGTCTATGATAGAGATCATGACATATCCCATTACCATACAGAACTGAACCTAACTGGGTCACACAAACAAGGGTTTGAATCTGGTGATCATCAATTGAACTGATCTAGTTCAATTGATCTGAATGAGATTCAATTAGGTTCAAGGAAATCGTGCTAGCACTCGATTGAACCTAACGTTCTTCTTTTACTATCATAAATAAGTTGTCCTGACTGAGCCAAAGGAGTTTGTGCTCAATCAGAGGCCTTCATATGGTCTGACTGGAGGTTGTCCAAGTCAGAATAGGTTGTCTTATTTGTAAGACATTACCTGCCATTTTTGGTCACCTGCCATTTCTTGTTCTTTGACTTTGGTCAAAAGTCTACCTTTGACTGGTCAAACGTTGACCATTGACCCTTTGACTTTTGACCACATGTCATGCACCTATTGGAGAGCTGGTGGGGGCCTGTCCCCCTGCCAGAACCTGGCAAGGAGAAGGGCGCACGCCAAGGGTGGCGTGAGCCCAAGTAGGAGGCGCCTAGGAGTCCTTGTTGGACAAGGACTCCACCTCCCTTTTGGATTCCAATCAGAGTTCTACTAAGAATCCAGTTTGACTGGTCTTAGGCGCCCTCTAAGGAGGAATCCAGGGGTCTCTATTCCAACCAATCAGATTTAGATCTGATTTCACAAAGGGTTGTGATTGGTTGAGAGGAAGAGGAGTTGGATCACAAGAGGTCTATAAATAAGACCCTGCGCCCAACCCTAATCCTAAGCGAATGCAATTGAGAAACCCCACGCCCCAAGGCTGCCTCTCCCCTCCTTCTCCATGCCATAGCTTCTTCTCCCCTTGCTCTCCACGTCCAAAAGGTGTTTTGGACTTAGGTTGGTGCGATTCAGATCAAGGAAAGGCGATCAAAAGCAAGAAGGCTGCGCTGCTGCAAAAGGACGACTGCAGATCTTCAAAAGAGTTTTGAAGATCCTCCAGATCAGATCCAGATCTGATTTTTGGAGGTGTGATAGAGAAGAAGAGGATCTCCAGATCCAACCCGAGTGGATACCGGTAGAGGCCAGGCGCTTGCGTGGCTAAGATCCAGAACCTTCCGCTGCAATCAGGATCATCTACAGGGTAATAGGATTACCCAAATCAGGTAAATTAAATTTGATTTAATTTATCTTATTTTATTTTATTTATTAAAATAATAAGAATCAGATCTGAAACATATCAAGATCTGATTGAGATCAAGAGAAAATTTTTGAAATATATCTCTTGATCTGATCAGATCTGGACGAACCTGGACCGGGAAATCAGGATTTCCCTTCAACTGGTATCAGAGCCATGGTTCTAAATTGTTTAGATCTGATTTTAATTTTATTTTAATTAGAAAATAAAGTGATTTCAGATGTCACATGAGATGTGATCAGATCTGAAATCAGAAAAATTAAAATTAAATGATTTGGATCTAAGATTAAGAAGATATGCATGACTAGTTCTAGAATAGAATAGTTCTATAGAATAGTTTTGCATGTCTTTGATTTAATCTGATTAAATCATATTTTAGATCTTCTTATTTACTATTTTCTGATATTATAAGTGTTATAATAACATCTGATAAACAGCAAATAAAAATTATTTAATTTTAAATATCATATGAGATATGATTGATGCATGTCTAGACTAGTTGTAGAATAGTTCTACATAATTGTCTAGATTAGAATTTATTTTGATTAGATCAATTTAAATCTAATTTTTTAGATTATTATGAGATAATTTAGATCTGAAAACATGCATGATTTGATACATGAGATGTATGCAAAATATGCCTTGATTAGATCTAAATTTGTATATGAGATATATGATATAGATCTATAACTGTTTTGTAGATTTACATGTTCCTGATTAAGGCGTTCCTCTTGGCCGTCCGGTCATAAGAACGAAGAAGGGTTTAAAGGCCCTCTCTTCCCATTCGATGGGGTGTTCTTATGACGTGTAGGGGTGCTGCGTGTTCGTCCTTAATCAGAAACCCAAAACTTACTTTCTGCAAAACCCTAGATCCTGAAACCCTAGGATTTATTGTGCATATTTTGTTTATGAACCCAACTTAATTAAGAATTAAGTTTATGGAATATTAATTAGGTCTAAAATTGAGAATTTCAGATCTAAGACATATTCATAATACTGGGTTCGGGCTTGGGTAGCTCAATTAGGTCTAAGCGGTTGATCAAACCGAATCAAGAGTTGGTTAGATGGGATCAACAATGCTTAAATTGACCAGCCTAATAGGATTAAGTCTGGGTCAAGATCGAGTCACGATCAAGCAAGACCTAATTAGGCTCAGAGGTTAGAGTCTGGATTGTAGGCTAACCCAATTGGTTCTGACTCAACAATTTGGTGTCTAAGGTAAGTTTGGCACAGACGACCGACTGGTTTTTAATTGGAAGCTACTCGACCTGAATGCGTTCTTGTGCGAGTTAACGGCATATTCCTTCCACCGGTCTCACTTACCTGGCCATATCTGTTGACACAGTTCTGATCTGAGGTGGTCAATAATCCGAGCTAACCCATGCCACTAGGTTAGTCATAATTGTTATGACTAAGCCAAGTCTAGTTTAATGAGACCTGAATCAATTCTCCCTAAGAAAAGATTAAGTCCGAGGTCTTCCACCATTGTAGACGTGCGGGCCCTTCCCGGGGTTGATTGTTCTCGGCTGGATACAGTGGCTCAGTTGCACCGGGAAGACGCAACCATGTCTATTAGGCATTGGATGCTATGGGCTGGAGGATGAGTTGGGCTCAATATTTCGGATACGGTGAGAGACCCAATTAGGAACCCAGTCTATGCAAATGGTGGGTCTGACTTAACTAAGGAGTGGATCAATATTCCGGATACGGTGAGATTCATGAATTAGAGACCAAGTTTGGGTGCACCATGATTAGAGAATCATTGAACAAGAGTTGTTCACTCATTGGCTAACCCATCACCAATAACTGTTAGGTGAGGTGATGAGTCAGTTGGTGAGACCGCACCACCCACTAGAAATCATCAATCGTGGAGATTTTCGCATCTCTACAGAGGGAGTGTAGGGATCCGAGAAAATAGTGGGAGCTAATTTGTTTAAAAATAAAATCCCTAAACAAATTGGTCAAGTCAAAATTACAGTATCTAACTAGAATCTTTGACTCTCTACAGGAAAATGTCTGCGTCCAACCCACTGGCACGTATCCTAGACACACATAGACTGACTGGACCCAATTATAAAGATTGGCTCAGGAACTACAAAATTATTTTGGGTTCAGAGAAGTTAACACATGTTTTGGACCAGGACCCTCCCACCTTACCAGCTCGTCCATCCACTGAACAGAGAGCGTCTCTGGAAAAATGGATTGACGAAGACAATAAGGCCAGATACTACATGTTGGGCTCGATGTCTGATGAGCTCCAGCGCCAACATGAAGATATCGGGACTGCTCGCCAAATGTTGGCTCACCTGCAGGAGATGTTTGGTGAACAGAGTCGCGCAGCCAAATATCAAGTCACAAAATGACTTTTTAAGGCTAAGATGCGTGATGGGCAGTCAGTCCAAGATCACTGTCTGACAATGATCAAGGACATGGAAGAGCTTGAGAAGCTCGGTGTGAAGTTGGACTTGGATCTGCAGAACGATATTATTCTGCAATCCTTGACTGATGCATATGGGCAATTCATCATGAATTACCACATGCATAAACTTCAAAATTCCTTGGCCGAGTTGATGAATATGCTGGTTACCGCTGAGCTTTCTATGAAAGGTTCTAAAGGCTCAGTTCTTGCTATGGAACGGACTTCTTCCAAAAGAAAGTCTTATGGAAAGAAAAAGAAGTCTGTGAAAAAGCAAAAGGTGGAAGGATCAAAGAAGAAGAAGGCAGAACCGAAGAAGAAGGTCGATGGCAAAGGAAAGTGTTTCCATTGCAACAGCGACGGCCATTGGAAGCGGAA
Source organism: Cocos nucifera (assembly GCA_006176705.1). Lineage (NCBI taxonomy): Eukaryota > Viridiplantae > Streptophyta > Magnoliopsida > Arecales > Arecaceae > Cocos > Cocos nucifera. The sequence goes on along the minus strand of QRFJ01001023.1, from coordinate 373,833 downwards.
CTGCCCTACTTACCTGGCCACCCTGAAGAACAAGAAGGAAGGTCCTTCTGGAGGTATGCTCGTTATTGAGTCTAACCTTACGGTTTCTTCTGCATCCAGTTGGGTGCTTGACTCTGGTTCTAGTGCTCATCTGTGCACTTCTATGCAGGGTCTTGAGGATAGCAGGAGGCTGAGGGATGGAGACATGATCCTACGCGTCGGTAATGGAGCAAGAGTTGCTGCAGTAGCCGTGGGAACATACCCTCTTGCGATTACCATCTGGTTTAGACTTAGTTTTAAAAGACTGTTATTATGTGCCTGCAGCTAGCAGGAATTTGATTTCTGTTTCATGCTTAGCACAAGAAGGTTATGTGATCACCTTCTTTAAGGACCATTGTAACATTCTTTATGAAAGAAATAAAATTGCAAATGGTTTCCTTGTTAATGGTCTTTATCAGTTGCATATTGATGTACCTGTTTTAACTATCGAGCAAAACGTGAATGCCAAACGACCTAGGGATAGTCCAAACGACAGATATCTATGGCACCTGAGATTAGGTCATATAGCAGAAGATAGGATTAACAAATTGGAGAAAAATGGGCTATTGAGTCCATTGACTTTTGAGTCATATCCAACTTGTGAATCTTGTCTTCAAGGCAAAATGACTAAACTCCCTTTTGTTGGACATGGGGAGAGGGCCACAGATCTCCTTGCCCTAGTACATACTGATGTGTGCGGCCCATTTGATGTGCCGGCTAGAGGCAATTTTGTCTACTTCATTACCTTTACCGATGATCTGTCTAGGTATGGGTATGTGTATCTTATGAGACACAAGTCTGAAGCCTTTTGAAAAGTTCAAAGAATTCAGACATGAAGTAGAAAAACAAACTGGAAAACCCATTAAGGTTCTTCGATCAGATCGAGGAGGTGAATACCTTAGCCGGGAATTCCTAGACTATCTTAAGGAAAATGGCATAGTCTCTCAATGGACTCCACCAGGAACACCTCAACTCAACGGGGTTTCAGAACGGAGAAATCGGACTCTATTGGATATGGTTCGATCCATGATGAGCTTCACAGACCTCCCTGATTTTCTTTGGGGACATTCATTATTAACTTCAATCTATTTACTGAATAGGGTTCCCTCTAAAACCGTTCCTACCACACCGTATGAGATATGGCACGGTAAGAAACCAAGTCTGAGTCATCTCAGAATTTGGGGTTGTCCGGCTCATGTCAAAAGACAACAAGCGGACAAGTTAGAGTTTAGGTCCTTTAGAGCTCGATTCATAGGATATCCTAAAGAGTCATTAGGATACTATTTCTACATTCCAGAAGACCACAATGTGATTGTGAGTCGACATGCCATATTTCTTGAAAAATAGTTTATTCAAGATAGCGGCATTGGAAAGCAGATTAAGCTTGATGAGAAAGTCTCACAAGCAGAACGAGCTAAGGACCAAGTGGAACCAAATCAGGTTGAGCCAATAAGAACACTACCTCCTCCACCTCGTAGATCGGAAAGAGTTTCCCGTCCCCCTGAAAGATACTTAGGTATTATTTCAGAGGACGTAGAGGAAATGTTCCTCATAGGTAATGGTGCTCATGGTGATGATCCCAAAACCTACAACGAGGCGATATCAGATATCGACTCCGAGAAATGGCTTGAGGCAATGAAGTCAGAGATCGACTCGATGCACTCAAACCAAGTCTGGACCTTGGTAGATCCACCAGAAGGTATAGTACCTATTGGGTGTAAATGGATCTTCAAGAGAAAGATTGGTGCAGATGGGAATGTGGAGACATTCAAGGCTAGACTGGTGGCAAAAGGTTATAGTCAACGTGAAGGCATTGACTATCAGGATACCTTTTCCCCGGTAGCTATGCTAAAATCCATCCGCACATTGCTTGCCTGTTGCAGCCTATTTCGATTATGAAATATGGCAAATGGACGTGAAAACGGCATTCCTAAATGGATATCTTGAGGAAGATATCTATATGGAACAGCCGCTAGGTTTCACATCCAGTGATACTGATCACAAGGTTTGCAAGCTGCAAAGGTCCATATATGGACTTAAGCAAGCATCTCGGAGCTGGAACACTCGTTTCAATGATGTGATCAAAAAGTTTGGTTTCATCAAAAATGAAGAGGAACCATGTGTTTTCAAAAGGGTCAGTGGGAGCGCTGTTGTCTTCCTCGTATTGTACGTGGATGACATCCTCCTTATTGGGAATGATATTCCCATGTTGACATCAGTCAAGATGTGGTTGTCCAAGGAATTCTCCATGAAAGACCTAGGTGAAGCATCCTTTATTCTAGGAATTAAGGTCTATAGGGATAGACCGAATAGGATGCTAGGACTTTCACAGAAGATGTACATAGAGGAAGTACTAAAGAGGTTTAGTATGGAAAACTCTAAGAGGGGATTAATACCCTTCAGACATGGTATTCATCTTTCCAAGAAGATGTGCCCCAGCACACCTGAGGAAATAGAACGCATGAGCAAGATCCCTTATGCTTCTGCAATAGGGAGCCTCATGTATGCCATGCTATGTACACGACCTGATATAGCCCATGCTGTGAGTGTCACAAGCAGATATCAGTCAAATCCAGGTGAAGAACACTGGACTTCTGTGAAATGTATCCTTAAGTACTTGAGAAGAACTAAGGATATGATGTTGGTCTTTGGTAATGGAGAACTCCAAGTTCAGGGATACACAGACTCGGACTTCATGTCCGATATAGATGATCGAAAGTCGACATCTGGAAGTCTGTTTGTGTGCAATGGTGGAGCTGTCAGCTGGAAGAGTTCCAAGCAAACTGTGATAGCAGATTCCACCATGGAAGCAGAATATATAGCTGCATCAGAGGCTGCAAAGGAAGCATTCTGGTACAAGAAGTTTGCTGCAGAAATTGGAGTAATGCCATCAGATGCCATTCCTCTTTACTGCGACAACAATGGCGCCATAGCCCTTGCTAAGGAGCCGAGGTCTCACCAGAAGTCCAAGCACATTGAGCGGCGATATCATCTCATCCGCGATTACCTTGAGAAAGGTTACGTTGAGGTCAAGAGAGTCAACTCCGCAGATAATGTGGCAGACCCACTTACAAAGCCGTTGGGCCAGCAGAAGATCGAAGCCCACCTTGAGAAGATGGGACTTAGACTTGTAGCCAATTGGCTTTAGGACAAGTGGGAGATTGTTAGATATATGTGCCCTAGAAGCCAGAATTGGCTGACACTTGTAATACACTTCTAGGGGCAAAATTATAATTTTGACTATAATTAATAAAATGGGTTATTTTCTATCACACCATGTGTATTTAGTGTCTGTGATACATCCTTTGAGTTAATGGTAATGATAATTCATATTTTCAAGAGTTGAAAATTTAAGACATGAATAATCATTATTAACTCATAAACAGCTCCCGACCATAGGATCATCACGAGGATGGTGATTGATCCGGAAGGTTGGTGTACGATCGCTTCTCTTTAGTAGATGAGTCTTGAGTCTACGGTGTGGAGACACCGGAGCGAGAGTACAGGTACTCGTTAGAGAACGAGGGCACTGAGCGTGACCACCTCGAGTAGTCATTAGGGAAGTCTACCTTCTCGTCAATGACTGACTCGATGCTGCAGTAGTGTGTCTGGTTCTTTGACCTGAGATGCATCGGCAGTTCACCTTGAGGGTGTTATAGTTTGACTACACCATTACTCGGTCTCCTAGCCATATGGAACCCTGAGGTGTATGTTGGCTATAGCATGTTCATTGTAGGAACTGGATTGCATCAAGATGGGAATCTATCTACCTCGGTGGTAGAGGAGCAGCCCTATGATGATCATGAGAATCAAGTCCAGAAATCCATGGCCATGGTAGAGTGAAATAATAGAAAGAGTTTCTATTTAGATTTTCACATTGGACTCGAATCGAATGATTACATCATATGACAGAGACTAGGGTTTGACGAGTTCACCTTAACCCTAATCTGATCGGGGCTCAAGATAGAAGAACTTAATCACACAGGTAGCTGCACCAAGAGGTTCGCATTCAGCTCTGATGGGTTGCCACCATATACTGCTAGGTGTCACTGGTGGATTTTGGGAGCAATTAGAATGATTTAGATGATCGATCATTCTAGCTGTTCGAATCAGAAGAGTTCTGATCCATCGAAAGGAGTTTCGATGATGTCTATGATAGAGATCATGACATATCCCATTACCATACAGAACTGAACCTAACTGGGTCACACAAACAAGGGTTTGAATCTGGTGATCATCAATTGAACTGATCTAGTTCAATTGATCTGAATGAGATTCAATTAGGTTCAAGGAAATCGTGCTAGCACTCGATTGAACCTAACGTTCTTCTTTTACTATCACAAATAAGTTGTCCTGACTGAGCCAAAGGAGTTTGTGCTCAATCAGAGGCCTTCATATGGTCTGACTGGAGGTTGTCCAAGTCAGAATAGGTTGTCTTATTTGTAAGACATTACCTGCCATTTTTGGTCACCTGCCATTTCTTGTTCTTTGACTTTGGTCAAAAGTCTACCTTTGACTGGTCAAACGTTGACCATTCACCCTTTGACTTTTGACCACATGTCATGCACCTATTGGAGAGCTGGTGGGGGCCTGTCCCCCTGCCAGAACCTGGCAAGGAGAAGGGCGCACGCCAAGGGTGGCGTGAGCCCAAGTAGGAGGCGCCTAGGAGTCCTTGTTGGACAAGGACTCCACCTCCCTTTTGGATTCCAATCAGAGTTCTACTAAGAATCCAGTTTGACTGGTCTTAGGCGCCCTCTAAGGAGGAATCCAGGGGTCTCTATTCCAACCAATCAGATTTAGATCTGATTTCACAAAGGGTTGTGATTGGTTGAGAGGAAGAGGAGTTGGATCACAAGAGGTCTATAAATAAGACCCTGCGCCCAACCCTAATCCTAAGCGAATGCAATTGAGAAACCCCACGCCCCAAGGCTGCCTCTCCCCTCCTTCTCCATGCCATAGCTTCTTCTCCCCTTGCTCTCCACGTCCAAAAGGTGTTTTGGACTTAGGTTGGTGCGATTCAGATCAAGGAAAGGCGATCAAAAGCAAGAAGGCTGCGCTGCTGCAAAAGGACGACTGCAGATCTTCAAAAGAGTTTTGAAGATCCTCCAGATCAGATCCAGATCTGATTTTTGGAGGTGTGATAGAGAAGAAGAGGATCTCCAGATCCAACCCGAGTGGATACCGGTAGAGGCCAGGCGCTTGCGTGGCTAAGATCCAGAACCTTCCGCTGCAATCAGGATCATCTACAGGGTAATAGGATTACCCAAATCAGGTAAATTAAATTTAATTTAATTTATCTTATTTTGTTTTATTTATTAAAATAATAATAATCAGATCTAAAACTTATCAAGATCTGATTGAGATCAAGAGAAAATTTTTGAAATATATCTCTTGATCTGATCAGATCTGGACGAACCTAGATCGGGAAATCAGGATTTCCCTTCACCATCTAGGTAGGTGAAGGAATATTTTATTTTTTTCCACCTATAACCCATAGACTTTTATCAACTTACCTGATATTCTTGCAACCCACTATGAGATCAAGCCAACTACAATCCAGATGCTCCCATCCTTCTATGGGAATACCAATGAAGATTTTTATAAGTATCTAGATGAGTTTTTAGAAATCTACTCTATGATAAAAATTTAAAATTTTTCTAATGATGCACTTAGACTAATCTTTTTTTTTTTTCATTAAAAGATAAAGCCAACTATTGACTTGGCATAATAGAAAAATCAATCTCGAACTTAGGCTGAATTGCAACATGAATTTTTTAAGAAATTTTATTCTATAGGCTAAACCAACACCATGAGGCGAGCCATCACTGAATTTGCTCAGCTTCCAAGAAAATAAATTCATGAGTCATGAGAAAGATTTAAGAAACTTTTTAAAAAATGCCTACACCATGGTCTATCTAAGTAGCAAATTATTTAAGCTTTTTATAAGAATTTAGAGGATCATTATAGATAGATGGTAGATGCATCTTGTGGAGGTGCATTCATGAGCAAAAATGAGGATGAAGCTGATGTCTTATTTGAAATCTTAAGTGAAAACTTAATTAATCATACTTCGTTATCCTTCTACTAAAAATAGGTAGGAATCTATGATCCAGAATCTAGTTCTAAGGCTGACTTGAACCTAATAGCCTAAAAATTAGATAAAGTCGACTTTCTTGCTTAGAAATTAGATCAATTTTTAATCCTAGATTAACAATCTCTTGTACAATTTACATCATCCTCTAATTATCAAAAAATTTATTTTATTTATGCCAGGCCAAACCCATCATGAGAGTAAATGTCCCATGGTTACCCAATTTTCATCTTTCATCTAAGAATAAGTCTAAGTTGCTCACGGCTACTCTAAACTAGTTAGCAATCTATTTTCAAATACATATAACCTAGACTAGAGGAACCACCCTAAATTTTATTGGAGATCATAATAGACTCGGGCTTAGACCTAAATTCCATCCATGCAAAACTATCAAAATAGTCCCCAATACCATAACTATGCCTATAATAATGGTCAACCTAGTCAGTCCATCCAGCCATTGTATTATAATTAGCTATCATACCCACCTCTTTAACAGACCAATCTAGCCAATGATAGATTTAATTAATTGCAACAATTGATTCTAACTCAACAACAATCTATTGCTAAGCTAGAAGCATAAATAAGATAATTAGCAGAGTCTACCATGAGAGGAGAACTAGGTTAATTATCAAATCAATCGTTAACAAATCTTATAAACAATTCACCTATTGTCTATCAACCATTTGGACCAAGTTATCAATCTAATGTCCCACCTAAGAATCTTCAATTTAAGAATACCAAAATAATTTTTGAACTTAGACGTGAGAGAATTTTTGAGGATCAATATCAGATTAGGTGATAGAGGCTAATACTGATACTAGCCAAAATAAAAATTTAGAAGAAAATGTTAGTACTAAAACTAACCATATAGAAGAACTTGAGCCTAGAACTGATAGTGATGCTTGTTCTAATCTAAATGAGATAGACAAAGGGAAGAAGAGAATAGATAATTTATCCAATATCTATAAACCTAATTAAAATTCAACCCTAGAACCTGGTTCTTCTCATAAAGAGCAAGGGGCATGCAATGAAGAGCCAATGGAGTTATTTAAGCAAGATTATATTAATTTATCTCTAGAACCGAAGCCATCTTTAGTTATCCTTCCAACACCCATTGTATCAAACTTAACTCCTAACTCATAAACTCAATTCATGAGCATTCTACAAGGACAAATAGAAAAAATTCTTGACAAACAAGGATCTGAGATTGGGGTCGCATCCTATCTTTCCAAAATTAGTAATGAATATATTAATAAAAGAATCACAAACTATCTTCCTAAGATTGGTAATCCAAAATTGTTGAAATTTATCAATCCAATATTTGACATGGGATAGGTAAGCTACATTGTATCTTGTTGAAGATGGTAAACTTAGCATTTATTGGAAGACAACCCAATATTTAGTTCTTGCATCTAATTTATTTTTTTAGTTTATTTTCTTTTTAGGCCTATGTTGAATAAGTTGGAGGAAAAGCCCAAATTTTCAAAAATTCATGTTGGACCATAAATACATCGAGTTAGGTGTGTTTTGTCCTATTCTTTATCGCATCCTTTATTTTTTCTTCTCCATTGAGGATAATGTCGATCAAGTTGGGAGAAGCATAATAAAAATTTTAAAATTTTTAAAGTCCTTGAAGAAGATAATATTTAGCATTTAGACACCCGATTATGCTTAAAAATCAAGTTGAACTAAGCATTTTAAAAAGAAAATTGATGCATTGATCAAAGAATTTGTGAGATATTAATGGATCAAGTATTAAGAAAGCTCGATAAAAGTTAAGTTTAAAATATAAATAATTTCTCTTTGAGCTTTTTTGATTTTTTCTACTAGTATCAAATAAGAGTCTACTTTTTATGGGCTTGTGTAGGATAACCATACATTTCTTCATATAAAAAAAATTTAAATAAAAAGTTTTCAAGTACCTTTTACTGAATAACCGGGCTTCTTTGCCTAAGCAAGTATTGAGTTTTGCATCAAAAGATAGAAAAGATAAAGAAGCTTGTTGTAAAGCTAGTCTTAACTTGTAGTCTATTTAATTCGAGCTAGTAAGCTCGAGGAGTATTTTATACCTAGTATCCTAAAGCCAACTGATTTGAAAGTTATTGGCCCAAGACTCGTTACATGAATTAAATAAAAAGCTTAAGGGATTAAGACACTAAATAGTAGTACAAGATTAAAAAAAATATTAATTTTTTATCGAATAACCAGGTCCTATTGCTTAAGTAAGCAATGATATTCACATCAAAAAATGGACAATGTGAATAAAAAAATATCAATAAATGAAGAACGAAAGTAACAATGCACTTGTCCATATAAAAGCTTAGATGATTTAGGGATAAAGATAGAAAGAATTTAGAAAAAATTTAGAAAAGTTGAATATTCTTTACTTAATTTTTATATTGGTAAGTATTAATACTCTAATGATGTACTTATACTCTACTGAACATCAATGGTCATTTTAAAAATTTCTTAGTAAAATTTAAAATACTAAGCTTAAAACTTGAGGAGTTTACATACTCTAATTTTCAATCTGATCATGATGACAGCAGAAGTATGTCGGGTTATTTTTTTTTCCTAAATGATAGAGCCGTCTGTTGGAAGAATTTCAAGCAGCATATTGTGGCAGACTCTGTTTGTAAAGTAAGTACATCATAGCATTAGATGCCACGAAGAAAGCTGTGTGGCTGAGAAAATTTATCATCGAGTTCAAAGTAGCACCCTTCCTTAATGGATCGATTCTGCTCCACTGCGACAGCACTAGTGCCATTACGCAGGTGAAAGAACTAAAAGCATTCCAACAGATGAAGTATATTTTGTGTCATTACCACTTGATCCGGAAGATCATGGATTGAGGTGACGTCAACTTTCAGAAGATCGATGGAAAGAAGAACGTAGCCGACCCCTTCATTAAAGCCCTAGCAATAAAAGAGTTCAACGACCTCAAGTCGAAGATGGTTTTTAGATACTGTGTCGAGTGGCTTTAGAATAAGTGAGAGTTATTGAAAAATATGTCTCAAAGCAAATCATCAGTCTATTGACGGTTGGATCTTCTTATAATTATAATTAATTTATTATTAAATAAAATATATTTTTGGTATTTTTCATCATAAAGTCTATATCTTCTAATGAACTCTATTATTATGATGAAGTCCTTAGGACTATTTAGTTTTAATAAAGAGAGGATTTATCGATTAGTCCTTAAATAGTTTATGACTAAATAATATGTTGTTAATTAGAATGATAATATTGATCGAGCATAGATCATTGTATACCATATAGCTTGGTTGTCCTCTTAATCAAGAAGTGTGAAGACACTGGTATGGCATATAAGTAAGATGTATGGGTACATTGTCACTGAATTTGATCAATTTCAAAGCATTCTGCTATCGAGAATTACTTTGATGGGATATAGATATAAATGTTCCTTAGATCTGAGATCACCATAGTGGCTTGCAAGCAACTCACTATGCTTTGGTACTGGATTAACTAAATTTTTAATTTAGTAATAAAAGTTTTTTGGATGCAATCAAGTACTTGCGAAGTCAGTGAGTGGTCAAGATAGGATTGACCACTCTAAGAGTTGGAGAAGTATGCATCACTGTATTTCAATATTGCAAAAATCTTGGCCAGGATAATCATAAGATGATTTGATATTTTGAAATACAATGTGGATGACCTAATTAGGATTGACAGTTAAACTCTGAGATGTCCTACGAGCATTTTGGTCAAGAAGATGAATTATATAGAAACTATATCCATATAGGATCTAAGGATATTGTTCTACACATTTGACCTATCCGGCTGTTGGGTACCATTGCTAGATGATCACTTTAATTGATATAAAAATTAATTTTTATGCTACCAACTTAGGTTCGGACCTATGAGGTCACACATATAAGAGGTCTCAATCTAATTGGATGGTTGATCAATAATTAAGAATCATTCTAGGGTTAAATAATCAATACGATTGATGTTTAACCTAGTGCAAGTATTGCAGGAGGATCGATTAATAATTCGATTGCTAATTAGCTTAATTTGATTAAATCAGAGGGTTGAGATTAAGTTTAGTTAAATATGATTTAATTATATTTAGTTTGGGCTTGATTGGATCAAGTCTAATTGATTTATTGAATGAGCCAATTGCAAGGAAGAACTAGTCCTAATTTAATTAGGACTTAACTGAATCTAATCTCTAATTTGATTAAAAATTAAATTAAAATTTAATTTAATTTAATAAGATTATTAGTTTGAATATGACTTAATCTAATTAGATTAAATATATTTTAATTTAATTTGATCGAAGGATCAAGTTGGACCAAGTCAAATTAGGAGTCCTAATGAGACTAGGACTCCCAAATCCTTACACCATTCAATCTCCATGCACTCTCCAAGAAATTTTATTTAATTTTTTCATGGAATCTCTCTTTTTTAGAGAGAGGATATGCATCCCCTTATTTTATATACTTCTTACATGGTATTTGATTGAGGACCAAGTCCAAATAAATTAGTTGTTTTGATTTCAAACTCTATTTGATAGAGTTTATTGCAACCGGAATTCTTATCCATGTATAGCACCTAAACTCCTGATTTTTTTCTAAAAATTTTATGTGAAATAAAGAATTTTAATGTTCCAAACACCAGGTGGTCCACACCCAAGAAAAGGAGGGGACACCGAAGAGTTGGGCACCCCAAGTCTAGTCTAATTTGGAGGTCTCTTGACTAGGTATTTGACCTAGACAAGGACTCCTCCATATCTCTCAATATAAAAATATTTTTAATCTAATTTTTTTTAAGATTATCGATCTAAGAGAGAGATCTTTAGACATGGAGAGGATGGGCACAAAGAGGTTTAGGCATGGGAATTATAAAGGCACCAATCAAGGTTCTTTAGTGAGAGAAAAAGAGAAGAAGAAGAGGATCTTCTTATAGGATTTTCTTCCATCAATTCCTTCATTCGTTTTGTGATTTTGAGAGGTGTCATAGGTTCAAAATCATCTTCCTCATCTTCTAAAAATTGGAGGATCTATATTTCAAAGAAAGAAAGATTCAGATCAACCATCGAAGAAGGATTAGTGTAGTTCTAGCAAACTATGCTAATTTTTAGGTATCGAACTTCTGATCAGTGATTGAGGGCTTGTGTGGACAACTTGTAAAGGCCAAATGCATGTGCAGCTCAGAATGACAACCTCAAGCCCTGATCAACAAGTTATAGATCTTGATTTGCAAAGGTATGGATGATACAATCATCTTTGTCCTATCTAGATTTGATCTAGGATAGAATAGTTTTTATGTTGATATGATCAACATGATTTATTCTCATGTTTTAATTTTTGATTTAATATCATGCTTTAATCATGTAATAAAATTTTAGATCTAAGATTTTTTATATTTAATTATAAATTAATATGATTAATTCATGTTTCTACTACATAGATTTAAAAAGATTTTAAAATCTAACCCTGAAACCCTAGACTAGTTCCTTCACCTTCGACCTGAGATCACCACGGTGACTTTCAAGCAACTCACCATGCTTTAGTGCCGGACTATCCAAATTTTTAATTCAATAATGGAAAGTTTTTAGGCATAGTTAAGTATTTGAGGAGTCGGTGTGTGAATCAAGATGGGATTGATCACTTTGGGTTCAGGAGTCGTGTTCAATTATGTTTCAATTTAGCAAAGCCTTAGCCAGAATAGTCCTTATGAGGAGTTAAAAAATTGATTGCATTGAGACATGATATGGATATACTTTTCAGAGTTGGTAATTTAATTTTGGATCATCCTAAACATAGAGGTCAAAGGGATGAATTATGTGATAACCATATTCGCATAGGTTTTGAATGTTGCGATTGCGACTATTCAACCTATCTGGACGTCGGATACCATTACTAGATGATCATATCGATTGGTATAGGTATTGGTTTCTATGCTACTGGCTTAGGTTTGAATCTATGGGGTTACATATGTTAGAGGTTCCTACTTGATCTAATGGCTGATGAAGAGTCTCATTAGACTGGGACTCTATGGTCAAGAGTCCCACTAGGATGGGACTCTTCAATCGAGAGTCTTACTATATTAGGACTCTAAGTCCTACTGGTCTAAGACTTTATGATCGAGAGTCCTACTAGTCTACGACTCTGTGATCATGAGTTCTACTTGTTGGGATACTAGGATCAAGAGTTCTACTCGTTTGGGACTCTTTGATCAAGAGTTTCATATTGATGAGACTCTTTTGCCCAGGCACCCACTTGATTTGAACTCTATATTTATGAGAGATTTAATTAGTAATTTGATTACTAATTAACTTAACTTGATGGAGTAATTAGTTTTGGATTAAGTTTGATTTAATTGGATTCAATTGGGTTTGATCTGATTAGGTTATGTGATGACCTAATCACTGAGAGGTTTAGTCCCTGATTTGATCAGGAGTTGGACTTAATTAATTTTTAATTTAATTAAGATTTAACTAAGCATAATTAAGCCTAAATGTGTTAGGTTTAATCTAGTCTAATGAGGCCTAGCCAAATTGGTTTGGGTTGGCTTTAATTGGATAAGGTTCCCTTGAGACTAGTTTGACTAGTCTACTCGCCACATCACCCATCTTTGCACCCATCCCTTTTCTCCATGAGAATTTATTTCTTGTGAATTTTTCTCCATGCTAGATAGGGTGTACATCTAGTTTCTCCATGCCCAAATGGATAAGTTTTGGTTAGTTGCCATTCAAATTCAAAAGGAGTTTGAATTTGAATAGGCAACCACCTTATCCCTATCCTCCCACATGTAATGGACTCTGAATGGTGCAAATAAAAGGAGGAATTTCTGGGGCATGCACACATCCAAGAGAGGAGTGAGAAACCTTGCATGAGCCCCCTTTTGCATGAGAGAAAAAATTTAAAAAATTATGAGAGAAAAAGTTTCAAGCATAAAGCACAGGGTTTGGGTGAGTGTATAGCCCTAGGGTTGCAACCCAGGGTTCAGAAAGGGATTATGTGAGCTATGAGTGTTGTAAGTTCACAAAAATTTTAGAAGAGCCTCCTCTATCACTCTCCTACCTCTATTGGTGATTCAGAGCATCTGAACAATCAGTGGAGGGAGATCTAAGTGGTTCAATTAGAATTAGCCATCAAAGCTTTCGGCGTCGAGCTAGCACTTGGAAGGAGCCGATCGGGACCAGGACCTCATGTGGATCATCTATGAAAGTCAGACAACTTGTGTGGCTGCATCGCAATGAGAGACCTCCCTAGTAGCATTTCAATTGTGGTGTTCGACAACCCACATAAAGTATCATGTTTTGAACAAAGATAGTAGTAGTAAATATGATTTACTGCATACTAATTAGTTTTTAGATTTTAAATGCATATATATTACATTTTGATCCTGCTTGTAGTGTTTAAATTGATCTAATCAATAGCTCTAGAAATTAATTAGATTAATTTTTAAATTTTGCTGCATTAATTTTTAAAAAAGTTTTGAAAGTAGAGCTAGAAATCCTACACTATTTCCATCATTTCTTTCTTTCTCTTATGGTATCCACACATGATCGAGTGCAATGCAAGTGGTATCGAAAAGATCTTGAGGTGGTAATATCCTTGTCAGACTTCCATAACAATAGGTATCAGAGTAAGTTGATATCCTAATAGATTATTTTTTTGCCCTCACTGTATGTATGTGTATGGAGTGTGAATCCACCAACAAAATATATGGGCCATGTTTATACCACTCTCATGGGACCCCAGGCTAAGTCATTCAAGTATTGAGTTCATATCATACTACATGGATTGTGTACTTAATCGTAAATTATAAAAATAATGTACTAGTACTTATGTTTTACATAAACAAATAATTTCTATTGGCACAAGTAGGAGTTAAAGCTTATATAATCTTTAAACCATGATGCAAATGAAGCCTCGATCCTTGCATCTAAGCATCACTAAGACATCCAGGTGTGGAAGCATGTAAGGAGTATAAAGCCTCAATACTACGCAAACATACTAAAATACCATGCTGTATTAGTTTTGATGGATTTATTAATTAAGTATAAAGTTTTGTGTGGAGTTAATGAGGATTTAATTGAAGGAAAAAAATTATTTTCTGGATCAAGTTTGTTCAGATCTGATTTGATCAAGAAAAATATTTTAAAATTTTTTTTCTTAGATCTAAATCAAATCTGATACTTTTTAGATCTAATTTAATAGATCTAATAAAATAAAGTAAAAATAAATTAAATTAGATTTAATTTATACCTTGTTCTTAGGTAATCTAATTATCCTATGATGATCTTGCTCATTGCTTGAGGTTCTGGATGTAGCCACGCAATCGCCTGGCCTCTACCGGTATCCACTCAGACAAGATCTGGATATCTCCTCCTTCTCGATCGTTTCTTCAAAAATTAAATCTAGATATGATCTTGAAGATCTTCAAAATAGCTTTTGAAGATTTGATGTCGTCTCTTGCAGCAGTGCTGCCATCTTCCTTTCCTGTCGCCTTTCTCTTGCCTGGATCGCACCAAACTGAAGCCCAAAATCTCTTGGGCATGGAGAGGAGAGAGGGGATCAGATGCAGGCATGGAGGAGAGAGGGAGAGAGCAATGTGGCATGGGCTAAGGGTGAACCTCTCTAAAGCTAGGCACAGATAGGGTTTTTATAGATCCTATTGCGCCATGCAATGCCACATCATCCCGGCCAATCGCGTCTCTTCGTGCAATCAGATCTAAATTTGATTGGTGGGATGATATCATCTGATCCAATCAGATGAGAGCCCCTCTCCAACATCCTTAGGTGGTGCCAAGATTGGTCAAAGTAGAGTCCCTTGGTGCCACCTAGTTTGATTCCAAGAAGCAACCTGGAGTCCCATCTGTATGGGACTCCAGGCATCCCTATCCTTAGGTGCATGCCTCCCTAGGTGTGTACCCCCTTCTTTCCTCTTTTTAGCAAGGGGATAAGCCCCTATCTGCTCTCCAATAGGTGCATGACACATGGGTAGATGTCTAAGTGTCAAAGGTTAACATTTGACCAAAGTTAAAAGACAAGAATTAGCAGATGATGGAAAATGGCAAATATTATCTCAAATTTTTCTCATAAATTAAGATAATTCTTTTTTGATCTGAAGAAGCTCCAGTCAGACCAAGTAAAGGTATCTGAGTGAGCACAAAAATATTTGGCTCAGTCGAGACAACTTTTAATGATTGTAGAAGAAGAATATTAGGCTCAATCATGTGCTAGCATGATTTTCTTGAATCTAATTAAACCTAATTCAAATCAATTGAATTGGGTTAGTTCTATTGATGATATCTAGATCCAAATCCTTATTTATTTGACCTAGTTAGGTTTAGTTCTGTATGGTAATGACATATATCATGATCTCTATCGTCGACATCATCGAAACACCTTCCGATGGATCAGAACTTTTCTGATTCAGACAACTAGAATGATTGATCATCCAAATCATTCTAATTGCTCCCAAAATTTACTAGTGACACCTAGTAGTATATGATGGCAATCCATCAAAACTAAAAATGAACCTCTTGGTGCAGTTACATGTGTGATTAAGTTCTTCTATCTTGAGCTCCGATCAGATTAGGGTTAAGGTGAACTCATCAAATCCTAATTTCTGTCATATGATTTAATCATTTGATTTAAGTCTGATGTGAAAATCTTAATAGAAACTTTTTCTATTATTTCACTCTACCATGGATATGGACTTATGGACTTGATTCTCATGATCATCATAGTGTTGCTCCTCATCTACCGAGGTAGATAGATTTTCTCTTGGTGCGATCCAATTCCTATAATGAACATGCTATAGCCAACATATACCTCAAGGTTCCAAATGGCTAGGAGATCGAGTCATGGTATAGTCAAACTATAACATCCTCAAGATGAACTGCTGATGCACCTCAGATCAAAGAACCAAACACACCACTACAGCTTCAAGCCAGTCATCGACGAGAAGATAGACTTTCTTATGACTGCTGGAGGTGGTTATGCTCAGTGCCCTCATTCTCTAACGAGTATCTGTACTCTCGCTTCGGTGTCTCTACATCATAGACTCAATACTCATCTACTATAAAGAAGTGATTATACACCAATCTTTCGAATCAATCACCTTGCTCATGATGGTCCTACGGTCGGGAGCATTTTATGAGTTAATAACAAAAATTCATGTCTTAAATTTTCAACTCTTGAAAATAAGAATTATCTACCATTAACTCAAGGGATGTATCACAGACACTAAATATACATTGTGATAGAATATAATATATTTTATTATTTATAGTTGAAATTATAATTTTGCCCTTAGAAGTGTACAATAAGTGTCAACCAATTCTGGCTTCTAGGGCACACATATCTAACAAACTCTCACTTGATCTAAAGTCAATTAGCTACAAATCTAAGTCCCATCTTCTCAAGGTGGGCTTCGATCTTCTTTTGGTCCAACGATTTTATGAGTGGATCTGCCGCATTATCTACGGAGTTGACTTTCTTGACCTCAACGTAACCCTTCTCAAGGTAATTACGGATGAGGTGGTATCACCGCTCGATGTGCTTGGATTTTTGATGAGATCTTGGCTCCTTAGCAAGGGTTATGGCACCATTGTTATCACAGTATAGAGGAATGGCATCTGATGGCATCACTCCAATCTCTGTGGTAAATTTTTTGTACCAGAATGCCTTCTTCATAGCTTTTGATGTAGCGATGTATTTTGCTTTCATGGTGGAATCTGCTATCACTGTCTGATTGGAACTCTTCCAACTAATAACACCACCATTACACACAAATAGACTCCCAGATGTTGACTTTCGATCATCTACATCGGATAAAAAATCTGAGTCTGTATACCCTTGGACTTGGAGTTCTCTATTATCAAAAACTAACAACATATCCTTAGTTCTTCTCAAGTACTTAAGGATACTTTCACAGAAGTCCAGTGTACTTCATCTGGATTCGATTGATATCTGCTCGTGACACTCACAGCATGGGCTATATCAGGTCGTATACATAACATGACATGCATGAGGCTCCCTATTATTGAAGCATAAGGGATCTTGCTCATGCGTTCTATTTTCTTAGGTGTGCTAGGGCATATCTTCTTGAAAAGATGAATGCTATGTCTGAAGGGTACCAAACCCCTCTTAGAGTTTTCCATGCTAAACCTCTTTAGCACTTTCTCTATGTACATTTTTTATGAAAGTCCTAGCATCCTATTCGGTCTATCTCTATAGACCTTAATTCTTAGAATATAGGATGCTTCTCCTAGGTCTTTCATAGAGAATTCTTTGGATAACCACATTATAACTATGGTCAACATGAGAATATCATTCCTAATAAGGAGGATATCATCCACGTACAATATGAGGAAGACAATAGTGCTCCCACTGATCTTTTTGAAGATACATGATTTCTCCTCATTTTTGATGAAACCAAATAATTTGATCACATCATTAAAATGAGTATTCCAGCTCCAAGATGGTTGCTCAAGTCCATATAGGGACTTTTGCAGCTTGCATACCCTATGATTAGCATCACTAGATGTGAAACCTAGTGGCTGTTCTATATAAATATTCTTCTCAAGGTATCCATTTAAGAATGCTATTTTCACGTCCATTTGCCATATTTCATAATCGAAATAGGCTGCAATAGCAAGCAATATGCGAATGAATTTAAGCATGGCTACTAGCGAAAAGGTATCCTGATAGTCAATGCCTTCACGCTGACTATAACCTTTTGCCACTAATCTAGCTTTGAATGTGTCCACATTCCCATCTGCACCAATCTTTCTCTTGTAGATCCATTTACACCTAATAGGTACTATACCTTCTGGTGGATCTACCAAGGTCTAGACTTGGTTTGAGTACATCGATTCAATTTCTGACTTTATTACCTCTAACCATTTCTCGAAGTCGATATCTGATATTGCCTCATTATAGATTTTGGGATCATCACCATGAACCCCATTAGCTATGAGGAATATTTTCTCTATTTCCTCTAAAATAGTACCTAAGTACCTCTTAGAGGGATGAAAAATCCTTTCCAATCTATGAGGTGGAGAAGGTAGTGATTGTATTACTCAACCTGATTTGGTTTCATTTGGTTCTTAACTCGTTGCTCTTGTGAGACTTTCTCTTCGAGCTTGATCTGCTTTCCAATGCCGCTATCTTAAATAAACTATTTTTTAAGAAAGATGGCATGTCGACTCATAATCACATTATGATCTTTTGGAATGTAGAAATAGTATCCTAATGACTCTTTAGGATATCCTATGAATCGAGCTCTAAAGGAACCAAAGTCTAACTTGTCTGTTTGTTGTCTTTTGACATGAGTCAGACATCCCCAAATTCTGAGATGACTCAAACTTGATTTTTTACCATGCTACATCTCATACGGTGTGGTAGGAATGGTTTTAGAAGAAACCCTATTCAGTAAGTATATTGCAGTTAACAAACTGTCCCTAAAGAAAATTAGAAAGGTCTGTGAAGCTCATCATGGATCGGACCATATTTAATAGGGTCCGATTCCTCCATTCTGAAATTCTATTGAGTTGAGATATTCTAGGTGAAGTTCATTGAGAGACTATACCATTTTTTTTGAGATAGTCTAAAAATTTCCGACTAAGGTATTCACCTTCTCGATCTGATCGAAGAATCTTAATGGATTTTTTAATTTACTTTTCTACTTCATATCTGAATTTTTTGAACTTTTCAAAAGCTTCAGACTTATGTCTCATAAGATACACATACCTATACCTAAATAAATCATCAGTAAAGGTTATGAAGTAGATAAAGTTGCCTCTAGTCAGCACATCAAATGGGCCACACACATCAGTATGTACTAGGGTAAGAAGATTCGTAGCCCTTTCTCCATGTCCTACAAAAGGAAGCTTAGTCATTTTCCCATAAAGACAAGATTCACAAATTGGATATGACTCAAAAGTCAATGGATTCAATAGCCCAATTTTCTCTAATTTGTTAATCCTATCTTCTGCTATATGACCTAGTCTTAGGTGCCATAGATACCTATCATTTGGACTATCCCTAGGTCATTTCATGGCATTCATATTTTGCTCGATATAAAAAATAGATACATCAATATGTAACTAGTAAAGACCGTTAATAAAAAAATCACCTGTAATTTTATTTCTTTCATAAAGAATTTTATAATGATCTTTAAGAAAACTAATTACATAGCCTTCTAGTGCTAGGCATGAAATAGAAATCAAATTTCTGCTTGCTGCAAGCACATAATAACAATCTTTTAATACTAAGTCTAAATCAGATGGTAGTCGAAGAGGCTATGTTCCCATGACCACAGCAGCAATTCTTGCTCCATTTTTGATGTGTAGGATCATCTCACCATCCCTCAGCCTTTTGCTATCCTCAAGATTCTGTATGGAAGTGCACAAATGAGCACTAGAACCAGAGTCAAGCATCCAACTAGATGCAGAAGAAATCGTAAGGTTAGACTCAATAACGAGCATACCTCTAGAAGGACCTGCCTCCTTATTCTTTAGGGTGGCCAAGTAAATAGTGCAGTTCCGCTTTCAGTGGCCATTAGTGTTGTAATAAAATTACTTTCCTTTGTCAATGGCTTTCTTCTTCAGCTCTATCTTTTTCTTCTTTCCTTCTTCCACCTGCTTTTTCACAGATTTTTTCTTCTTTCTAAAAGATTTTTTCTTGGAAGAAGTTCATTTCATAGCAAGCATTGAGCCTTTAGAACCTTTCATAGAAAGCTCAGCAGTAACCAGCATATTCATAAGCTCGACCAAGGAATTTTAAAGTTTATGCATATGGTAGTTCATGATGAACTGCCCATATATATCAGTCAAAGATTGCAGAATTATATCATTTTGCAGATCCAGATCCAACTTCACTCTGAGCTTCTCAAGCTCTTTCAAGTCCTTGATCATCATTAGACAATGATCTTGAACTGACTGTCCATCACGCATTTTAGCCTTGAATAGTCATTTAGTGACTTGATACTTGGCTGCGTGACTCTGTTTACCAAACATCTCTTATAGGTGAGCCAACATTTAGTGAGCAATCCTGATATCTTCATATTGGCGCTGAAGCTCATCAGACATCGAGCCCAACATGTAGTATCTTGCCTTGTTATCTTCATTCATCCACTTATCAAGAGATGCTCTCTATTCAACGGATGGATAAACTGATAACGTGGGAGGGCCCTGATCTAATACATGAGTTAACATCTCAAAATCTAAAATAATTTTGAAGTTTCGAAGCCAATCTCTATAATTGGGTTTGGTTAGTCTATGGGTGTCCAGGATACGTGCTAGTGGATTGGACGTAGATATTTTTCTATAGAGAGTCAAAGTTTCTAGTTAGATATTGCAATTAAGACTTGATCAATTTGTTTAGAAGTTTTATTTTTATATAAATTAGCTCTCACTATTTTCTCGAATCCCTACACTTCCTTTGTAGAGATGCAAAAATCTTCACGATTAATGATTTCTAGTGAGTGGCGTGGTCCCACCAACTGACTCATCACCTCACCTAATAATTATTGGTGATGGGTTAGCCAATGAGTGAACAACTCTTATTCAATGATTCTCTAATCATGGTGCACCCAAACTTGATCTCTAATTCATGAATCTCACCGTGCCTAGAATATTGATCCACTCCTTAGTTAAGTCAGATCCACCATTTGTCTAGATTGGATTCCTAATTGAGTCTCTCATCATATCCAAAATATTGAGCCCAATCCATCCTCTAGCCTATAGCATCCAATGCTTAATAGACATGGTTGCATCTTTTTGATGCAACTGAACCACTGTAACCCATCGAGAATAATCAATCCTGGGAAGAGCCCGCACATCTTCAATGGTGGAAGACCTTAGACTTAATCTTTTCTTAGGAAGATTTGATTTAGGTCTCATTAAACTAGACTTGACATAGTCATAACCATTATGACTAATCTAGTGGCATGGGTTAGCTCGGATTATTGACCACCTCAGATCCGGACTGAGCCAATAAATATGGTCAGGTAAGTTGGACCGATGGAAGAGATATGCCATTAACTCGATAAGAACGCATTCAAGTTGAGTAGCTCTCAATTAAAAATCAGTCGATCGTATCTGCCAAACTTACCTTAGACACAAATTGTTGAGCTAGAACCAATCAGATTAGCTTACAATCCAGACTCTAACCATTGAGCCTAATTAGGTCTTAGCTTGATCGATCACTTATGTGACTCGATCTTGATCTAGACTTAATCCTATTAGACTGGTCAGTTTAAGCACTCTTGATCCCATCTAACCAACTCTTGGTTCGATTTGATCAACCGCTTAGACCTAATTGAGCTACTTAAGCCTGAACCTAATTTTATAAATATATCTTAGATCTTAAATTCTCAATTTTAGATCTAACATATTTCATAATCTTAATTTTTAATTAAATTTAGGATTCATAAATAAAATATATAAATAAAATCCTAGGATTTCAGGATCTAAGATTTTACAAAAAATAAGTTTTTAATTTTTGATTAAGGACGAACGCGCAGTACCCCTACACATCTTAAGAACAACCCATCAAATGAGATGAGAGGATATTTAAATCCGACTTTATTCTTATGATTGGATGATCAAGGAGAATGCCTTAATTAGAAATATAAAAACTACAAAACTAGTTAGATCTACATCATATATCTCATATATAAAAATTGATCTAACTATAAATATATTTTGCATACATCTCATGTATCATATCATGCATATTTTTAGATCTAAATTATCTCATAATTATATAAAAAATTAAATTTAAATTGATCACATCAAAATAAATTCTATTCTAGATAATTATGTGGAACTATTCTACAACTAGTCTAAACATGCATTCATCATATCTCATATGAATCAAAAATTAAATAATTTTATTTTCTATTTTTTAGATCTTATTATAATATTTATAATATCATAAAATAATAAATAAATTGATATAAATTTATAACTTAATCAAATTAAATTATGATCATGCAAGACTATACATAGAATAATTCTATTCTATAACTAGTCATGCATCTTGTAGAACTTAGATCTAAATTATTTAATTTTAATTTTTTTGATTTTAGATCTAATAACATCTCATGTGACATCTTAAATCACCTAATTATTTGATCAAAAATAAATTTAAATTAGATCTAAATAAGTTATGGAAACCTAGTTCTGATACCAGTTGAAGGAAAAAAACTATTTTCTGGATCCAGTTCGTTCAGATCTGATTTGATCAAGAAGAATATTTCAAAAATTTTCTTCTTAAATCTAAATCAAATCTAATACCTTTTAGATCTAATTTTATAGATCTAATAAAATAAAATAAAAATAAATTAAATTAGATTTAATTTATACCTTGTTCTTGGGTAATCTAATTATCCTATGATGATCCTGCTAATTGTCTGAGGTTCTGAATGTAGCCATGCAATCGCCTAGCCTCTATGGGTATCCACTTGGACAAAATCTGGATATCTCCTCCTTTTTAATCTTTTCTCTAAAGATTAGATTTGGATCTGATCTTGAAGATCTTCAAAATAGCTTTTGAAGATTTGATGTCTTCTCTTACAGCAGTGTTGCCTTCTTCCTTTCTTATCGCTTTTCTCTTACCTGGATCCCACCAAACTAGAGCCCAAAACCTCTTAGGCATGGAGAGGAGAGAGAGGATCAGATGTAGGCATGAAGGAGAGAGGGAGAGAGCAATGTGGCATGGGCTAAGGGTGAACCTCTCTAAAGCTAGGTGCAGATAGGATTTTTATAGACCCTGCTGCGCCATGCAGTGCTACATCATCCCAGCCAATCACATCTCTTCATACAATTAGATCTAAATTTGATTGATGGAATGATATCACCTGATCCAATCAGATGAAAACCCCTCTCCAACACCCTTAGGTGGTGCCAAGACTGGTCAAAGTAGAGTCCCTTGGCGTCACTTAGTTTGATTCTAAGAAGCAACCTGGCGTCCCATCTGTATGGAACTCCAGGCATCTCTATCCTTAGGCGCACGCCTCCCTAGGCATGCACCCCCTCCTTTCCTCTTTCTAGCAAGGGGACAAGCCCCTATTTGCTCTCCAATGGGTGCATGATATATGGGCAGATGTCTAAGTATCAAAAGTCAACATTTGACCAAAGTCAAAAGACAAGAATTTGCAGGTGACGAAAAATGGTAGGTGTTGTCTCAAATTTATCTCATAAATTAAGACAATCTTTTTTTAACCTAGAGAAGCTCCAATCAGAACAAGTAAAGGTACCTGAGTGAGCACAAACATATTTGGCTTAGTCGAGATAATTTTTAATGATTATAGAAGGAGAACATTAGACTTAATCGTGTGCTAGCACGATTTTTTTGAACCTAATTGAATCTAATTCAAATCAATTAAACTGGATTAGTCCTATTAATGATATCCAGATCCAAACCCTTGTTTGTGTGATCCAGTTAGATTCAGTTCTATATGATAATGAGATATATCATGATCTTTATCATCGACATCATCGAAACACCTTTCGATGGATCAAAACTTTTCTGATTCAAACAACTAGAATGATCAATCATCCAAATCATTCTAATTGGTTCCGAAATCCACCAGTGATACCTAACAGTATATCATGGCAATCCATCAAAATTAAAAATAAATCTCTTGGTGCAGTTACATGTGTGATTAAGTTCTTCTATCTTGAGCCCCGATCAGATTAGGGTTAAGATGAACTCGTTAAACCCTAATTTTTGTCATATGATTTAATCATTTGATTCAAGTTCGATTTGAAAACTTTAATAGAAACTCTTTCTATTATTTCACTCTGCCATGGCCATGGGCTTATGGATTTGATTCTTATGACCATTATAGGGCTGCTCCTTATCTACTGAGGTAGATAGATTCTCTTTTGGTGCGATCCAATTTCTACAATGAACATGCTATAGCTAACATATACCTCAGGATTTTGAATGACTAGGAGATCGAGTCATGGTGTAGTCAAACTATAACACCCATAAGGTGAACTGTCGATGCACCTTAGGTTAAAGAACCAGACACGCCACTGTAGCTTCGAGCTAGTCATCGATGAGAAGGTAGACTTCCTTATGACTGCTTGAGGTGGTCAGGTTCAGTGTCCTTGTTCTCTAATGAGTATCTATACTCTTACTCTGATGTCTCTACACCATAGACTCAAGACTCATCTACTATAAAGAAGCGATTGTACACCAACCTTCCAGATCAATCACCATCCTCATGATGATCTTACGGTCGAAAGTATTTTAAATTGGAGATCGCTCACATTCATTGGATCCTGATTGATTGTGATTTTAGTCATTCATTGGATCTCCAATTTAATCTAGAAAGGTTTGGACATGGTGCGATCCTAGGACTGATCTGAAGGTCTAAATTTGATCAGGGTGATGATCTGGAGATAAGCAGCAATATTTTGATGGATTTTAGGATGTTTGATGCAGATCCAATGGTCAAGATTCTTCAACAAGGTTTAATTCAATCTAGACTCAAATTTTGACTCTAGAAAGGACTCCACAAGCCTTGTTTTTCTCTCTATTTAAATCCCTCTATACCCTGAGACTAGAGATAGTTCCTCTATGCCATAAATATAGCCAAATTCTCTTAAATAGAGCCTCCACCCTCTCTTCTTCTCTCTTCTCCTCCTTTCTTCCACCTTTCTTCTTCTTTTGTCTATCATCCGAGGAGCTTTGAAGATGCCGAGAGTGAGCAGATCATCAATCATGCATGGCTAAGGAGCTAAATTCTAGAAGAGTAGATGAATTTTTTAAGCATGGATTGTACATTTTTTTTATTAAACTTTTATAATTGCTTTTTATGCAACATGTTCTCTTACTTAGTTTTTAATGAAATTTATCTTTACGCATAAAATCTTAACTTTTTGATATGTTTATTATTGATTAAAAGATCTAAATAAATTATATTTATTGAGATGGATTGTGATCGAGAGATATAATCCATACTCAAATTAATAGTTTACTTTAGATATAAATCATTAAAAGAAATGTTATAAAATTTTAAGAATTAAAGTATTAAATAATTTATGATTCTATTGACATGAACCATAATCGAGAGATACAATTCATACTCTAAGAAAATAAATTATAATCATAACTAAATTCTTAAAATTTAAATACTTACATTAAAAAAATTACAACAACCCTACTAGAGATGGATTCAAAATTTCAAAATATTTTTAATTAATTCAAAAATCTTAATTAATTAAGTACTTGCTTTTTTATTTAATTTGCTAAAATCTTTAGCAATCCTCTTTAATTTTTTATTTTTAAAAATTAATTTAAATTTTTTAATTGAACGTAACTCCACCTTCAATTTTTGAGAAAATTGACATCCAACTCACCACTATCCTAATTAATAGTAAGATCGATTTTAATTATTATTTGTTGCTATAATGACAAGCAATCAAACTTTTGGCATCATTGCTGATGATTGTAGCATGATTGCTTTAATTAATTAAATATTTATTAATTAATTTAAAAATAAAAAATATATAAAAATCTTTTATTGCTCTTTAAATTTATCTAGTTATTACTGTCTTTCATAATTGATTCTTTCTTTCTATAGTTTAGATTAATTATTGCTTTTTAAGACTTAATCACTTGAATGTACTTTCTTTTACCAAATCATACCATCAAAAACTAAAAAATATCTATAAAAAGATAAAACTATAAATCCTAAAAAATCACTGACATCTTATAACACTTAATTAATTTAGCATAACAAAAATATAAAATAAAATTAATTTTTAACTTAATTAGACATCTTGTTTCTTTGCATTGCATCTTCATAATTAATTTTAAGGGCACAACCTATTAAACAAGATAATGTGGGAATTTGATCACCCTTCTTTAGCCTATAAATCACCACCCTTCATATTGCATTGATCCAGACCTTAATTTAAAATCAATTAGATGTTGGCCCTAGGATATTCGAGCTCAATAGGATAGAAAAATCCTTGAGTTAGATTGGATTCGAATTGGATAATTACTCAGTGTCTAAGGCAAGTGGTTTAAAAAAGATGATTTTTAATTGATTCCATTATCTGATCTGGTCAACTCAGTTAGTATCTAAGAAAAGCAATAAGTAGAAAACCTTCCATATCTTATACTTACTTGGCCTTGTTAGTTAGCCAACTTTAGGCTTGGAGTGCTCAAAGATGGTCTTGGAATAGTTAGGAGCAGTCTAGATTTAGGTTAACCCTAGGATAGAAAGTCCATGCTTGCCTAATTTGATTATAATTAACACTAAATTTAAATCTAATTAAAGTACTATTCTCTCTTTCATCTCTAGATTTAGGACTCCTTAGGATTCATCTTTAGAATTCTTTTCTTTCTTTTCTCTCATCTCTCTAAAAACTTTAAAAAAATAAAAAAATTAAAATTAAAAATTAAATTATAAAATAGCAACTTGGAAAAGAAAATCTGGTCAGTTAGTAAGAACAGATCTAAACCCTATCCTAATCCAAGAAATTTTTGAATCCATAATGAGTGAGATAGATCAAGAACCTCAAATCCTAATGGACCTTTGCTATCCAGTCGGCTCAACCCAACCATCCTATATTCGACAACCCCAAACTACTGCTACCATCTTTGAGCTAAAACCTCAAGTCATTAATATGCTTCCTAAATTTACTGGAGTTGAAGATGCATATATTTTTATTAGAGAATTTGAGGAAGTATGTGACACTATGAGAATACACCAACTCTTTGAAGATGCTATTAAACTTAGGTTGATTAATTTTATCCTCAAAAAAAATACAAAAAGATGGTTGTATAGTCTGCCCAACAACTTGATCACAACATGGGATGGCTTTGTAAAAGTATTCTTGAAGAATTTCTTTCCACGTCACAAAATAACCAAGTTAAGAAATAAAATTAATCAATTTTATCAATTAGAAGGTTAGTCATTCTGAAAATATCTAGATCATTTTAAGAATCTCTTAAGCCAATGCCCACATCATGGGATAGAAATTTGAAGGTTGTGCCAAACTTTTTATAAAGGTTTAGAACCAAATTCTAGAACTATGCTAGAGTCAATGTGCTAGGGCTAATTCATGTATAAGAAAGCTAATGAGGCATGATAATTTTTAGAGGACCTAGCAAAAAAGTGTCTACAATGGGAGGCAACTAGGAAAATAGACAAACCCACATCAAGAAGAGGAGGGATGCACCATGTCCAAACCTTTCTAGCTGAATTAGCAAGCCTAGCCCATAGAGTTGAGGCCTTAGAATTATAGAGATCAGCCAATATAAACCAAGTATCCACTTCCATGTGCAATGGCTATAGTGCACCAGAACATGTCATAGAGGAATGTCCCTGATGCATGCTAATTTATCACTATGGCAAGTGCACCAGTCAATCAAGTAATAAAGTATATGAATAGAGTATCGTCCCTAGAGGATTGAAAAATAAGTACTGAAAAACTCTTTCCTAAGCTTTATTTTGAGAATTGATTTATAAGAAATAAAGAAAATAAGAAGAAATAAAGAAATAATTAATAAATTGTAAGAAGATAGAGAGGATAAATTATTAGGGTTTAATTCAAGAGCAATAGGATACTAAGGCAATCGATTCACCAACTCAGTCAACATAATATTCAGATAATTAGATTAATTTTGTTTCATGTGACGATGGAGTTTCCTAGGATATTCACTATCCTTTGGTTCAGGTATAGTAAAACTATTAATATTTATTAACTATCCTTGGATTCAGGAGTAATTTAAATAAATATCGATACATTAATCTCTATAAAATCCTCTAATTAAAATATGCTACATCCAAAGTGCACTAAAATTTTTGCATGCATATGAATCTCAAATTGATTCAAAATATAAGGTATATAAATCAAGAAGCAATAACATAGACATACTTAGTCCCTATCATCTATATTCATGAAATCAATTAGAAGATAGCCAATAATCTAAAAGCATTAAGAATGGATTTATATACTCCTCATGAACAAAATATAAAATTAAAAGTAAATCATTCTGAATATTGTATCAAAAAGACTGGCTATACTTTAGCCTTAGTAAAAAAAAATTAGTTCATCGTAAAAGGAACAAAAATAGTAAATAAAATAAAAAGCATCAAAAAATCTAAATAAATAATTACTTGTTGCTAAATTTTATCATCTATTGCTCTTGGTGTGCAGAATTTGATGAAGGAGAGAGCTACTTGCTTGGTCTTGAAGAAAAGAAAAAAAATAAAGAAGAAATAGAGAAAAATAAAATAAAATAAAAACTCTCTCTAAACCTCTCCCTATTCCTCCCTCTCTATTCTTTATTTTGCTCTCTATCTCCCAAGTTCTTTCTTTTTTTTCTCAACAGCAGGCCTTAAATAGAGCAGGGCCTTTGACAAGGAGTTCTAGGAAGAAATCCTATTGAAAATTGGTTTAAAACTCCTAAAACAACTCAAATTGAAGTCCTGGATCATTATGACCGTTGGATGTGAATTAAAAGGCCCAAAATTGCTCAAAAACTTTGATTATATTCCTAAATCTGATCAGAATCAATAACAGTCATCAGATCGCCTTGATGATGGATTCTCGACCATCAGATCATGCAGAAGAAAGCCTCAGATGCTTAGTTAAAACCAAGATCTCACAGTAGCCGTTGGATCTTGACTGGGAGCCGCATCCACCATCTGTTAGTGCCTCGATATCAATCATTGGATCAAAACCCAGCGACAGCAGTCGTTGGATCATGCCATGGGCCTGGGTAGATCAGTCGTGAGCTGGGTCTTGCATGGATCAATGACTTCTCCACCAATCCCATCTCACGCTACCACGTGAAATCCCTAAAATGCCTTGCCCAGCGCACTATTTCGATTCATCATGGCTTGTGAAAAATTCTAACATCAGTAGGACATCAGTGGTTCAGGCTGGCGGGCGGGTTGGGCCGATTGAGCTGGTTTTCCAAACCAATTTGGTCTGGATCGGTTGGCTTTAAATATATATTTTTAAAATTTTTTTTTCTTTGAAAATTGATTCCAAGGCTAATTGAACTCTGTTTTGCTTGAAATTTATTTTGTTTGAACTAGAAAATTAAGCCCTTCACATTGGTTGCCTTCTTTCCTACATAAGATAAATAAAAATATTAAATTTTTAAAAATAAATTAATTTATTTTATAATTTAGTATTTTATTATTATATTTATAATACTTATCACACCCCCTAACTTAATCGTTGCTAGTCCCTTAGCAATGCTTTATTTAATACCATATTTCAATAAGATCCTCCATCACAAAGATAAATTTAGGTTTAAAGTTCAAAAAGTTTAGGAAGCACCACTAACTTAGTATTAAGTTTTACAAGCAAATTTTATAATCAGTACAATCAAAAACTTTCTTAGAGTACATCTAAAAATTTATAGCAATTGTGTTTGTGAAGACTAACCAAGCATTTAGGTATTAACTTAAAGAACAAAAGTATCTTCTCTTATCACCTATTTTGATTAATTTTCTATTCACTCCCAAGTTAAGCTCATAAATTAAGGTAGCTTTCACATTGCCTTTTTTTTTTTTTGTGTTGAGCATCCTAGCCTTCCCTCCACCATTTGACATGAACCTCCACACTTGACTTAGGGGCAGAGATCTAGTTACTAAGCTTCAGGCAATCCACATATACTCTATTTTTTATACTTTCATTTTGGCAAGTAGCTCTTTCCTTAAATTCAAGTTTTTTTGATTGGAATGTATATTAACTATCAATTTTTAGTGATAATTGAATCCTCAGTTGGCCTTATAATCAATACCTACTTTGCCTTGTTAGTGTGCATGTGCAATTAGAAGTGCTAATAGTCTTTAGATGACCTAAGTAGACTACTCAAAGTTTGACCAACTAAATTACCTCTTTAACTCGTTACATTTATTAGCAAATACTTCTAACTTTTATTATTTTTTCGAGTCTATTTTGTTCAAGATTCTCTTTCTTGATACATAGTTTAAAAAAATATATTTTTTTTAAATAAAAATTTCTCTACCTCCCAACTTATTCTACATTGTCTTAATGGAGAAAGAAAAATAAAGGATGCAATAAGGAATAGGAGAGAATACACTTGATTTATTAGCCTAGACTTGTTCTTTGAAGCTTTGAAATTTGGGTTGAGCTCTCATTCATCTTTCTTTGCAAAATTGAAAACAAGCCAGAGCCATAAAAGAGCAACAAGAAACTATGAAAAATAAAAGAAAAGAATCAAAAATAAAAAAAAATAATCTATCTAGTAGTTCTGATTTATAGTCTTTAGCTTCACTTTCTTAAAGCTCTAAGCTAGATTAATCCGGTGCTATTTCAATAGGTATACTTACATTTTTATTTGCACCCTCTTGTGATTAGACAATATGAGTTGTAATAGGATGCTCAAACCTATTTTCTAAAGAATACTTATGTATTGATTTATCAATAATATCAATTCAAAAATAAGTTTGATTTTCTTTAGAATGTTTAATTACTTTAAAAACATTAAAGGTAACATATTCATCTTGGACTCTAAGAA
Organism: Cocos nucifera; assembly: GCA_006176705.1. Taxonomy (NCBI): domain Eukaryota; kingdom Viridiplantae; phylum Streptophyta; class Magnoliopsida; order Arecales; family Arecaceae; genus Cocos; species Cocos nucifera. Next base: position 343,212 of record QRFJ01001023.1, on the reverse strand, counting down.
TTAATTTTTCTTATTGAACATCTATTAAAGCTCCTCCAATAACTAAAAAAGATCTTTCTAAGATAAGGGGGACATTAATATCTTCTTCCATATCAAGCATAATAAAATCAATAGAAAAAATAAATTTTTTTATCTTTACTAAGACATCCTCTACTATACCTCTTGGATATTTAATGGATCTGTTAGCCAGCTGAAGGATGATAGTGGTAGGCTTCGATTCTCCTAGACCTAGCTTCCTGAAAATAGAAAAAGGCATGAGATTAATACTTGCTCCTAAATCACATAAAACTTTATCAAAACTACAATCACCAATAATGCAAGAGATAGTAAAACTTTCTGAATCTTTTAGCTTCTATGGTAATTTATTTTAAAGTATTGCTGAGCATTCTTCATTTAAGTTGACTGTCTCATGCTCTCTCAGCTTTCTCTTATTGGTTAGGATTTCTTTGAGAAACTTAACATACATGAACATCTGAGTGATAGTATCTACAAAAGGAATATTAATATATAAATTTTTAGAATTTTAAAAAAAAATTGAAAATTTCTTATTTGGATGCTGTATTTGTCTCTCTGGTAATAGTAGTGGTGGCTCATAAGGCTTCACATTTGGATCAGCAAATTTTATACTAGGGGACCATCCATCTGCCGGTTGTTTTGATGACTGACGAATTTTGGTTGGCTGCTTTATAGTTTTCTCTTCAGTCTTTTTGTCCTGATGTGGCTCCTTTAGCTCTTTATCACTTCTTAGTATGATAGTATTTATTTGTTCTCTTGGATTGGTCTCCATGTTGCTAGGCAAGGATTTATGTGGTTTCTCGAAGATTATCTTGGCCAATTGACCTACTTGCATCTCCAAGTTTCGAATAGTTGCTGCATGGTCTTGCCTGAGCTTGGTTTCCAAGTTTTGAATGGTAGCTTCTTGATTTTGCATGAATTTGGCCATTAGCTCTTCCATATCAGGCTTCTTTTTATATGCTTGGAATCTTGGGGGTGGTTGTTGTGCTGCTTTTTTATTACTCTACGAAAAGTTTGGATGCTACCTCCACCTTTGGTTGTATGTGTTGGAGTAGAGACTATTTTGCTGTGGCCTAAAAAATTATCAAGATAGTTAGCTATATTAAGGACTTTAGCAAAGGAATTACCTATCTGGCAGTTGCTTGTATCATGTCCTCCTCCACACAGCTCGCAAGTGATGCTTTATACATGCATAGCCTCTCCCTTCATGTTATTGAGTTTAGTCCGAAGAGCTATAATCTTGGCTATCAAAACTAGGATGCTATCTATTCCATGTATAGTTGCTGGTCTCCTCGGCATCATGCAATCTATTTGCCACTAGTAGTTATTTGATGCCATCTCATCAATTAGATCAAAGACTTCCTTCTCTATTTTTTGATTAATGGTACCTCCTGCTGCTGCATCAATCATAAAATGATTAGTAGAAGATAAATCAATATAAAAAGTTTGTACCTAAAGCCATATGGATAATTGATGGTGTGGACATCTCCTCAGCAGTTCTTTAAAATACTCCCAAGCCTCATATAGTGTCTCCATCTCCATCTATACAAAAAAAGTAATATCATTATGCATCTTTGTAGTATTAGAAGGTGGAAAGTATTTGGCTAAGAATTTCTGGGCTAGGGCATCCCAAGTAGTGATAGAACCTGTAGGAAGAGAATGAAGCTAACTTTTAGCTTTATCCCATAAAGAAAAAAAATAGTCTTAATCTAATGGCATCATCCGACACCCCATTAATTTTAAAAGTATAATAGAGTTCAAGAAAATTAGAAATATGGACATTCGGATCATCCTGCACATGTCCACTAAATTGTATAGTTAATTGAATTATCTAGATCATCATTGATTTTTTTTCAAAATTATTTGCTCACACAGGAGGTCTCCTAATGCTCGATGCTACATCAGCTATAGATGGTGTAATGTAATCATTTAATGGATGATGTTGATGGAAAATATGCAGGGTGTCATGCATAAATTTTAAAACTTTTTTGAAATATAATGTAGCAGAAGTTATAAATTAAACCATTTAATCTACAAATACATGTAATTTAATTACTAAATTCTACATCTAGGATCTATAACATGTCATAATGCATGCATAAATCTGAAAATAATATTTTGGTATTGATCAAATCAATATCCTAGATCTAGAATAATTCTAGATCTAAATCCTAAATCACATCTAGGTGAGAGAATAGATCAAATCTCTTATCTTTGCATGGGTCGAGAACTCCATGGTTGATTTTCGTTGTTGTCTTTAGAGCCGCACATGCATCCGGGCTCTATAGAAAGTCCACACAAGGCTGCAATAAAATCGAAGGTTCGTCGAATGAAGATTCGCTTGAAATGCTAGCTTCTCGCAGATCCCTCTGAATAGTTAATCTAAAATTTATTCTTTTGATCTATTGAATACTCTAAGAGATGAAGAATATGAGGAGGATTAATAGATAAATCTAAGTTTTGGATCTTCCAAAAATCAGAAAATAAATAGTTAAGAAAGATCCTCAGAGAAGACACATCTTCTCTTTTTAGGACATCAACTGTTGATATCCTAAATGGATCGCCATACGTGAACAAGAGGAGACCTTCTCCACTAGAATTTTCATACATCCAGATCTTTTTCCTTCTAATTTTTCTCATAGAAAAAATCATATAAAAATATGGAGAAGAATCTCAAGGAAACCTTAAGAGAAGATCTTCTTCTCTTTTTCTTCTCTCATCACGACATGATCAGATCATGTCCAAAAATGATCATCCTATCCTAACACCTTGGAGCATAGATCCCCATGCCCTATTCCTCTCTCTCTCTCTCTCTCAAATTTTTATCATATAAAAAACATATATTATTAGAAAGAAAAAAGGCTTGAAAGAAAACCACGAGAGAAGACAATCTTCTCTTAACTCTGTCTTCATCAGGACATCAACTTTTGTTGTCCAAATGAAGGGTCTTCCTCCAAGATTGTTGGTGCCTATAACCTCCCATGCCTCCTCCAATTTTCCTCTCTTTTTTCCATGGAAAACCTAAGGTATTTGACGCCATCCTCCTATCTAATAGGAGGCACCACAAAATAAGGGAAGACTAAGTCAAATGACCTAGTCAAACATGAAAGTTATGGGGTGTCTCCCCTATTTTTTCTATATGGAGACTAGGAAACCACACACAAAAGGCAAAAAAAAGTGGTGACAAAAAAGGTGGGTGTGGAGAAAATTGGGGCAAGAGATGGGAAGGAAATTTGGTTTCATTGGATTCTTTCTCATCTTGCCAAGTTTGACCAATTCAAACAAGATTCGAAATACAAAATTTAACTTCCAAAACCATCTAATGTGGGGCATGGGAAATCAATCTTTAGGCATGGAAATCATAGAAAAAATCTACAAATAAAAATAAGTGGGCATGGAGATTATTTTTGTAAGAAAGGAAATAAGGAATCCTAGTCTAGCTAGAATTCTCATGTATTGATTAGGTCAAACCAATTTTTAATTTAATTAAAATATAATTAATGCAAGCCTAATTATGGATGATCCTAGTTCAACTATAAAACTAATTAAATTAATTTTAAATTATATTTAAATTTAATTTAAGTCCTAACTCAATTAGAAATTAGGTGTACTCAAATCCTAGTCCAATTAGAAATTATTTTTTCATTGTAATTGGCTTATCCAATAAACCAATTAAACTTAATCTAATTAAGTCCAAACTAATTTTAATTGAATATAATTCAATTAGAGTTGATCTTAGCTAAATTGCTCAATCAAATTGAGCCAATTAGCAATCCAATTGCTAATTGATCCTCCTGCAATATTTGCATTAGGTCAAACATCAATTACATTGAATGTTTGACCTTAGAACGATTCTCAATCATCAATTAACTATTTGATCTGGTTACAACCTCTTATGTATGTGATCCAATAGGTTCAAACTTAAGCTAGTAGCAAAGAAACTAATTTCTATACCAATCAAAGTAACCATATAACAATGGTTTTCGACATCCGAATGGACCGAATGTATGCAAAACAACATTCTTAAAACTCTGACCCATGATTATCGTATAATTCATCCCTTTGACCAATAATGCTTAAGTCAACTTTGAGTAGGCTATCAATACTTATACAAGTCATCTCTATTGTGTCTCAAAATTTTGTAAATCTCATGACTCCTTATGAGGATTATCTAGACCTAGATTTTGCTAAATTAAAATATAATGAGTCATTCTCTTCCTAAAGTTAATTAGGAGTGGTCAATCCCATCTTGACTCACACACCAACTCTAAAAGTATTTGACTATATCCAAAAATCTTTCAAACTTATATTAGAAATAAAGACAGTCCGGCAACAAAGTATAGTGAGTTGCTTACAAGTCATCATGGTGATCTCAGGTTGGAGGAACACTTATGCCTATTAGTCTTAGCTAGCTACTCTTGATAGTAAAGTGCTACATTGGTCATGTTCAATGCAGATGTACTCCTATATCTCACATGAATGCCATACCTACGTCTCCACACTACTTGATTATGACAATCAATGCATATGACATACAGCGACCTACACTCGATAAGTTATCGTTCTTATTAATAACTTATCACTTGGTTATGAATAGTTTGAAAACCATCCAATAAATCCTTCTTTATCGATTGATTATGGTTCTAAGGACTTCATCATAATTTAGGAGTTCATTTAAGAAAGATAGAACTTCTATGATGAATTAGCCAAATAATTATTATTATTAGATAATTTATATATTTATTGGTACAGAATTTGATTGACGTTGGATCGAACTAGAGTTGGGGAAGATGAGGTCGCCGTCGATGACCTACAAAATAAAGTTCCATCTAGAGTCAGTGGTGGTGGCTCTAGTAGAACCCTCTGACGATCAAGTCAGCTCTTCTGACCAACAGAAATAAAGTGCTCGAGTATGAATTTGGCAGAGTTTTAGGAAAGAAGAAGAGAGCTTAGAGAAAATATGTCCGATGGATCCTTTTTATAGACAGAGCTTATTATAACCGTCTGATAGTGGACCACTTTGGACCACGTAAAATTTATTACAGAGAGTGGTGTCATACATAATAGACTGATAATGACAATCATAACCATCTGATAGTGGGATTGCCTATAGTAGACTGATAAATGACAATCATAACCATCTAAAGGAAGTAGACGTTTGAATTTTGACTGAAGGAGAAGTCTATAAAGAGTTCGGCTCCTAGAGGAATCCAACTGAAGGAGAAGTTCAAAAGAAGTTTGGCTCTTGGAGAAATCTGACTGTTGGAGGAATTCGAAAGGAGTTTGGCTTCTGGAGGAATTTGACTGCTGGAGGAATCCAGAAGAAGTTTGGCTCGTGGAGAAATCAGACTGCTGAAGGAATCCTAAAGGAGTTTGGCTCCTATAGACATCCAGAGGAGGAATCTGACCACTGGAGGAGGAATCCAAAAAGAGTTTGGCTCCTAAAGAAATTCGACTACTAGAGAAATCTGGAAGGAGTTCAGCTCCTGGAGGAATCCGACTATTGGAGGAGTTCGAAAAGAGTTCGACTCCTTGAGGAATCCGACTAAAGAAGATGTCTGAAAGGAGTTCAGCTCCTGAAGAAATTCGATCGCTGGAGTAGTTTAGAAGAAGTTTGGCTCCTGAAGGAATCTGATTGTTGGAGAAATTCGGAAGAAGTTTGGCTTCTAGAGAAATCCAACTGCTGAAGGAGTTCGGAAGGAGTTCGACCGCTGGATGGGCCTGACTGATGGAGAAGCCTGGGAGTAGTTTGGTTGAAGTTTGAAAGAAGTTTGGATCCTAGAGAAATTTGACTATTGAAGAAATTCGAAAAGAGTTTGGCTCCTTGAGGAATCCAATTGCTGGAGGAATCTGAAAGGAGTTTGGCTTCTAAAAAAATCTGACTGAAGGAGAAATTTGAAAGAAGTTTGGCTTCTATAGGCCCCCAACTGAAGGAGAGATTCGAAAAGAGTTTGGCTCCTGAAGGTGTCTGACTGAGGTTCGATCGTTGAGGAGTTCGATCGGCCAAAAAAGTTTGGCTAAGGTTTGGCCGTTGGAGGAATTCGACTGGAGTCCAACCGCTGGAGAAAAATTTTCGATCGAAGCTCTTTTATGATTATCAATTGTATTAGGCTAAGCATCAGACTGGACTTCGATGGGAGCAAAGTTTATCCCCAATAATAGTCCCCCCACTCTCAAGTTCAAAATTTGAAGGAAGGAAGTACAAAAATGATGACTGTCGAAGTCCTTTTTCAGGCTCTGCACCCATTAAGGTTGAAGCTCGGGGGAGATCTTATCACCTACCGAGGTTGAAGAAGATCTTATCTCCTATTGAGGTCGACGCTCCTGAAAGCTCAGGGGAGATCTTATCTCTAATCGAGGTTGAAGAAGATCTTATCTTCTATTGAGGTTGAAGCTCCTGAAAGTTTGGGGAAGATCTTATCTCCAGCCGAGGTTGAAGTTGAAGGAGATCTTATCTCCTGTTGAAGTTGATGTTGAAGCTCAGGAGAGATCTTATCTCCAATCGAGGTTGAAGTTGCAGAAGATTTTATCTCCCGTTGAAGTTGACGTTGAAGCTCAGGGGAGATCTTATCTCCAGCCAAGGTTAAAGTTGGAGCTCGGGAGAGATCTTATCTCTAGTCGAGGTTGAAGTTGAAGCTCAGAAAAGATCTTATCTCCAGCCAAGATTGAAGTTGGAGCTCGATGGAGATCTTTTCTCTAGTCAAGGATGAAGTTAAAGTTGAAGCTCAGGAGAGATCTTATCTCCAATCAAGATTGAAGTTGGAGCTCAGGGGAGATCTTATCTCTAGCTGAGGTTGAAGTTGAAGTTGAAGCTCGGGAGAGATCTTATCTCCAGTCGAGATTGAAGTTGAAGCTCGGAGGAGATCTTATCTCTAGTCGAGGTTGAAGGAGATCTTATCTCCTATTGATTTTAAAGTTGAAGCTCACGAAAGATCTTATCTCTAGCCGAGGTTGAAGTTGAAGCTCGGAGGAGATCTTATCTCCAATCGAGGTTGAAGAAGATCTTATCTCCTATACCAGAAGCCTTCTATCTGGCCTAAAAAAGAAGTCCAGCTTAATCTTTTCCTATTATAATTCATGAAAGATAGGAATGTTGAAATAAGAATTCTTTATTGAAAAGTGGTTAATGATATTGCAAGTTTTCAAAATTTTAATGTTGACACTATGTAGCTCCTTAATATCTTTTCTTGCCGATGTCCTCTGACCACGGTATTGATACTTCCATGTAGGGATTGGCTTCTTTAAGACCCCTCCCCTTGGGTCTCCCCCGATTGTGAAAGGGCCCTTGGTTGCTCTCCTCTTGCTTTAGGCCGGCGTCTAAGAAATCGACCTAGCCGGTCTCTCCTGATGAGCTCCTTGATTTCATGTTGGAGCTGAATGTATTCTTCAGTATCGTAACCATGGTCACGATGGTAGAGACAGTACTTGCTTTGATTCCACTTATCTAGGAAAGATCGTAATTCTTCTAATCTCGGTAGCTGATTCTTGATTTTCATCAAAACTTGAGCTTTAGAAGCATTAAGGGGGGCATAGTTGTGGAACCTTCCATGGGAAAACTTCTTCATGCTCTTCTGTCAGGGCTCCTTTAATGACGACCTTGAGGGGAGTTCAGGCTCACTTGCACTCTGGGGGGGGTCCGTGAGCATGGCCAAACTTCATTCGACCCTCCATCAGCGGTGGGTCTATGCCACTCTCCTGCGGCTTCCTCATCCTTCAACTTGAAGGCTTCTTCCGCTCGGGCATATTCCTTAGCCCGAGATAGCAGATCGGCAAAGTTCCTAGGGTACTTTTTCTTTAGGAAGAATAATAAATCATTCTTCTAAAGACTGCCCTTGAGTACCTCCATCGTAACTAACTGGTTCAGGTTCCAGACCTCCAATGCAGCATCATTAAATTGGGTGACATAAGCCTGAATGGATTCCCCCACCTTCTGCTTGATGTTCATTAGAGAATTTGAACCTCGGCAGGGACGTTGGCTGCTAACAAAATGAGCATAAATTGATGGCTCATCTGGTCAAAGGAGAAGACCATACTCGACTTTAACGTCGAGTACCAGTTTCTTGCTGCTCCCTTTAAGGTAGATGGGAAAGCTCGACATAATATGGCGTCTGGTGTGCCATGGAGTAGCATCATGGTTCGAAAGGCTTTCAGGTGATTAACCAGATCAGAGATTCCATCGTAGCTTTTAAATTGAGGGAGCTTGAAGCTCGGTGGAATGAGCTCTTGCATAATTCGGAGAGAGAAAGAAGGATTGGTGCAGACATCATCATAGGGAGCCAGAGTGATGTGGTGGAGTTATTCAATCCATCGGCTCATTTTTTGGAGCCTTTGATTCAGAAGATCTTCATGATCATTGATCTTTAGAGTTTTTTGATGGGATGGAAGCAAAGCTTTACCCAAGTTTGAATCATAGTCCGAGCAATGGCTCTCTACCCTCTATTTCTCCTTTTTGGAGATCATCGATTGGCCAACCCGAGTCGACCATCCCTCAACCGGATCATGGGGCTCCGAAAGAGTCTACTCCAGTTGAATTGGCATCAGAGCCAGCCAATGTATGGACTGCATCGCCTCCATGAGACTGCGAACCTATTGGATCAGTAGGTTGAACTGCTCCGCATCTACTATGGCTACAGGTGGAGCTTTAATTACCAGAGTTGGAGTGGAAATAGATTGATTTGGATGCGATCTGACTGCAGAGGCCGTTGATCGTCGAGTTGAAGCTTCCTAGGAGGCATTTTTTTTTCGGGAGTTTTTTTTGGAAAGAACTCTAGAGAAGAAGAAGACTATTGAGTACTCCTTTAAGATCAAGAAAATCTTAGGAATAGAGGGCCCTTCCTCTAGCGCCAATTCTATTGGTGCAGAATCTGATTGACGTTGGATCGAGCTAGAGTTGGAGAAGATGAGGTCACCATCGGTGACCTATAAAATAAAGTTTCATCCAGAGTCGGTGGTGGTGGCTTCGGTAGGACCCTCCGACGATCAAGTCAGCTCTTTTGGCCAATAGAAATAGAGTGCTCGGGTATAAATTCGGTAGAATTTTAGGAAAGAAGAAGAGAGCTTAGAGAAAATGTATCTAGAGGGTTCCTTTTTATAGATGGAGCTTGTTGTAACCATCTGATAGTGGACCGCTCTAGGCCATATGGAATTTATTATGAAGAGCAGTGTCGCATGTAATAGACTAATAATGACAGTCATAATCATCTGGTAGTGGGATTGCCTGCAGTAGACTAATAAATGATAGTCATAACTATTTGGAGGAAGCAGGCGTTTGAAATCCGACTGAAGGAGATGTCCGTAAGGAGTTCGGCTCCTAGAGGAATCCGATTGAAGGAGAAGTCTGAAAGAAGTTTGACTCCTGAAGGAATCCGACTGTTGGAGGAATCTGGAAGGAGTTCGGCTCCTGAAGAAATCCAACTGCTGAAAGAATCTGGAAAGAGTTTGGCTCTTGGAGAAATCAGACTGCTGGAGAAATTTGGAAGAAGTTCAACTCCTGTAGGCATCCAATTGGAGGAGAAATCTAGAAGGAGTTCAGCTCCTGGAGGAGTCCGACCACTGGAAGAGAAATCTAAAAGGAGTTCGGCTTCTGAAAAAATCTGACTACTAGAGAAATTCGAAAGGAGTTTGGCTCCTAGAGGAATCCAACTATTGGAGGAGTTTGGAAGGAGTTCGACTCCTAGAGGAATCTGACTGAAGGAGATGTCTGGAAGGAGTTTGGCTCCTAAAGAAATTCGACTGCTGATGGAGTTCGGAAGGAGTTTGGCTTCTGAAGGAATCTGACCGTTGGAGGAATCCAAAAGGAGTTTGGCTCTTGGAGAAATCCGACTGCTAGAGAAGTCTGAAAGAAGTTTGACCGCTGGAGGAGCCCGACTGATGAAGAAGTCTGAGAGTAGTTCGGCTAAAGTTTGAAAGAAGTTCGGCTCTTGAAGAAATCTGACTATTGGAGAAATTCAGAAGGAGTTCGGCACCTGGAGGAATCTGACTGAAGGAGAAATTCGGAAGGAGTTTGGCTTCTATAGGCACTTGACTGAAGAAGAGATCCGAAAGGAGTTCAGCTCCTAGAGGAGTCCAGCTGTGGTTCGACCGCTGAGGAGTTCGATCGACTGAAAAAGTTTGGCTAAGATTTTGCCACTGGAGGAGTTCGGCAGGGGTCCGACCGTTGGAGAAAAATTTTTGATCGAAGCTCTTCCGTGATTATCAGTTGCATTAGGCTAAGCATCAGGCTGGACTTCAACGGGAGCGGGCTTTATCCTCAATAATATTAATTCCAATCATCTATGACTTAGATGATTAGCTTTAGGACACATTTCCTAACAACTCCCACTTGGACTAAAGTCAATCAAAATGATATCAAATATCCTATCTTCCACTTGAATTCATAGAACTCCTTAGTTCTGAGGCCTTAGAAATGGGTCGGTCAAGTTCTCTTTTTTTATCGATCTTCCAAAGATTGACGTCACCTTGATCTATAGTCAAAGATGATAGCGATGTAGAATATGCTGATTTTTTGGTTCTTTAGCTTGAGCTATGCTCCAGTGCTATGATAGGACTGAACCATCGGTAGAGAGTGCCACTTCCAACCTGCTAATGAACCTCAGCAACTACACATCTTATATGGCAGCATCATATGCCACGATGTACTCTACATCACTAACTGAATAGGCTACAGTATCCTACGTGAAACCTTTCTAGCATGCTCCTACAATTAGGGTATGACCCGACATTCTCTTGTTGTCATCTTATTCTGACTGAAGTTGAAACATCCATAAGTTTTAAGTCAGTATCTCCATATTTGAGTCACTCGAGCTTAGTATTTCCCAAATGCATAAGGATCATCTATACAATCTTCTAGTAATTTTCACTTAGTCAGACTGGTATCTACTCACTACCATTAGTGAGTATACCATATCTGATTTTGAATATGGATAAATTAGATGATAGCCAAACCTTTATTTCTTGTAATGCCGGAATGCCATTCCTGATTAAGCGAACTTCATTCACAGACAACACAAGGAATAATACTATAGAACATTTTACCCACTTATAAATGTAGGATTTGTTTTTATTCATAACAAAGACATACATTCAAAATATATATTCCAAAACTATGATAATAGCCAAATGGGCTTTACAGATCTTTACCTTCCTATTTGCACTATTCTGATCCTTTTGAAAATCCATTCACACCCAATGGGTTTTATCCCTTTAGGTGAATCATCTAGTGTCCACACACTATTGATTTTCATGGACTTCAATTTGGATTAAATGGCTCCAAGCCACTTCTCAGAGTCAGACCACTACATTGTATCCCTATAGATGATCGGATTCTTATTGTTCTAATCGAGCTCAATAGGATTGCCATCCTAAACCATGATACTAAAGTATTTATCCGGCTAATGGGATACACTATTGGATCTCCTTAAAGGTGTCACTTTAATGTGCTCCAAATTTGATCTGATCAAATCTGGTTCTATAGGTTTACTAGATTATATTGGTTCTTTTCTACCAGTCAAACTTCTCCAAGTTCAACTTTATAGGCATCAGTTCCTTCTCTAAGAAATTTCTTTCCAAAAGGAATGCTCTACTGTTGATGAACATCTTATATTCTTCAGCATGGTAGAATTAATAACCCTGAAATATCTATTGGACCAAGATCCAAGTTTATCTATGCAAAATTTTGACATAAGCCGATCAACTCCAAACCCGAAGGTGAGAGAGTCTAGGTCTATGCCCGATCCATATCCCATATGGAGATTTACAACAGACTTACTCGATATATTTTTATAGTAAAATAAGTAGTCACAACAGCACAACCCTGAAATAGGCACACAAGTGAACCCTATCATGGATTAAACCATGTCTAACAAAGTTTAATTTTTTTCTTTTCGATACACTATATTTCGAAAAGAAATATACTAAGAGAGAATCCTATTCTCTCCTAGATATGTCATAAGCTTACTAGATAAGTATTCGTCTCTTCGATCTGATCGAAGAGTTCCAATATCATTTTTAGTTTATTTTTTTATTTTATTATTGAATTATTTGAATATTTCAAATGATTCAAGCTAGATGCACCCATGCCCAGATAGGTCATCTGTAATGAAATATTAATATCTTCCTTTGGCTCTTAAGTTTATAGGTCCACATACATCATTATGTATGAGACTTAGAACTTTATCGGCTCCTTCATCTTTTTCATTAAAAGGTGACTTTGTCATCATCTCAAGAAGATAAGACTGACAGGCTATCAATGATTCATAATCATTGATGTTGAGATTTTTCTCTTAAGCTAACTTGTTTATCCTATTTTTGTTAAGATGATTAAGCCTATAATGCCACAGATAGACATCCATGACATAATCTAACTTGGATGTTTATTAAATATGTACATTATACTTAATAGACTGTATAAATATTAAATATTATTTTTTTATTATCCATGTATTATTGTAACATTATTTATAATAATATTACAATAATCTTCTTTATTGATAAATGATAATCATCTTTGACCAAAAGGCCAATAGAGATCACATTTATCATAAATGATGGACAATGGTGACAATCACTCAAAATGACATCTTTTTGAAAATAAGCTTGATACTTTTTAAAGCTAGGATTGGAATAATATTTCCATCCCTAACATTCAGGTATTTCTCATCATTTTCAAACATTTCACTTACTTAAAATTCTTGCAATAAATTGCATAGGACTATCGGTATCCCATACCTAGGTAATAGAATTATATATAAAAAAATTTCAAGGTGTTATCATATAACATCCTTAATAAGCAACTCTTTCTTCTTTCTCTTATTCAGCCTGTTATGGTCAAGAAAAGCAAGATAATTCTTCTTCCTATGACTCTACTTCTAATAGTAGAGCACTATGCCTGATTTGGATCAATATTGGACTAATTATTTTGATTGGGCTTAGAAGCCCTAAGATGAACCAATTCTTACTGCTAAACTAAATTCAACTTTTGATACTAATTATTGAAGTTGGATCCCATAAGTCATCACTATCTAACAATGATGGGAGCAATTAGGGTTTAGCCTCAATTTGGGAAAAGAGAATGATGACCTATGTATATGAATTATATTAAGCTTAGAGACTTGGACTTTAGGCTTAAGTTCTTTCACTATTTTATTCGAATTGGTGGCCTCTACCTTCAATTTAGAAAATTACTTTAATTTTTTAGTAGGTACTAGAATCCACATAGACTACACACAAGCCCGACTTTGGTCAGCCAACCCATGTGCATCTATGGGTAGGTTCATTAACCAATTATTTCTCCAAACAACTTCTAATAATTTAATTTTGCCCCAAAAACCTAATCAGTAGGCTTTGGCCTTCACTGTAAGGATCCAATTAGGTCCAACCATTAACATGACCATACTTGGTGCATCTAACCAATGAATGATTAAGTCCAACTTTGGTTGGCCAACTTAACCACCATTAGAGAAATACTTCCAAGTTATCATATTATGAATGATAATTTCAGTAGTCAATAAGCACCAGACCTTTGGACCTCCAATGATTATTGAGTTAATGGATCCATTATCATCCAACTTAATGAAAAGCTATGACTCAGTTATCTCCATAATTTTGTCATTTTAAGAACCTAATAATTTTAGAGAATTTGAATTATTAGTGATTTAAGGATAGAAAGGACATGGACCAATTTGCTCCGACTGACTTTACCAAGTCAAGTCCTCCCACTAACTTCTCAATTCTTTGATAAGGACTAGGATTAATATTGGTCCATGGGCACCTAGATCAGTTTTACTGAATAAAATTAGTCTCACTAATTTTCTATATGACATGGGTTAGCATGAATCAATGAACAACCTAATCAAGACCCGATTAACCACATTGGCCAGATAAGTAAGATCGGTGAGAGGGTTTGCCAAGGCTTGCCTTAGATACCATAAAAAATGGTCAGATAAGTAGGCTGCCAATTAAAAACCACCAGTCTGGGATGCCAGACTTATCTTAGACACCAATCGATTTATCAGCTTTGATTTGGTCTGCCTAAAGACTCGGGCTCGACCACTGAGCCATGATTAGTATCTATTTATTAGATGTATGGACTTTGATCAACTACAACTATTGAAGTGATCTTTAGAAATGATCTAATCCTAATTAACTATTAATTAGGTTTGATCAATTTTTTAACTTAGTCCATATTTAATCTAACCCTAGGTCTAACCCAATAAAGGACTTGATCAAAGCTAACCCATTATCCTTTAACCCATGTTTTATAAAATTATCTTAGGATCTTTAAATCACAAACCTAGATCTTAAATAGTCACTTAATTCTCAATTAAGTTCAAAGCTTATGGATTTGGATTTATGGAATCTTAGAACTAATTTCTGATTTGATCATTTGAAATATTTTCAAATTATAAATAGTTTACATTGAATCATATTCAATATATGATTTTAGATCTGATTTATTTTAATATTTTGATCATTTTCTATAATTTTAAATCTAGAATTTTGCATAAAGTAAGTTTTCAATTTAAATTCTATAAAATAAATATATCATATATATTCTAGATTCAAAATAAAAATTATATATCAACATATGCAATAAGAGGATCTAGATCTAAATATAAAATACATCACATGGATTAGGTCATAAACCTTTTAAATTTAGATTTAAAATTTAAAAGTAAATCATAAATTATTTTAGATCTTATATAACATATTTATGATTTATTCAGGTTAGCACATACTTGGACAACCTCTCCACTATAAAGGATAAATCTTATAGTAGGACAACCTTATAATTAATATATCTAATCTGATATTATTTAGATCTAATCTAAATAATCTAAAATAGATCTAACATCTATTTAATTTTAAATTTAAAATTAAAAAAATAAATTATAAAATTATTTAGATTATATCTAACTTATTCATAATTCAAGAATAGATCAGTACATACTAGGATAATCTCTCCACTATAAGGGTTAAACCTTATAACAAGACAATTTTATAGTAGTATGTGCGATCTTTAGAGTTTTATTTTTTAGATTTAATTTAATATAAATATGATCATGTTATAAATGAATCTAGATGTCCTGATATCACTAATGGAAAATATGCAGGGTTTCATGCATGAATTTTAAAACTTTTTTAAAATATAATGCAGCAAAAGTTATAAATTAAATTATTTAATTTATAAATGTATGTAATCTAATTACTAAATTCTACATCTAGGATCTATAATATATTATAATGCATGCATAAATTTAAAAATAAATATTTTGGTATTGATCAAATCAATATCCCAGATCTAGAATAATTCTAGATCTAAATCCTAGATCACATCTAGGTGAGAGAAGAGATCAAATCTTTTATCTTTGCATGGATCGAGAACTCCATGGATGATTTTTGTTATTGTCTTTAGAGCCACACACACATTCAGCCTCTACAAAAAGTCCACACGAGGCTGCAACAAAATCGAAGATTCATCGAACGAAGATTCGATTGAAGTGCTAGCTTCTCACGGATCCCTTTGGATGGTTAATCTAAAATTTATTCTTTTGATCTCTTGGATACTCCAAGAGATAAAGAATATGAGGAGGATTAAGGGAGAAATCCAACTCTTGGAGCCTAAAAAATTAAAAAATAAATAGTTAAAAAAGATCCTAAGAGAAGACACATCTTTTCTTTTCAGGACATCAACCGTTGATGTCCTAAATGGATCTCCATACATGGACAAGAGGAGACCTTCTCTTATAGAATTTTCACACATCCAGATCTCTTCCCTTCTAATTTTTCTCATAGAAAAAAAATATATAAAAATATGGAGAAGAAAGGTTCTCAAGAAAATCTTAAGAGAAGACCTTCTTCTCTTTTACTTCTCTCATCAGGACATGATCAGATCATGTCCAAAAATAATCATCCTACCCCAACACCTTGGAGCATAGATGCCCATGCCCTACTCCTCTCTCTCTCTCTCTAAGATTTTTATCATATAAAAAATATATATTGTCAAAAATAAAAAAGGCTTGAGAAAAAACTATGAGAGAAGACAATCTTCTCTTACCTCTGTCATCATCAGGACCTAAACTTTTGTTGTCCAAATGAAGGGTCCTCCTCCAAGATTGTTGGCACCCATAACCTACCACACCTCCTCCTTTTTTCCTCTCTTTTTGCTATGAGAAACCTAAGGTATTTGATGCCATCCTCCTATTTAATAGGAGGCACCACAAAATAAGGGAAGACTAGGTCAAATGACCTAGTCAAACATGGAAGTTACGGGGCATCCAACTCTTGGATGCCCCTTAACCTATTTTTTCTATGTGGAGACTAGGATACCATGCACAAAAGAGGAAAAAAAATGATGACAAAAAATAAGGTGAGCGTGGAGAAAATTGGTGCAAGAAATGGGAAGGAAATTTGGTTTCATGAGACTCTTTCTCATCTTGCCAAGTTTGACCAATTCAAATAAGATTCCAAATACAAAATTTAATTTCCAAAACTATCTAAAGTGGGGCATGGGAAATCAATCTTTAGGCATGGAAATCATAGAAAAAATCTAGAAATAAAAATAAGTGGGCATGGAGATTATTTTCATAAGGAAACAAGGAATCCTAGTCTAACTAGGATTCTCATGTATTGACTAGGTCAAACTATTTTTTAATCCAATTAAAATTTGATTAGTGCAAGCCTAATTATGGATGATCCTAGTCCAACTAACAAATTAATTAAGTTAGGTTTAAATTATATTTAAATTTAATTTAAATTCTAACTCAATTAGAAATTAGGTGCACTCAAATCCTAATCCAACTAAAAATTATTTTTTTCTTAAAATTCGCTCATCCAATAAACTAATTAAACTTAATCTAATTAAGTCCAAACTAATTCTAATTAAATTTGATTCAATTAGAGTTGGTCTTAGCTTGATTTTTCAATTAGATTGAGTCAATTAATAATTCAATTGCTAATCGATCCTCCTGCAACACTTACATTAGGTCAAACATCAATCATATTGAATATTTGACCTTAGAACGATTCTCAATCGTCAATTAACTATCAAATCTGATTACAATCTCTTATGTATGTGATCCTATAGGTTCAAACCTAAGTTGATAGTATAGAAATCAATTCATGTACCAATCAAAATAACCATCTAGCAATGGTTCCCAATGTCCAGATAGGTTGAATGTATGCAAAGCAATATTCTTAGAACCCTGGCCTATGATTACCGTATAATTCATCTCTTTAACCAATAATGCTCAAGATAAATTTGAGCATGCTATCAATACACATACAAGTCATCTCTATTATATCTCAAAATTTTAAAAATTTCATGACTCCTCACGAGGATTATCCAGACCTAGATTTTGCTAAATTAAAACACAATGAGTCATTCTCTTTCTGAAGTTAATCAGAAGTGGTCAATCCCATATTGACTCACACACCAACTCTATAAATACTTAACTATACCTAAAAATCTTTCGAACCTATATTAGAAATACAGATAGTTTGATACCAAAGTATAATGAGTTGCTGGTAAGTCACCGTGGTAATCTCAGGTCAGAGGAATACTTATACCCATTGATCTTAGCTAGCTACTTTTGATAGTAGAGTGCTATATTAGTCATGTTCAATGTAGATGTACTCCTACATCTCATCTAGATGTCATACCAGTATCTCACACCATTTGGTTATGAGGATAACTAATGCATATGGCATACAGCAACCTACACTCGATAAGTTATCATCCTTATTAATAACTTATCATTTAGTCATAAATAATTTAAGAACCATTTGATAAATCCTTCTTTATCGATTGATTATGGTTCTAATGACTTTATCATAATCTAGGAGTTTATTTAAGGAAGATGAAACTTCTGTGATGAACTAGCTCAATAACTATTATTATTAGATAATTCATATACTAATTTTAATAATCTATGACGTAGATTATTGGCTTTAGAATATATTTTTTAATAGATATGCCACTCAAATAGCTTCTTGTCGTCCCTCTATGGCCATATCTAATCCCAGATTGATGTTCTTAGGATCATCGACTGTCATGTTTTTTTCTTGATTTAGTCTTCTAATTATCCTCTCTATTTCTAGATCAAAAGATAGTAGGCTACTATGAAAGGGCAAGTATGGTGCTCCCAAGTCTTGAAAGATCGTGAAGGAGTCAAGGTGGTAGCTCCTGAAGACTAGGATTGATCGGAGATATATTAGCAAAGATAAAGAGGCTGGGATATAGTTGGGCTAGCTTGGAAACGTAGTCGAGCTGGCTTGATCTGAGATCAAGCCGACTCAGCCCGTATCCGAGCTGATTGTCTTAGGCAGATTGAAGATATGATTTGAGGAGACACAGTCAAGCCTACTCAGCTTCTGACTGAGCCAGCTCGATGATGGCAAATAGATCTGGATGGATTTTATGTTTAGTCTTGGATTGGGTCTAATCCAAGGGATCTCAAGGCTTGGTATAAGAGGTCTTAAGATGGCTAATTCATGTATTGGGCTTGGTCTTTAGTCCAGGGGATGAGAGCATGCAAGACATGGATTTACATGAGCTTGGGTGAGTATTTTCATGTATGGGTTAGCCGAGAAAATCTTTTAGGGCTGAGTCATGTTGACTTAGGATGTCTATTTATATACTTGTACATGTAGATTATGAAAAAAAGAATGAATTGAATCCCTTTTCTTCCTAAAATTCTAGCTTTCTCTCTTTTCACTCTATCGCCGTCTCATCTTCTTATCATCTGATCTTTATCTTTCTTACTATCATCTCGAACTTGCTTTCTCAGAGTTGGTAGAAGGTACAAAAATTTTTATAGATCTAAAAATAATTCATAACTAGTGGTATCAAAGCCAGGTTGTGTGGAAGGAGGAGAAGATGCCTGAAAGTTGAAGATCTTCAGATGCTGTGAATTCAGCAAGATCCTATCAAGGTATTTATCAAATTCCTTGGATCTGTGTTGCATTTTTTTTTTGTCTTAGATTCAGCCATGGGAAGCAATGTGAAGGTTGATTTCGAGAAGTTCGATGGGAAAAAAAAAATTTTCATATGAAAAGTTCATGTGAAAGATCTTCTGGTTCAAGCTGAATTGGATCAAGTGTTGGAAGAGAAGCCTGAAGGGATGTCAGATCACTAGTTGATGTCTCTGAAAAAGAAGGCCTACTCTGTGATCAGAGGATGCTTGTTGGATGTGGCACTTTATTTAGTTTTAGAGGAGAGAACCCTGAAAGGCTTATGGTCGAAGTTTCAAATCATGTATATGGGTGAGAATATGTGCAACAAGTTGATGTTGAAGAAGAGACTATACAACCTTCGGATGCAGGAAGGTGGAGATGTCTTGGGACAAATCTAGAAATTCAACCAGATGTGCAACAAGTAGCTAAATATTGGAGTGAAGATGGAGGAAGAAGATAAATCATTGCTTCTGTTATGCTCGTTTCCCTCATCCTTTGATCCATTGGTGATGAGGCTACTCTATGGTAAGGAGACCCTGGAGTATGAAGACATGGTCTCGGTATTGCGAGCCAATGAACAGCGGGAGAAGTTGACCAAGGAAGATATTCCCCAAGAGGGCTTAACCATTGAAAAGAGACCTAGAAGATCAAAGAAGAGAAGCAAGTCAAGGGAACGATCAAAGTCCCAGAAGAGTAAGAATAAGAAGGAAGCCGAATGCTACAAGTGCAACGACATTGGACACTTAAGGCATGATTGCCCATAATGAAAGAATACGAAGGGAGAAAAGAGTGGATTTGACGCACTGAGAATAATGGTTGATAGTGAGGTCAAGGATGACCTCTTGGTTGTATCAGATGATCATAGAAAATACATAGATGTATGGACTCTAGATTCAGCTTGTTCGCATCACTACATCCCAAACTGGCCTTGGTTTGTCTCATACACCAAGATTGATGAGGGGAGTATGACACTTGGAGATGATCACCTGTGTAGAGTTGCTGGTATTGAAAGCATCCGGGTGAGGATGTTTGATGGGATGGTGCAGACTCTCATAAATATGAAGCACATCCCAAATTTAAAGAAAAATCTCGTATCACTAGGCTATCTGGAGCGGAATGGCTGCAGCTTCAGCAGTTATGCTAGGAGTGGAGTTCTCAATATCTCCAAAGGTGCTATGATGATGATGAGGGGTAGGAGGATGAAGAATAACCTCTACAAGTTGGTTGGATTTATGGTGCCAAAAAATCTGATGCAGCGGCAGCAGCGCAAGATCAGCAGGGGGCTTATCGGTTGTGGCACTACCACCTAGGCCACATGGGTGACCGTGAGATGAAGGAGCTAAGCAAACATGGTTTGATTTTAGATTTGGATGGAGGTGTTATAGAGGTATGTGAGCCATGCTAGATGGATAAATAGAGAAGAGTACAGTTTGCCATCAATTTAGCCCACAGTACAGCCCCACTGAAACTGGTTCACACTATATGTGGAGGCCGGCTTTATTTCTGGCAGAAATGGAGCGAGATACTTCTTAAACTTTATAGATGATTTCTCAAGAAAGATATAGATCTACTTCATAAAGGATAAATCAGAAGTCTTCATCAGGTTTAAGGTATGAAAAGCTGAGGTGGAGAAGGAGACAGATCAGAACTTGAAGTGTCTACGGTCAGACAATGGTAGAGAATACACCAGCAAAGAGTTCCAAGACTTTTGTGAGGAGTGTGGTATCAAAAAGTACTTCTCGGTAAAAGAAAGTTCTCAACAAAATGAGGTGGCTGAAAGGATTAACAGAACCCTTTTGAAAAAGGCACAGTGCATGAGGCTGGAGGCAGGGCTTCCAAAGGTGTTCTAAATTGATACAGTGGATGTAGCCTATTATTTGATGAATCGATCATCTCATACAAAGTTAGATGGTGGTATTCCAGAGAAGAGATAGTCTGGAAGGAAGATTGGACTAAGCCATCTAAGGATTTTTAGGTGCATGACTTTTGTGCATGTTGGGTGTGAACCCTTTCTTGCCGAAGTCCGATAGGATATTTGGCCTTGAGAAAACTCCATCCGACGAGGGTAGCCATGCCAGACTCAGGCTAGTGAAGAGTTTACGCTCGAGTGTTAAGATTGCAGACCTCCAACCTGAATCCATCGGTTGATCTTCTTCGTTCAGATTCTTAGCCCCATTGAATATTCCCAAAACCTACTGGGCATTATATATTTCGCTTAGACAAATTTGAATAGTGATGACAGCCCTTAGGCAGCCGAGTAACAGATCTAATTATGGCTTGGTTTGACCGACCTTGGTGCTCTTTGAATTTTTTTTCAATAAAAAACCATCTAAGTTGTTTGATATTGGACCAATGCCGAATCAACAGAACTCCTCTCCAGACAAACTCCTATAATATACTAAGGGTGGCAGACCTTGGGATTCCTGCATCAAGAACTTTGAACACAGGCTAAAGGACCTTGTCTCTTTCATATCAGCCTCTAGATAGCCTCGAAAGTAGCTAAGCTTCAAAGAAATAAATAAG
This sequence comes from Cocos nucifera, assembly GCA_006176705.1. Classification (NCBI taxonomy): domain Eukaryota; kingdom Viridiplantae; phylum Streptophyta; class Magnoliopsida; order Arecales; family Arecaceae; genus Cocos; species Cocos nucifera. The sequence continues at coordinate 321,723 of QRFJ01001023.1, read as the reverse complement.
CAGGTTCTCTTCGAGCAGATCCCCTTTCGCTCCTTTCAGGCAAAATTTTCCAGCCGACCTCCTTTCAGTTGAACTCCTCTCAGACACCAGATGATTTTCTTTCCATCAACCTCCATCCATTAGAACTTCTTATATTAGTAGAGAGAGAACTCATCATCATATATTTGCTCCTCCAGTAGATCTTCTTTTGAATTTCTCCAAAAGAATTATTTTCTAATTTCTGCTCCTTCAGCCGGACTTCTCTCTCCAGTAGAACTACTCCTGAATTCCTCCAACGGACTTTCTTTAGGATTTCTCTAGTCATAGAACTTTCGAACCCCTTTCGGTAGAACTCACTGCAATCACCTAGAAAGGCCTCCATGCCTATGCAAATCCAGCTATCCATACAGCATGATTCCACTTATGCACATACGACCCTGAAAGAGCCCAAACTCCTAGGATTGGTGAAACTCAAAGCTCTTCACCGCCAACAACTACCTCCTCCAAACTTCAACTATCGAGTCCCAACGGACTGACACATCACGACAACAGACACCATCCTCCATAACAAACCCCACGTGGCTTCGAATGGCTCACTACTAGGTGGTTATAGCTGTTACCATCAGTTTATTATAGGCTCTATCTATATAAGGGATTCTTCATATATGTTTTCTCTCTAAGCTCTAAACTCTACTCAAAATCTCTCTAAGTACTCCATTTCTATGGATAGAGAACTAACTTGACCATCGAAGGATCCTACCAGAGCTACACCACCATCGGTCTAGGACTTATCTTGCAGGTGCTAATGGTGGCCTCGTCTTCTCCAACTCTAGCCAATTTTGGTGTCCATAATTTTCTGCACCAACAAAATTGGCATTAGAGGAAGGGCCCTCTTTCTCTTAAGGTTTCTTTATTCTTAAAGGAGCACTCAGTAGAGATCTCTCTTTTTCTCCCTTAGAGTCCTTCTTTCCTAACCGATCTCATGAGGATGCCTCCTTAGAAGGCCTCGACTCGATGATCAACCACGTCCATGGCCAGATCTCATCCGGATCTGCCCGCTCTTATCTCATCCCTGATATCTCAAGTTCCGCCGATAGCAATAGTGAATGCAGAGCAGTTTAACCTGTTGGTCTAGTAGGTTCGCAGCCTCACTAAAGTAGTGTAGGTGATGCAGCAGCAGCAGTCCCTAGCACCAGTTCAGTTGGAGCAGGCTTCTTTGGAATCTCAAGACCCAGTTTGGGGGCGATCGACTTGAGCGAGTCGGTCGATAACTTTCGTAAAAAGAAAGCAAAGGGCAGAGAGCCCTTACTTCGATCATGATTCGACCCCTGGGGGGACCTTATCCTTATTCTGCCAAAAGACTTTGAAGATCCATGATCGTGAGGATCTCCTGGACCAAAAGCTGAAAGAAATGAATCAATAAATTGAAGAACTCAATCATGCTCCTCCCTCCTACATCAACGACATCTGCACTGACCCTCCTTTCTCTTAGCAAATCATGCAAGAACCAATCCCGCCGAACTTCAAGCTCCCATGGTTCGAAAGCTACGACGAGACTGCTGATCTGGTTGATCATCTGGAGGCCTTTCGGACAATGATGCTGCTCTATGGCATGTCCGACGTCATCCTATGTCAAGCTTTTTCCTCCACTCTGAAGGGAGCAGCTAGGAATTGATACTCGATCCTTAAGTTGGGTACTATCTTTTTCTTTGATCAAATGAGCCATTAATTCATGGCTCACTTCATCAGCAGTCGATGTCCCCGACGAGGCTCAGATTTTCTCATCCATATCAAGCAGAAGGAAGGGGAGTCCATTCAGTCCTCTGTCAACTGCTTCAATGCTATTGCTCGGGAGGTCTGAAACTTGGACTAGTCTGTCGCAACAACTGCACTAAAGGGCAGCCTCCCAAAGAATGATGTACTATTCTGCTTGGAGAAAAAGTACCCCAGAGATTTTGCTGATATGCTGGCCCAAGCTGATGGTTATGCCCAAATGGAAGAGTCCTTCAAGGTGAAGGATAAAGAAGCTATGAGAGAGCAACAGGTGGGTGATTCAAGCAAGCCCGCAGTTGAAGAAAAGTCGAGCAAAGCTCGATCGCGCTCTAGAACTCCTTCTAAGCGTAGATGAGTCCGAACTTTTCTTCGAGCTCGTCGTCAGAGAAGTCCTAATCAAAGGGCACAACAGAACTCTCCCCCAAGAAGGTTCCACAACTATGCTCCCCTCAATGCTCCAAAAACTCAGGTGCTGATGGAAATCAAAGAGTAGCTACAGAGGTCGGAGAGGATGCACACGCATCTTAGTAAGCATAATCCCAACAAATACTGTCTCTACCATTGTGACCATGATCACAATACCAAGGAGTGCATTCAGCTCCAAAATGAGATCGAGAAACTCATCAGGCGGGGCAGGCTTAGTTGATTCCTACGACGTCAGCCTAAAGGATGAAAAGATCGACCAAGGATGCTACCGCAACCAGATCCACCGAGGAGGGAGGAGCAACAAAGAGATTGACCCTCGCTTGGCATTATCAACACCATCTCTGGAGGACTTCGATAGGAGGAGGTTGGTAGATCTGGGGACCAATAAAGAGATGGAGAACTGAGGAGCCCCTGACTTTCACTAAGGCTGATGCACAGGAAGTTCAATTCCTGCATAATGATACGATTGTAGTTACTTTAAATATTACAGACTATGATGTATACCACGTCCTTATTGATAATAAAAGTTCTGTTGATATTTTATTTTATGATGCTTTCTCCAAAATATCTATACCTAATAGCTGGCTTGGACCAATGAACTCTCCATTGGTAGGCTTCACTGGTAATGCAGTACCAATTGAAGGCATAATAACTTTGGTTATGGTTGTAGGATAATATCCGAGATAGTCTAAGGCATAGGTGGACATTCTGATAGTAAAAGCTCCATCGGCTTACAATGCTATTCTCGACCAACCTGGTCTAAACGCGCTTCAGGTAGTGGTGTCAACCTACTACTTAAAAATAAAATTTCCAACAAGCTATGGAATCAGAGAAGTCAGAGAAGATCAAGCCTTGGCAAGACATTGCTATTCAATCATCTTGTAAAGGGATGAGCAGTCAGATTTCTATCCAATTGATGGGTTGGATGTTCGTGACGATCTAACCAAAGAGTGGGGTAAGCCCATGGAAGACTTTGTTTCTGTCCCACTAAATGATCAGAATGCGAAGCACATGGTACAGATTGGTTCCAACCTGATGTAAGAGATACGAGAGCTACTTGTCGAATTTCTATAGAGGAACATAGATGTTTTTACTTGAGTCCCCAACAACATGCCCAGAATAGATGCTGAAGTCATGGAACATCGTCTAACTGTTGATCCCAAGCATCAGCTGGTGAAGAAGAAGATGCACAGCCATGCCCCAAAGAGACAGAAAATAATTGCAGAGAAAGTTGACAAGCTTCTTAAGATCGGATTCATTCGAGAAGTCAACTATTCGAACCGAGTCTCCAACATCGTGCTTGTCAAGAAGGCGAATGGCAAGTAGAGAATATGCATAGACTTCAAAAAGTTGAATAAAGCCTGCTCGAAAGATAGCTATCCTCTTTCTAGGATTGATCAACTGGTAGATGCGACCTCGAGCCATAAGCTCTTCACTTTCATGGATGCCTTTTTCGACTATAACCAAATTCAAATGGCACCAGAAGATGAGAAAAAAACTACTTTTATTATTGATCGTAGTCTTTACTATTATAGAGTTATGCCTTTTGGACTCAAAAATGCAAGAGCAACATACCGCACCTGATCAATAAAATCTTCAAGGAGTAGATTGGCTGCAACATGGAGGTATATGTAGATGATATGCTTGTTAAGAATCGAGCTTCAATAAATCATATTATCGATCATGAAGAGGCCTTCAGCACCCTTAGGATGTACAAGATGAAGCTGAACCCAACCAAGTGCGCCTTCGATGTGACTTTGAGAAAGTTTTTGAGATTTATGGTGTCGAGGCATGGAATTGAAGCAAATTCGGAGAAGATTTGGGCCATTCAAGAGATGACTACTCTACAATTAATCAAAAAGGTTCAGCACCTGATTGAAAAGGTGGCAGTCCTGAACCACTTCATCTCGAGATCAATCGAGCGATGCATGCTCTTCTTTCAAGTCTTAAAATAGCTGAAGAACTTCTGCTGGACCACTGAATGTCAACAAGTCTTTAAAGAGCTCAAGGACTGCCTCTGCTCGCCTTCCCTACTAGAAAAGTCCGAACCCAGAGAGGGATTATTTTTGTACCTGGCGGTCTCTGTAGTGGCCTTCACGGTAGTTCTAGTCAAAGAATAGGCGAAAGTATAGAGGCCAATCTACTACATAAGCCAAATCTTGATGGACGTCGAGACCAGGTATACTAAGTTAGAAAAGCTAACTTTTGTCCTACTGATTGCAGCCTAGAGACTTCGACCTTACTTCCAAGGGCACTCCATAATCCTCCTCACTGATCAATCAATCAAAGCAATTCTTCATCAAATGGATGCCTTCGAAAGAATAGTGAAATGGGCAATAGAGCTCATCGAGCTCGACATCAACTACCAGCCTCGGCCATCGATCAAAGCCTAAATTCTGGCAGATTTTATAATTGAATGCACCATTCTGAATGAAGCCGAGCTTGAACAGAATAAGGTCAATATTCCCTGGTTACAATCGAGTTCCTTTGAAGGAAGAGCTGACCTTCCTGAAGACTTTTGGGCCCTATATGTAGATAACTCATCCAATGCTTCTAGTGCAGGCACAGGGCTGATCTTGGTTAGCCCAAAAGGAGTCATCATCAAATATGCACTGCTCTTTGAGTTTTCTGCAACTAATATTGAGGTGGAATATGAAGCTTTGATTGCAGAATTAAGGATCGCTGAAGAATTGAAAGCGAATCAACTCTAAGTCTACAGTGATTCCCAACTGGTGGTCGGACAAGTTAATGACAATTATGAAACTCGAGAAGAAAGCATGAAAAAATATCTTGAGAAAGTGAAGAGCTTGACTCTGATGTTCAACAATTTTGACATTAAGCAGATCCAAAGAGCGAAAAATACTAGGGCCAACCTTCTCTCAAAGTTGGCAACATTGGCCCCGATTGAGCTGCCCAAGGAGGTCTTCTTCGAAGTCCTGAAACACCCAAGTCTGGAAGGGCAGTAGTCTATAATGCAAATCGACCATGAGCCATGTTGAATTGATCCATTGGTTGCTTATCTCAAAGATGGAGCGCTTCCTCATAATCCAAAAGAAGCTCAAAAACTCAGAAATCAAGCCTCCCGGTATGTTCTATATAAAGGTAAGCTGCATAAAAGGTCATACTCCTTACTGCTCTTGAGATGTCTCAGACCTTCAGAAGTCGACTTTGTATTATGGAAAGTACATGAAGGAATCTATGAAATGTAGAGGTTAGATCCTTATCACATAGACTAATTTAGTAGGATTACTATTGGTCGACCTTGTACCATGATTCTATAGAGTATGTCAAAAAATATGACCACTATCAGAGAAGTGCAAACATTCAAAGGTAGCCAACTTCTGAACTTACACTCCTGAGTGCCCCATGGTCGTTTGCTTAGTGGGGGATGGACATACTCGAACCTATTTCCATGACACTGGGGTAGCGCAAGTTTTTCTTGGTGGCAATAGATTATTTCACAAAGTTGGTCGAGGCTGAACCTCTCGTAAAAATCACTGAAGCAAAAGTGCAAGACTTCATTTGGAAGTCGATCATTTGTAGATTTGGCTTGCCTCAAACCCTCATAATAGATAATGGATGGCAGTTTGCTGGAGTAAGATTTGTTGAATTCTATAAAGATTTGAACATCTTTCACCATTTTACATCAGTAGTCCATCCACAGGCGAACGGTGAAGTAACAAATAGAATCCTGCTACAAGGCATCAAAGTGAGACTTAAAAGAGCAAAGAAGACTTGGGTGGATGAATTCTATTATGTGCTCTGGGCATACCGAACTATCCAAATATTGCCAACTAGGGAGACCCCATTTGCCTTAGTTTTTGAAATAGAAGCGATCATCTCAATAGAACTCAAACTCCTGTTAGCACAAGTCATGGCATTCAATAAGTAGCATAACTCACGGGACTTCAGGGCTAACCTCAACTTATTGGAGGAAAAATGAGAAAAAGCTCAAATTTGGATGGTGGCCTATAAGCAAAAAATGGTCCATTACTATAACTTTAAAATCAAGGGCAAAATATTCAAAGTGGGGGACCTAGTGCTTCGATGAGTAGCCATTTCACAACCTAGGAAAAGCTCACTCCAAATAGGAAAGGCTCATATGAAGTAGAGTAGGTCATCTAGCTCGAAACTTATCATTTGAAGAAGCTTGGAGGAACAACACTCTCATGGCCTTAGAATTTAGAAAATCTAAGAATGTACTACCAGTAATTTGCCTTCAATAAAACTCCTCTATTTCAATATTATTATTTCTTATTGTAAAAATCATATGATGACAAAAAATAACTTTCCAAAGTAATCAAAAGTAGCCATGTTAGGAACAGGAGGAGAACCTCATCCTAACTTGAGCAAAATGAAGATCTTGTTAACCTAAGATGAGATAAGGGAGGAGGCCCTTTCAACGGCCCTTATGTGCCCTTACAATCCTGTTAGAAATAAGAGAAGAATCTCATCCTAGCTTGAGCAAGGCATAGACCTCGTTAACCTAAGACGAGATGAGGGGAGAGGCCCTTTCAACGGCCCTTATGTGCCCTTACAGTCCTATTAGGAACAAGAGGAGAACCTCATCCTAACTTGAGCAAAGCGAAGAGCTCATTAACCTAAGACGGGATGAGGGGAGAGGCTCTTTTAATGGTCCTTATGTACCCCTAAAGTCCTGTTAGGAACATTAGGAGAATCTTGTCCTAACTTAAGCAAAACGAAGATCTCGTTAACCTATGACGAGATAAGAGGAGAGGTCCTTTCAAAGGCCCTTATGTGCCCCTACAGTCTTGTTAAGAATAGGAGGAGAATCTCATCCTAACTTAAGCAAAATGAAGACCTCATTAACTTAAGACAAAATGAGGGGAGAGGCCCTTTCAACAGTCCTTATGTGCCCCTACAGTCCTATTAGGAATAGGAGGAGAACCTCGTCCTAACTTGAGCAAAGCAAAGATCTTGTTAACCTAAGATGAGATGAGAGTAGAGGTCCTATCAATGGCCCAATGATGCTCCTACTGCCATGATAGAAATCGAGGGAGAACCTCATCCTAACATGAGCAAAATGAAGACCTTCGATTACTTAAGATAGGAGAAGAACCTCATCCTGATATAAATGAAGACCTTCGATTACCTAAAGCAGGAGGAAGGACCTCATCTTGATGAAAGGATGAAGGAAAATCAATGAAATCAAACAAGAAATGATAAACTCACCCCAGCGTAGGTAAAAAAAATCTTTGATAATGAAAAGATGGGAGAAAAGCTACTCTTTCAACAATCCTTTCAACGAAAGTCAAAGCAAAAGAAAGGAATGAAAAAATCAAGAGGCATTGAATCTAAACAAAGCAAAGAGATGATCGAAGAAAATATTTCTTCATTAAATTCGAAGTTCATTACAAAGTGAAGGTCCACGAGACCATGTACAAAAAAAAAAATAAAAGAAAAGATGACAAAGTCCTAAGAAGGCCTGGAACCCCTAGACTTCGAGTTGTCGAACCCCACCATTATAAGAGACTGCTTCAGCCTAAGGATTTCCTTCTTAAGCTCCTTCTTCTTATACAGACCATCTATATACATCCTATTGGCATGTTAGAATTTGCCTTCGAGCTCTCACCACTGCTTCCTTAAAACTTCAGACTCGACCTCCGCATCTCTGATAGCTTGCTGCTCGTATGATAGCTAGATCCTCAGCCATTGAACCTTGGCCTTCTCCCTCCCCACTACTTTCGAAAGCTCACCTAGAGTCCTCGTTAGGGAGGCAACCTATTCTGGTCCCCCGCTCACACCAGATTGATGACTGTCATCAAGTTGTTTTTGGAGTCAGGTTACTTCGCTATTAGCAGCACGAAGCCTTCGCTCAAGTTGGGATATCCTCTCACTCCAACCCAACCAATAGTATCATAAGTGAGCTCGGCATCATGCAATTGCTTCTAGAGCGTGGAGAACCTCTTCGACCAATCCCACTCATACTGAGCCTTGTCGAAAGACCACGGTGAGCTCTCCTCCAGTAGATGGATCTTCTCCTTTGCCACCTTGAGATCGACTTCGAGAAAGCTATGAAGGGAAAACTCTATTTTCTGGATCAAGTTCGTTCAGATTTGATTGGATCAAGAGAGATGTTTCAAAAATTTCTTTCTTGGATCTAAATCAGATCTGAGACTTTTTAGATCTAATATTATTGATCTAATAAAAAAAATAAAATAAAAATAAAAAATAAATTAAATCTAAATTAATTTTACCTTATAGCAGGTAATCAGATTATCCTGTGATGATCCTAATGTCTTCCTGAGGTTCTAGATCTAGCCATGCAAGTGCCTAGCCTCTACCGATATCCACTCAGGTAGGATCTAAAGATCTTCTTCTTCTTTATCACTTCTCCAAGTATTAGATCTAGATCTAATTTGGAGAATCTTCAAAACTAGTTTTGAAGATCAGGTGTCATCTCTTACAGCAGTGCTGCTTTCTTCCTTTCTCGTCACCTTTCTCTTGCTTGGATCGCACCAAACTGAAGCCCAAAGGTCCTTGGGCATAAATAGGAGAGAGAGGACCTAAATATGGCATGGAGGAGGGAGAGGAGCAGCCTTGTGGCATGGGCAATGGGCTAGGGATCTTAATCCTAGGTGCAGACAGGGTTTATATAGACCTTACTACGCCATGCAGTGCCACATAATCCCGACCAATCACGTTGTTTCATATAATTAGATCTAAATTTAATTAGTGGGATGACATCACCTGATCCAATCAAATAAGAGCCCCTCTCAAACATCCTTAGATGGCACCAAGACTGATCAAATTCTAGTCTTTGGCACCACCTAGGTAGAAACCCCGAAGCAACCTGGAGTCCTATCTATTTGGGACTCCAAGCATCATAATCCATAGGCGCATGCCTCCCTAGGCATGCTCCCCTTATCCTCCTATCTTTTAGCAGGTGGACTGGTCTAAATATTCTCTCCTATGATGGTTTGACATATGGGTAGATGTCTAAGTGTCAAAGGTCAACGTTTGACCAAAATCAAAAGACAAGATTTAGCAGGTGACGAAAAATGGCAGGGGTTATCTCAAATTCATCTCATAAATTAAGACAACCCTTTTCTGATCTAGACAAGATTCAGTCAGACCAAGTAAAGATACCTGAGTGAGTCCAAACATATTTGGCTCAGGAGAATATTTGGCTCAATCTTATGCTAGCATGATTTTCTTGAACCTAATTGAATCTAATTCAAATCAAATGATCTGGATTAGTCCAATTGATGATATCCAGATCCAAACCCTTGTTTGTGTGATCCAGTTAGTTTCAGTTCCATATGGTAATGAGATATGTCGCGATCTCTATCATCGACATCATCGAAACATCTTTTGATGGATTAGAACTTTTCTGATTCAGACAACTAGAATGATCGATCATCGAAATAATTCTAATTGCTCCCAAAATCCACCAGTGATACCTAGCAGCATATGGTTTTAACCCATCAAAACTAAAAATGAACCTCTCAATGCAGTTACCTGTGTGGTTAAGTTCTTTTATCTTGAGCCTCGATCGAATTCGGATTAAGGTGAACTTGTCAAACCCTAATATTCGTCCTATGATTAATCGTTTAATTCAAGTCCAATGTGAAAACCTTAATAGAAACTCTTTCAATTATTTTACTCTGCCATGGCCATGGGCTTATCGACTTGATTCTCGTGATCATCATAGGGCTACTCCTCATCTATCGAGGTAGATAGATTCTCTCTTGGTGCAATCCAATTCCTACAATGAACATGCTATAGCCAACATACACCACAGGGTTTTGTATGGCTAGGAGACCGAGTCATGGTGTAGTCAAACAATAACACCCTTAAGGTAAACTATTGATGCACCTCAGGTCAAAGAATCAGACACACAACTACAGCTTCGAGCCAATCATCGATGAGAAGGTAGACTTCTTAATGACTGCTCGAGGTGGTCACGCTCAGTGCCCTCGTTCTCTAACGAGTACCTATACTCTTGCTCTGATGTCTCTACACCATAGACTCGAGACTCATCTACTATAAAGAAGTGATTGTACACTAACCTTCCAGATCAATCACCATCCTCATAATGATCCTATAGTTAGAAGCATTTTATGAGTTAATAATGAAAATTCATGTCTTAAGTTTTCAACTCTTGAAAATAAGAATTATTATTGCCATTAACTCAAGGGATGTATCATAGACACTAAATACACATTATGATAAAAAATAATCCATTTTATTATTTATAGTCAAAATTATAATTTTACCTTTAGAAGTATATAATAAGTATCAGCCAATTCTGGCTTCTAGGACATACATATCTAACAAACTCCCACTTGACCTAAAGCCAATTGGCTACAAATCTAAGTCCCATCTTCTTAAGGTGGGTTTCGATCTTCTACTGACCTAACGGCTTTATAAGTGGGTCTATCATATTGTCTGCGGAGTCGACTCTCTTGATCTCAACGTATCCCTTCTTGAGATAATCGCGGATGAGGTGGTATCGTCGCTCGATGTATTTAGATTTTTAGTGAGACCTCGGCTCCTTAGCAAGGGCTGTGGTGCCATTATTATCGTAGTATAGAGAAATGGCATCTGATGCCATCACTTCGATTTCTGCAACAAACTTCTTATACCAGAATGCCTCTTTCATAGTTTCTGACACAGCGATGTATTCTGCTTTCATGGTGGAATCTACTATTACTATCTATTTAAAATTCTTTCAATTGACAGCACCACCATTACACACAAATAGATTTTCAGATGTTGACTTTCGATCATCTATATCGGACATAAAATCTGACTCTATATACCCCTGGACTTGGAGGTTTTCATTACCAAAAACCAAGAACATATCCTTAGTTCTTCTTAAGTACTTAAGGATACATTTCACAGAAGTCCAGTGTTCTTCACCTAGATTTGACTGATATCTGCTCATGACACTCACAGCATGGGTTATATCAGATCGTGTACATAACATGGCATACATGAGGCTCTCTATTGCAGAAGCATAAGGAATCTTGCTCATGCATTCTATCTCCTCAAGTGTTCTAGGGCACATCTTCTTGGAGAGATGAATGCCATATCTAAAGGGTACCAAACCCCTCTTGGACTTTTCCATGCTAAACCTCTTTAGCACCTCCTCTATGTACTTCTTCTATGAAAGACCTAGCATTCTATTGGATCTATCTCTATAGACTTTGATTCCAAGAATGAAGAATGCTTCTCCTAGGTCTTTCATGGAGAATTCCTTAGATGACCATATTTTAACCATGGTCAACATAGGAATATCATTTCCAATAAGGAGGATATCATCCATGTACAGTACGAGAAAGACAATAGCGCTCCCACTGACCATTCTGAAAATACATGGTTCCTCCTCATTCTTGATGAAACCTAACAATTTGATCACATCATTAAAATGAGTGTTCCAGCTTCGAGATGCTTGCTTAAGTGCATATATGGATCTTTGCAGCTTGCATACTTTGTGATCAGTATCGCTGGATGTGAAACCCAACGGCTGTTTCATATAGATATCTTTTTCAAGATATTCATTTAAGAACACCATTTTCACATCCATTTTTCATATTTCATAATTGAAATAGGCTGCAACAGTAAGCAATGTGTGAATGGATTTAAGCATGGCTATTGGCGAAAAGGTATCCTAATAGTCAATACCTTCGCGCTGACTATAACTTTTTGCCACTAATCTGACTTTGAATATCTCTACATTTCCATCTGCACCAATCTTTCTCTTGTAGATCCAATAGGTACTCTACCTTCTAGTGGATCTACCAAGGTCCAAACTTGGTTTGAGTGCATCGAGTCAATTTCTGACTTCATTGCCTCTAACCATTTCTCAGAGTCGATATCTGATATCGCTTCGTTATAAGTTTTGGGATCATCACCATGAACTCCATTACCTATGAAGAATATTTTATCTACTTTCTCTAAAATAGTATGTAAGTACCTCTCAAGGGGATGAAAAACTCTTTTCGATCTTTGAGGTGGAGGAGGTAGTGATTGTATTGGCTCAACCTGATTTAGTTCCAAATGATCCTTAGCTCTTTACTCTTGGAAGACTTTCTTCTCTAGCTTGATCTGCTTTCCAATGCCGCCATCTTGAATAAACTATTTTTCAAAAAAAATGGCATGTCGACTCATAACCACATTATGATCTTCTAAAATGTAGAAATAATATCCTAATGACTCTTTAGGATGTCCTATGAATCGAGCTCTAAAGAATCTATAATCAAACTTATCTGCTTATTATCTTTTGACATGAGCCGGACAACTCCAAATTTTTAGATGACTCAGACTTAGTTTCTTACCATATCTTATCTCATACGGTACGGTAGGAACGATTTTAGAAGGAACCCTATTCAGTAAATATATAGTAGTTAACAAATTATATCTCCAAAGAAAATCAGAAAGGTCTGTGAACCTCATCATGGATTGGACCATATCTTATAGGATCCGATTTCTCCATTCTGAAATCCCATTGAGTTGAGGTATTCCAGATGGAGTACATTGAGAGACTATGCCATTCTGCTTGAGATAGTCTAGAAATTTTCGACTAAGGTATTCACCTTCTCGATCTGATCAAAGAATCTTAATAGATTTTCCAGTTTGCTTTTTTACTTCATGTCTGAATTCTTTATACTTTTCAAAGGCTTCAGACTTGTGTCTTATACGATACATATATCCATACCAAGATAAATCATCGATGAAGGTTATGAAGTAGATAAAATTATCTCTAGCTGGCACATCAAATGGGTCGCATACATCAGTATGTACTAAGATAAGTAAATCCATGGCCCTTTTCCCATGTCCTATAAAAGAAAGTTTAGTCATTTTGCCATGAAGACATGATTCACAAATTAGATATGACTCGGAAGTCAATGGATTCAATAGCTAGATTTTCTCCAATTTATTAATCCTATCTTCTACTATATGACCTAGTCTAAGGTGCCATAGATACCTATCATTTGGACTATCCCTGGGTCATTTTGATTTTATGGCATTCACGTTTTACTTGATATTAAAAATAGATACATCAATATGTAACTGGTAAAGATCGTTAATAAGAAAATCACTTATAATTTTATTTCTTTCATAAAGAATGTTATAATGGTCCTTAAGAAAACTAATTACATAGCCTTCTTATGCTAAACATGAAATAAAAATCAAATTTTTGCTTGCTGTAGGTACATAATAACAATCCCTAAGTTTTAAATCTAAACCAGATGGTAGTCGAAGAGGGTAGATTTTCATGGCCACAACAGTAATTCTTGCTCTATTTCTAATGTGTAGGATCATCTCACCATCCCTCAGCCTCCTACTATCCTTAAAATCCTGCATGGAAGTGCATAAATGAGTACTAGAACCAGAATCAAGCATCCAACTGGATGCAGAAAAAATTGTAAGGTTAGATTCAGTAACGAGCATACCTCCAGAAGGACCTACCTCCTTCTTATTCGTTAGGATGGCTAGGTATGAAGGGCAGTTCTGCTTCCAGTGGCCATCAGTATTGTAATGAAAATATTTTTGTTTATCAGTGGCCTTCTTCTTCGGCTCTGCCTTCTTTTTCTTTCCTTCTTCCATCTTCTACTTTTTTGCGGACTTCTTCTTCTTTCCAAAAGACTTTCTCTTGGAAGAAGTTCGTTCCATAGCAAATACTGAGCCTTTAGAATCTTTCATTGAAAGCTCAGCAGTAACCAACATGTTCATAAGCTCGACTAGAGTATTTTAATGTTTATGCATATGGTAGTTCATGCTGAACTACCCATATGCATCAGTCAAGGATTGCAGAATTATATCATTCTGCAGATCCAGATCCAACTTCACTCTAAGCTTCTCAAGCTGTTCTAAGTCCTTGAACATCATCAGATAATGATCTTGAACTGACTGGCCATCATGCATTTTATCCTTGAATAGTCATTTAGTGATCTAATATTTGGCTGTGCGACTCTGTTCACCAAACATCTCTTATAGGTGAGCCAATATTTGATGGACAGTCTTGATATCTTCATGTTGGTGTTGAAGCTCATCAGACATCGAGCCCAACATGTAGTATCTGATCTTGTTATCTTCATCCATCCACTTGTCAAGAGATCCTCTCTGTTCAGCAGATGGACGAGCTGGTAAGGTGGAGGGGTTCTGGTCCAATACATGAGTTAACTTCTCAGAACCTAAAACAATTTTGATGTTCTGGAGCCAATTCATGTAATTAGGTCTGGTCAGTCTATGGATATCCAGGATACGTGCTAGTGGATTGGATGCAGATATTTTCATGTAGAGAGTCAAAATTTCTAGTTAAATATTGTAATTAAGTCTTGACCAATTTATTTAGTGATTTAACTTTTAAACAAATTAGCTTCCACTATTTTTTTGGATCCCTATACTCTCTCTGTAGAGATGCGAAAATCTCCATGATTATAGATTTCTAATGGGTGGTGCAATCCCACTAACTGACTCATCACCTCACCTAACAATTATTGATGATGGGTTAGCTAATGAGCGGATAACTCTTATCCAATGATTCTCTAATCATGGTGCACCTAAACTTGATCTCTAATTCATGAATCTCATCATGCTCAAAATATTGATCCACTCCTTAGTTAAGTCAGACCAACCATTTGTACAGATTAGATTTTTAATTGGGTCTCTCACCGTATCTAGAATATTGAGCCCAATTTATCCTCCAGCCCATAGCATCCAATGCCTAATAGACATGATTGTGTCTTCTCAATGCAACTGAACCACTGTGACCAGCCGAAAATAATCAACCCCGAGAAGGGCCCACATATCTACAATGGTGGAAGACCTTAGACTTAATTTTTTCTTAGGGAGATTTGCTTTAGGTTTCTTTAAACTTGACTTACAATAGCCATAACAATTATGACTAACCTAGTGGCATGGGATAGCTTGGATTGTTAACCACCTTAGTTAGGACTGGATCGATAAATATGGTCAAGTAAGTGAGATCGATGGAAGGGATATGTTAGTAACTTGACAAGAATGTATTCGAGTCCAGTAGCTCCTAATTAAAAATTAATCGATCGTATCTGCCAGACTTACTTTAAACACCAAATTGTTAAGCCAGAACTAATCATGTTAGCCTATAATCCAGACTTTAACCACTGAGCCTAATTAGGTCTTAGCTTGATTGATCACTCATGTGATTTGATCTTGACCCAGACTTAATCCTATTAGGCTGATCAATTTAAGTACACTTGATCCCATCTAACCAACTCTTGATTCGATTTGATCAACCGCTAGATCTAATTAAGCTACCCAAGCCCGAACCCAATTTTATGAATATCTCTTAAATCTAAAAATTTTTAATTTTTAGACTTAACATATTTCATAATCTTAATTTTTAATTAAGTTTAGGATTCATAAATAAAATATGTAAATAAAATTTTAAGATTTCAGGATCTAGAATTTTATAGAAAATAAGTTTTAGATTTTTAATTAAAAACGAACGTGCAGTACCCCTACACATCATAAAAATACCCCATCGAATGAGAGGAGAGGGCATTTAAACTCTACTTTGTTCTTATGATCAGATGGTCAAGGGGAACGCCTTAATTAGAAATATGAAAACTATAAAACTAGTTAGATCTACATCATATATCTTATATATAAAAATTGATCTAACTATAAACATATTTTGCATACATCTTCATGTATCATATCATGCATATTTTCAGATCTAAATTATCTCATAATTATCTAAAAAAATAAATTTAAATTGATCATATCAAAATAAATTCTATGTTAGATAATTATGTAGAACTATTCTATAACTAGTCTAAACATGCATTCATCATATCTCATATGAACAAAAATTAAATAATTTTATTTTTTATTTTTTAGATCTCATTATAATATTTATAACATTAAAAAATAATAAATAAATAGATCTAAAAATTATAACCAATCAAATTAAATTATGATCATGCAAGACTATACATAGAATAATTCTATTTTACAACTAGTCATGCATCTTGTACAACTTAGATCTAAATTATTTAATTTTTAATTTTTTTAATTTTAGATCTAATCACATCTCATGTGATCTCTAAAATTACTTAATTATTAGATCAAAATAAATTAAAATTAGATCTAATGTAACCTGGCTTTGATACCAATTGAAGGTAAAACCCTATTTCTCGGGTCAGGTTCGTTCAGATCTGATTGGATCAAGAAAGATAATTCAAAAATTTTTCTCTTGGATTCAGATCAGATCTAAGATTTTTTAGATCTAATATTATTGATCTAATAAAGAAAATAAAAAAAAATAAAGAATAAATTAAATCTAAATTAATTTTATCTTGTAGCGGATAATCAGATTATCCTATGATGATCCTGATGTCTTTCTGAGGTTCTAGATCTAGCCACGCAAGTGCCTGACCTCTACCAGTATCCACTCAGGTAGAATTTGGAGATCCTCTCCTTCCTTATCACTTCTCCAAGTATCATATCTGGATCTGATTTGGAGGATCTTCAAAACTCCTTTTGAAGATCGGATATCATCTCTTACAGCAGTGCTGCCTTCTTCCTTTTTCGTCGCCTTTCTCTTGCTTGGATCGCACCAAACTAAAGCCCAAAGGTCCTTGGGAGTGGATAGGAGAGAGAGAACCTAAAGATGGTATGGAGGAGGGAGAGGAGCAGCCTTATGGCATGGGTAATGGGCTAGGGATCTTAATCCTAGGTGCAGATAGGGTTTATATAGACCCTGCTGCGCCATGCAGTGCCGCATCATCCTGGCCAATCACGTCGCTTCATTCAATCAGATCTAAATCTGATTGATGAAATGACATCACCTGATCCAACATCCTTAGATGGTGCCAAGACTGGTCAAAGTCTAGTCTTTGGCACCATCTTGGTAGAAACCCCGAAGCAACCTAGAGCCCCATCTATTTGGGACTCCAGGCATCACAATCCATGGGCGCATGCCTCCCTAGGCGTGCACCTCTTGAGGCATGCACCCCTTATCCTCCTACCTTTTAGTAGGTGGACTGGTTTAAATGTTCTCTCCTATGATGGTTTGATACATGAGCAGATGTCTAAGTGTCAAAGATCAACGTTTGACCAAAATCAAAAGACAAGATTTAGCAGGTGACGAAAAATGATAGGTGTTATCTCAAATTCATCTTATAAATTAAGACAACATTTGTTTGACCTGGACAAGCTTCAATCAGACCAAGTAAAGGTACCTGAGTGAGTCCAAACATATTTGGCTCAGTTGAGACAACTTGTAATGATAATTAAAGAAGAATATTAGGCTCAATCGTGTGCTAGCACGATTTTCTTGAATCTAATTGAATCTAATTCAAATCAATTGACCTAGATTAGTTCAATTGATGATATTTAGATCTAAACTCTTATTTGTGTGATCCAATTAGGTTCAATTTTGTATGGTAATGAGATATGTCACGATCTCTATCATCGACATCATCGAAATACCTTCTAATGGATCAAAACTTTTTTGATTCAAACAACTAGAATGATCGATCATTGAAATCATTCTAATTGCTCCCAAAATCCACCAGTGACACATAACAGCATATGGTGGCAATCCATCAGAACTAAAAATGAACCTCTTGGTATAGTTACCTGTGTGGTTAAGTTCTTCTATCTTGAGCCCTAATCGAATTAGGGTTAAAGTGAACTTGTCAAACCCTAATATTCATCATATGATTAATTATTTGATTCAAGTCCAATATGAAAACCTTAATAGAAACTCTTTCTATTATTTCGCTCTGCCATGGCCATGGGCTTATCGACTTGATTCTCATGATCATCATAGGGCTACTCCTCATCTACCGAGGTAGATAGATTTCTTCTTGGTGCAATCCAATTCCTACAATGATCATGCTATAGCCAACATACACCTCAGGATTCTATATGGCTAGGAGATTGAGTCATGGTGTAGTCAAACTATAACACTCTCAAGGTGAACTACCGATGCACCTCAGATCAAAGAATCAGACACACAACTACAGCTTCGAGCCAATCATTGACGTGAAGGTAGACTTCCTAATGACTGCTCGAGGTGGTCACACTCAGTGCCCTCATTTTCTAACGAGTATCTATACTCTTACTTTGGTGTCTCTATACCATAGACTCAAGACTGATCTACTATAAAGAAGCGATTGTATACCAACCTTCTGGATCAATCACCATCCTCATGATGATCCTATGGTTAGGAGCATTTTATGAGTTAATAATAAAAATTCATGTCTTAAATTTTTTAATGACTGCTCGAGGTGGTCACGCTCAGTGCCCTCATTCTCTAACGAGTATCTGTACTCTCACTTCGATGTCTCTATACCGTAGACTCAAGACTCATCTACTATAAAGAAATGATTGTACACCAACCTTCCAGATCAATCACTATCCTCATGATGATCCTATGGTTAGAAGCATTTTATGAGTTAATAATAAAAATTCATGTCTTAAATTTTCAACTCTTGAAAATAAGAATTATCATTGCCATTAACTCAAGAGATGTATCACAGACACTAAATACACATTGTGATAGAAAATAATCTATTTTATTATTTATAGTCAAAATTATAATTTTGTCGTTAGAAGTGTATAATAAGTGTCAGCCAATTCTGACTTCTAGGGCACACATATCTAACAAGCTGATCTTCACTGTTACTATCCAAGATTTATCGCTGGCATTTTTCTTGAGCTTGGCGATCTCCTTCTCGAAGCTACCTTTCCAAATGTTGAAGATTATAGAATCTTTCATATGTACTTTCGAAGATGGGTGACCTCAATCATCGCCTCTAAAGCATTCTTTCTGGATCCCCGAAGTTTGGCTTCTACCTTCTTCAACTTTTTCTTTAGGTGATGAACCTCCCTCTTTAAATTTTTGACTACGGGCTTCAAAGGGATACCTTGAGATAATAGCTCGATGTCAGTTGGAGAAAATGGATCCTGACTACGATCGTTGGAGGGGTTCTGAATAACATCCATCATGACACAAGTATAATGAAAAGGAAGTTCATTTTCATTCCTCAAAATGTTTGGTATACATCAAAAGAAAAAGAGAAGAAAAGTATAAATTTATAAAAAGTCTTAGACCTTGGCTGGTGTAGAGGCAGATGAGGTCAGTACATCCTTTGCAACGTCGGGCTTGGGAATAGGCTCAGGAGCTTCAGCTGCAAGTTTGGGAGCACTTAGGGCAGGTTCGGCAATGGGAGAAGTAGCACCAGCATTGGAGGGACTGGCTTCCTCATTGAATTCATCTGTTAGAAGGTCGAGGTCCACTCCAGAGAAGTTCATCACAACCCTCCTCATGCAGATCTCGAACCCCTCCAAGAAGGCTTCCAGAGCAAATGCGATCTTGATGTCCTCCATTGCTTTGGAGGACTTGAAGGCTTCGACAGCCCTCTCCCTCTCGACGTCGATCTCCTCTTCAACCTTCTTTCTTTTATCTTCAGAGAGGGCCAGGGCTGCGCTCAGCCCTATGAAAGCTTCTTCCTCTCTCCGTGACACCTTCCAAAGGCGCTCGACCTCTACAACTTGAATTTTTAAGGCCACCTTCAAATGGTCGACCTCAGCCCGAACCCTCTCAACCTTTGCTTGAACCTCCTGCAAGGCTTTAGAAGCCTCGGCCTGATGAAGATCAGTGGCCTTCGAGTGGACAAACAAGTAATGCCCCAGCTACAAGATAAGTAGAAGTTAAGTCAGAACTTTAAAAGCGCACCCTTCATTCAAACAAGTTTAGAAAAATGGGTTACCTCGAGATAGGTGGCAAAAGACTCATCGAATCTCTTGGCATCCTTCATTCCAACCATATTTTCGATAATGTATGGGAGGATGCTGCCCTTCATCAAGGATTGGATGACCTCTCGATCATCCAAAGAGGCTTGCTCCTGACCAGAGCCTTTGCCACTTAAATTTTTGGCCACCCTCCTCATCTTTTTTCTGATGATATCCTTTTTCTTCTTATTCTTCTCAACAACCTCATGCTGCTCAGGAAGCGAGGTGGCGGCATCTCCTCAGGGTGAGATCAGAGGTGGTGCAGCCACATCGGACTCGAAGATGGGTGCGGCCTGAATCAGCATGGTCAGGATCAGTTCATCAGTGTAAGCCTTCTTGGATATTTTTTCTATAGAGTTATCCTTCCTCTTAAGAGACTTGAGCCTCTTGGCCAGACAGTTCCACTCCTCAGGAGTCATCTCTGTAGAAGAAAAATCAAAGTCAGAGAAGGAAAGGAGATCATGCATAGTTGGCAGGCTACAAAGGATTACCTGTCAGATTGAGAGGATTGAGACTGAAGTTGAATAAGGTCTGATCCTTCAGGAGCTTGGAGATCGGAGGAGCTCAAAAGTTCTTTAGCTTGTCGGTCGAACTCCGATCTTCTTTCTTAAGGCTAGGAGCTTGGTGGACTGAGTCCCTTATTTTCCTCCAAGAAGGAAGTCCTAGTTCTAGGGAGGGATAGAAAATAAAAAAAAAAAAATTTCTTCCAATTATGAATGGAAGAAGGGGCACCCATGAGCAACCCCTTCTTGCAGAACTAGGGAGACACATACCACTAGTCTTTGGCAGTCGAGTGATGTTTGAAAGTGAAAAAATTACGGAATAGGAAGATGGAAGGTCGAACATCGACCATAATGCACAAGGAGAGAAATCTTATGATACATCTACAAGAGTTTGGTGCCATGGCAGTGAAGAAAATATTTAAAAATTTGAATAAGTTGGTTATAAAAGAAGGTATCGATAGTCGAAATCCCATTCGGAGGGTTTCAACGTACAAGCAAGTTCGTCCGAGAGGAGGAGAGCTGGCTCGATCGCTAGAGCTAAGGAGTTCAAGTTCACAATTGAAAGAAATTCCAAACTGGATCCTAATCAATGAAAGGTCTTCAGGCTGAAGTTTATATGAAATGGTATCAGGGGTGAAGGATAGCCGAGGTACTCCTACAAGCTCAGGGTCCTTATGAGGAAGGTCCATTAAAGCTAAATGAGCCAAACTTCTAGAATTGATCGATTAAGACTCTTCAGAGGACATGAGGATTAAACTAAAATGGAGAAAATCTTCAAAAAATCAAAGAAAATAAAATTTGAGACTTTCTTGAGAAAACAAAGCAGGTAGAAATACCAAAAGACAAATAATCAAAGAGAAAGGTCCAAAAACTAACCTAAATCGACTGGAAAGAATGAAAAGGTGGTAGGCCTTATGGAAAATGAAGGAGAGAATCCTCAAAAATTGAAGGAGTCGGTAGAAGAGCCTGGTGCCTTGAGCAAGAAGGGAGAAAGAAGCCAGAAGGAAGGAGAAGGAGACCCGGACGAAATGAAGCTCCTATGGAAGAAGAAGAGCTTAAATAGCCACTGAGATCCGAGATGGTTACGATTAGGGATCTTCGCTGACCAACCTCGGGTTGACACATGCCCCACTCATCATAGAGGCAAACTGGCAATGGACAGAACTGTTATTGCACCATACCTTGAGCAGCATTTTGATGAAAATTTTGGAAATTTATCTTTTCGGGTCACCTTGTATTTAAGAAGTTTCAACGCCCATATGGAAAGAGTCAGGATCAGCTACTCTGTTGGCACAAAAAGAAAGAAAAGGACTTCAGCACTCATATTTCTTTACTCCCTTCATTCAAATTTTGAACTCGAAAGTGGAGGGACTTATGTTGGGTGTGACCCCTTTCCTACCAAAGTCCGATAGGATATCTGACCTTGAGGAAACTTCGTCCGGTGAGGGCAGCCACGTCGGACTCTGGCCAGTGAAGAGTTTATGCTTGGGCATCGAGACTGTAGACCTCCAACCTGAAACCATCGATCGATCTTCTTCATTCAAATTCCTAGCCCCATCGAATATTTCCAAAACCTACGGGGCATTGTAGATTTCACTCAGACGAACTTGAATAGCGATGACAGCCCCCAAGCAGTTGAGTAACAAGTCTAATTATGGCTTGGTTTGGCCAATCTTGACACTCTTTGAATCTTTTTTCAATAAAAAATCATCCAAGCTGTTCGATATTGGACCAATGCTGAATCAACAGAACTACTCTCCAGACGAACTCCTACAATATACTAAGGATGGCAGACCTTTGGATTCCTACATTAAAAACTTGGAACACACAGGCTAAAGGACCTCATCTCTTTCTTATCAGCCTTCAGATGGCCTCAAAAGCAGTCGAGCTTCAAAGGAATAAATAAGCAGGATCTCTCCGAGTAGATCTCCTTCTGCTCCTTCTAGGCAAAATTTTCCAACTGACCTCCTTCCAATCGAACTCCTCCCGGACATCAGATGATTTTTTTTCCATCAACCCCCGTCCATCCGAACTTCTTGTATTAGCAGAGAGGGGACTCATCATCATATATTTACTCCTCCAACAGATCTTCTTTCGAATTTCTCCAATAGAATTATTTTCAAATTTCTGCTTCTTCAACCAGACTGCTCCCTCCAGCAGAACTACTTTAGGATTCCTCCAGCGGACTTTCTTCAGAATTTCTCTAATCATAGAACTTCCAAATCCCTTCCGACCGAACTTATTATAGTCACCTAGAAAGGCCTACATGCCTATGCAAATCCAGCTATCCGTACAGCATGAACCCACTTACATACATACGACCTTGAAAGAGCCCAAACTCCTTTAAGATTGGTGAAACTCAAAGCTCTTCACCACCAGTAACTACCTCCTCCGAACTTCAACTATCAAGTCCCAATGGACTGGCACATCATGACAACGGACACCATCCTCTATAACAAATCCCACGTGGCCCTAAATGGCCCACTACTAGGTAGTTACAACTATCACCATCAGTTTGTTATAGACTCCATCTATATAACGGATCCTCCAGATATGTTTTCTCTTTAAGATCCAAACTCTGTTCAAAATCCTTCTGAGTGTTTCATTTCTATGGATAGAGAACTAACTTGACCATCGGAGGGTTTTACTGGAGCCACCCTACCTCCGATCTAGGACTTGTGTTACAGGTGCCGACGGTGGCCTCGTCTTCTCCAACTCTAGCTAATTCCAACGTCAATAATTTTCTGCACCAACAGTGCACATCAGTGCTGGTAAGCAGAGCAAGTTGGATGCTAGATCACAAAAGATGATGTTCTTAGAATATCTACAAGGAGTTAAGGGATACCGGCTATAGAATCCCTTGGAGAAGAAGTTTGTCATTAGTAGAGATGTCACCTTCGATGAAAATTTAGTTCTCCAAAGGTGAGATGGCATGAAGGAGCAGCAGATGCAGCAAGAGGTCCAGTAGGACAGTGCTGGATGGTTAATATCTTACTCTATTTTGCCACATGCAGGTGTATCAGGAGGACTTGATATTCAGGTGGAGCACTCATCGGAGGTATCTCTATAGGTGGAGAGAGCTTGGATAGGTAATGAAAGCCAGAAGGCCTACCAAGAGCAAGCTGAACCTAGGATGGATATCGGGGTTCCGCTGCATAAGTCCAAAAAAAACATCAGGCAACAAGAATGATACGGCTTCAAAGATACACTATCATATGCCCTGGTAATAGAAAATGGGGATCCATACACCTATGAGAAGGCTATGGATAGCCAGGATAGAGAGAGGTGGGTCCAAGCAATATCCAAGGAGATGCAGGCACTCTACAAGAATGAGATGTGACATTTGGTGTAGTTGTCACGAGAAAAGAAATCTATTGGTTGCGAGTGGATTTACCAATGCAAAAAGAGGCCTTCAGAGTAGGGAGGTGTCAGGTATAAGGCATGGTTAGTGGCCAAGGAATACTCCTAGAAGAAAGGCATTGATTAAAGTGAAGTATTTTTTCCTATCGTCAGGCATACTTCCATCAGAATGTTGCTGAGCATTGCTCCAGCTCAGGACTTGGAGCTAGAGCAGATGGATGTCAAGATGGCATTCCTGCATGGGTATTTGGAGGAGAGCATTTATATGGAGCAGCCACTGGGATTCCAAGAGCCAAGGGCAGAAGAAAAGGTCTGTTTGTTACAAAAATCATTGTATAAGCTGAAGCAATCACCAAGATAATGGTACAAGCGATTTAACTCATATATAAGGAGCATTGGACTTTCTAGGTGCGAGTATGACTCTTGTGTGTATGTTAAATATTTAGAGGATAAGTCTAGGATATTTCTACTCTTGCATGTGGATGACATGCTTTTAGCATGTAAGAGTAGGAAGGTTGTGCAGGAACTAAAGGCAACCTTATCTCTCAAGTTTGAGATGAAGGATTTGGAGCCTACAAGGAAGATCTTAGGTATGAAAATCTTCAAAGATCGAGCTAAAAGGATGCTGCATTTATCTTAGGGAGGCTACATCAGAAAGGTCTTGGAAAGTTTTGGGATGAAGGAAGCAAAATCGATGGAGCTGCCACTTGCCAGATACTTCAGACTCTCAAAGATGATGTCACCATAGAGTGAGGTGGAGGCTCAGGAGATGGAGAGAACACCATATGCCTCTAGTGTAGGAAGCTTAATGTATGCCATGGTGTGTTGTAGACCATATATCGCCTATGCAGTGAGCCAGGTCAATAGGTTCATGGCACAACTTGGTAAGGACCACTGGCGAGCACTGAAGTGGATCTTTAGGTACTTGGTGGGCACTGTTGGAGTTGGCATCTGCTATGGATAGCAAGATGGAGCTGAGGAACTCTTCGACATGTCCAAGAAAGCTCGAGGATAGATAAATAAATTTGTGGATGTAGATTTTGATGGAGATATGGACACTCGATGATCAATGATAGGCTTTATGTTTAGCCTATTTGAAGATCCAGTCTCATGGAGATCATGCTTGCAACCCATCACGACCTTATCTACAACTCAGGTGGAATACATAGGTGTTATAGAGGCAGCAAAGGAGGCTCTATGGTTGAAAGGATTGGTATTGGAGATGGGTCTCACGTAGGAGGCTATCAGGGTACACTACGATAGTCACAGTGCACTATTACTTGTTCAAAACTCTATCTACCATGCAAGGATGAAATACATCGATATCAGATACCATCGGATCAGAGAGCTTGTGAAAGAAGGTGAAGTAAAGCTGGTGAAAGTCCACACCAAGGAGAATCTAGTGAATGCACTAACAAAAGTTCTTTCTTGGGATAGCTTTCATAAATATATGAAATCGATGTGTCTGATGGATAGGATAGACTTGCCTCAAGCCTTGGGGCACCAAGGTAGAGATTGAAAGGGCAAGTATGGTGCTCCCAAGTCTTAGAAGATTGTGAAGGAGTCAAGGTGGTGGCTTCTAAAGGCTAGGATTGGTCGGAGATGTATCAGCAAAGATAAAGAGGCTGGCACACAGGCAGGCTGGCTCGAATACGCAGCCGAGCCGGCTCGGTCCATATCCAAGTTGGTTGTCTTAGGCAGACAGAAGACATGGTTTGAAAAGACGTGTTGAGCTGGCTTGGCTTCTGACCGAGCCAGCTTGACGATGGCGAATAGATCTGGATGGATTTTTTGTTTGGTCTTGGATTGGGTCTAATCCAAGGAATCTTAAGGCCTAGTATGAGAGGTCTTAAGATGGTTAATTTATGTATTAGGCTAGATCTTTAGCCCAAGGGATGAGAGCATGCAAGACATGGGTTTACATGGGCTTGGGCAAGTGTTTTCATGTTTGGGTTAGCCTAGGAGAGCTTTTTAGGACTGAGTCATGTTGACTCAGGATGTCTATATATATACTTGTATATGTAGATTATGGAAAAGAGAATGAATTGAATTTCTTTTCTCTCTAAAACTCTAGCTTTCTCTCTTTTTTACTCTATTGCCATTTCATCTTCTTATCATCTGATCTTTATCTTTCTTGCTATCGTCTCCAACTTGCTTCCTTAGAGTTGGTAGAAGATACAAGAATTTTCATAGGTCTTGGAATAATTCATAACACACTATGTGTGGTGCGTGTCATGCACCAAATGAAAATCTAAAAATAAAATAAAAATAAAATTCTAAAATTAAGCAAGGATTGAAATTTTAGTATTATTTTAGATACAATCCCCAACAACAATGACAAAAACTTGATGCATGCTAATTTATCACTATGGCAAGTGCATTAGTCGATCAAGTAATAAAGTATGTGAGTAGATTATCATCCTTAGAGGATTGAAAAAAAAGTACTAAAAAGCTCTTTCTTAAGCTTTATTTAGAGAATCGATTTATATGAAATAAAGAAAATAAGAAGAAATAGAGAAATAATTAATAAATTGCAAGAAGATAGAGAGGGTATAATTATTAGGATTTAATTCAAGAGCAATAGGATACTAAGGCAATCGGTTCACCAACTCAGTCAATACAATATTCATGTAATTAGGTTAATTTTGTTTCATGTGATAGTAGAGTTTCTTAGGATATTCACTATCCTTTGGTCCAAGCATAGCAAAACTACCAATATTTATTAACTATCCTTTGGTCTAGGTATAGTTTAAATAAATATCAATGCATTAATCTCTATGAAACCTTCTAATTAAAATACACTGTGTTCAAAGCACACTAAAATTCTTGCATGTGTACGAATCTCAAATTGATTCAAAATATAAGATATATAAATCAAGAAGAAATAACATAGACGTACTTGGTCCATATCATCTATGTTCATCAAATCAATTAGAAGATGGTCAATAATCTAAAAACATGAAGAACGAATTTATATACTCCTCATAAATAAAATATAAAATTTAAAGCAAATCATACTGAATATTGCATCAAAAAGAGTGGCTACAGCTTAACCTTAGTAAAAGAAATTTAGTTCATGGTGAAAAAAACAAAAATAGCAAATAAAATAAAAAGCATGAGAAAATCCAAACAAATAATTGCTTGTTGCTGAATTTTGTTGCCTATTGCTCTTGGCATGGAGAATTTGATGAAGGAGAGAGCTGCTTGCTTGATCTTGAAGAAAAGAAAAGAAAATAAAGAAGAAAGAGAGAGAAAAATAAAATAAAAACTCTCTCTAAACCTCTCCTTGTTCCTCCCTCTCTATTCTCTATTTTGCTCTCTATCTCCTAGGTTCTTTCTTTTCTTTCTCAATAGCAAGCCTTAAATAGAGCAGGGCCTTTGACGAGGAGTTCTAGGAAGAAATCCTTTTGAAAACTAGTTTAAAACTCCTGAAACAACTCAAATTGAAGCCCTGGATCATTCTAACCGTCGGATGGGAATCAAATGATCCAAAATTGCTCGAAAACCCTGATTATATTCCTAAATCTGATCAAAATCAATAATAGCCATTGGATCACCTTGATGATGGATTCTCGACCATCAGATCGTGTAGTAGAAATCCTTAGATGCTTAGTTAAAACCAGGATCTCATAGCAGTCATTGGATCTTGACCGGGAGCCACATCCACCATCCGTCAGTGCCTCGACCATTAGATCCAAACCTAGTGACAGCAGCCATCGGATCATGCCATTGGCCTAGGTAGACTAGTCATGAGCTGGGTCTTGCATGGATCGATGACTTCTCCGCCAATCCCGTCGCGTGCTACCGCATGAAATCCCTAAAATGCCCCGCCCGTGCACTGTTTCGATTCATGGTGGCTTGTGAAAAATTCTGACGTCAGCAGGGTGTCAGTGGTTCAGGCAAGCGATCAGGCTGGGCCGGTTGAGCCAATTTTTCAAACTAGTTTGGTTTGGACCAGCCAACTTTAAATATATTTTTTTAATTTTTTTTCCTTTGAAAATTGATTTTGGGGCTAATTGAACTCCATTTTGCTTGAAATTTATTTTGTTTGAACGAGAAAATTAAGCTCTTTACATTGGTGGCCTTCTTTCCTATATAATATCAATAAAAATATCAAATTCTTAAAAATAAGTTAATCTATTTTATAATTTAATACTTATTATTATATTTATAATACTTATTCGTCCCTTCCTGATAAACCAGACTGATAATGATTATGCATAGGTGAATGTGGCATATGAAAGATCAAATAATAACCCCAATGCATCCACTTATAATCCAGCATAGAGAAACCACCCCAATTTTTTATGGTCATAAGGTCTAAATGTAGGTGGTCCTAGCTTCAATCTGTCAAAACCAAGGCCTAACCCTATACTAAACAACCCACCAAACTTTAACTATAATGAAAAGAAATTAGACTCTCAAGAAAAAAGCATAGAAAACCTATCAAAATCAATGGCTGATAATGCAACTACCCTTAATACTTTTACGCAAGCCACTGGTCAATTACTAACAGCAAACACACAAGTAATAGCTCATTTAAAAATGCAATTAGGATAGTTAGCTACTACTATGAGTGAAAGAGAAAAGGGTAGATTGCCAAGTCAACCTGAGGCTAATTCTAGAACCCAAAACAATCAAAAATCTCAGTAGGGAGCCCAGATTAACCAATTAAATGTCATCCATACACTAAGATCTTAGAAACAAATAAAAAACCATGTGGATACACCTGAAGCACTAGAAGAAGGAATAGAAGATCCACAATCTGAGCCAATATCTGAATAGGACCAGTCTGAAGAACTTGAAGAAACAGAACCCGATTCACTAGTAGAGCCCGCACCAGAATTAGTTGAACAATACCTAAGATTGTAACACCCTTCCCTAACAGACTTAAGTCCAACTGAAACTCAACCCAACTAGATAAAATTTTAGAGGTCGTTAAGTAAGTGAAAGTAAATATTCCATTATTAGATATGATCCAACAAGTTCCATAATATGCTAAATTTTTTAAGAACTTGTGTACCAGAAAAAAGACCACTAATGTACCTAAGAGAGCCTTCCTGGCAGCTAGTGTGAGTTCATACTTATTAAACCATGTGCCAGTGAAATACAAAGATCCAGGGTCTCCCACTATTTCTTATATCATAGGAAAAATTCTTATTAAAAGGCTCTATTATACTTAGGAGTGAGTGTCAATATACTACCTTATTTAGTTTATAAAAAGTTAGAGCCGAGAGAATTAAAGCCTATAGGAATGACTTTACTATTAGAAGATCGATCTTTGAAAGTATCAAAAAAAATAGTAGAGGATGTATTAAATAAGGTTGGTGATTTCATCTACCTAGTAGACTTTGTAATTTTAGAAACTAAACTTGTAATGAACCCAAATGGCCACATCCTAATTATACTAGGTTGACCATTTCTAGCTATAGCCAATGCCTAAATCAACTATCGAAATGGTCTAATAAAACTTTCTTTTGGTAATATGACCACAGATCTAAATAATTTTAATCTATCTAAAATAAATCAAGTAACCTCAACTTGATATAGGACAATGTTTATGAACTCATTGACCTAAGTAATGAAAAATTTGACATGGAACTATGAAAGAATCAGAACTATGAAGAATTTGAAGAGGTCAATAATTTAGCTACAGTCAATACGAAACTTAAATGAGAACATCCAATTAAACCATTGTCTAGACCATTAGTGAAGGAAACATCCAAGTTAGAATTAATAACACTCCCTAAACTCCTGAAATATGCATATTTAGGTCCATCAGAAATCTTGCCAGTAATTATTTCAGCGGATCTAGACCCTATACAAGAGGGAGAATTATTGACTATCCTTAAAAAAAAAAGAAGCATTAGACAGACCATGATTGATTTAACGGAGATTAGTCCCTCGATTATTCAATATAGAATTCATTTATTAGAGGATGCTAAGCCAAAAAGAGATCCCCAAAGGAGACTTAACCTAGCCATGAAAGAGATTGTAAACAAAGAAATAATAAAACTCCTTGACAATGAAATAATATATCCAATCTTAGATAGTTCATGGGTAAGTCCGGTACAAGTAGTACCCAAGAAGTCAACAGTTATTATAATCCAAAATGATAACAATGAATTGGTCCCAACAAGAGTTCAAACTGGATGGTGGGTTTGCATCGATTATAAAATATTAAATATAGCTACTTGAAAAGATCATTTTCCCCTGCCCTTCATAGACCAAATGTTAGAAATACTAGTAGGGCTTGACTTTTATTGCTTTCTGGATGAATATTTGGGATATAACCAGATTCCTATAGCTCCTGAGGATCAAGAAAAGACTATCTTTACCTATCCATCGGGAACCTTTGCCTATAGATGCATGCTCTTTGGATTATATAATGCACCAGCTATTTTTCAAAGATGCATGACTAGTATTTTGTCGGATATGGTAGTAAGGTTTCTTGAAATTTTCATGAATGATTTTTTTATCTTTGGATCTACCTTCTTCAAATATCTATATCATCTTAGACTAGTTTTAGAAAGATGTAAGGAGAAGCATCTTGTGTTAAATTAGGAAAAATGCCAATTTATGGTTAAGAAAGGCATAGTCCTTGGTCATGTAATTTCAAAATGAGGTATTGAAGTGGATAAAGCCAAGATAGATTTAATTGAAAACCTTCCACTACCAAAATCAGTAAAAGAATTTTAGTAAAGTGGCTCGATCATTAACTAATTTATTAGCCAAAGATGTCAAATTTGACTTTACACCTGAATATCTCGAGTCCTTTCAAAATTTAAAGAAGGAATTAACCTCAGCCGCAATTATTTACCCACTTGTATGGACCCAACCTCTTGAGCTCATGTGCGATGCATCTGATCATGCCATAGGAGCTATTTTAGGTCAAAAGATTGATATGCTATCTCGAGTGATCTATTATGCTAGTAGGACCTTAAATGAAGCATGGCTTAATTACTTAACCACTAAAAAAAAAATTTTAGCTGTGATATTTGCATTAGAAAAATTTAGGTCCTATTTAGTGGGATCTCATGTAATTATCTATATTGATCACTCAGCTATTAGGCACCTTCTCTCAAAAAAAGATGCTAAGGCATGCCTAATCAGATGGATCCCATTTTTGCAAGAATTTGATCTAGAGATCAGGGATAAGAAACATACTAAAAATGTAGTGACAGATCATTTATCTCATCTAGCATTCACACCAACTGAGGAAAAACCTATTGATGAGTCCTTTCCTGATGAACAATTACTGTTAGCAACATCAGAACCATGGTATACTAACATAGTAAATTTTTTAGCCACTGGCCAAATTCCAATGTACTGAACCACTTAGGACAAGAATAAATTTTTCTCTCAAGAAAAGTATTTCATTTTGGATGATCCATATTTATTCAAACAAGGTCCTGACCAAATCATAAGAAGATGTGTCCTTGATAATGAAGTTAGGAGCACTTTATCCTTTTGCCATGATCAAGCTTGTGGTGATTATTTTAGAGCTAAAAAGTCTACAGCTAAAGTGCTCCAATATGGATTCTATTAGCCTAACCTATTTAGAGATGCCCATGAATACTATAAAAGTTGTGTTAGGTGCCAACAAATAGGTTGGATCATAAAAAAAGATATGATGTCTATCAATCCAATTTTAATTATAGAAATTTTTGATGTTTGGGGAATAGACTTCATGGGACCATTTCCAAGATCTTTTGGGAATGAATATATCATAGTAGCTATTGATTATGTATCCAAGTGGGTAGAGGTAGTCTCATGCAAGACCAATGATAGTAGAATTATTATCAAATTTCTTAAAAAAAATATCCTATCTCGATTTGGTACCCCTAAAGCAATTATTAGTGATTGTGGAACACACTTCTACAACTAATCTTTTGTATCATTGATGAAGAAGTATAATATTACCCACAAACTGGCCACACTCTATCATCCATAAATGAGTGGGCAAGTTGAAGTTTCTTATTGCCAAATCAAATTAATTTTAGAAAAAATAGTAAGTACAAATAGAAAAGATTGGTCTTTGAAATTAATAGATGCACTATGGGCATATCGCACAGCTTTTAAGACCAACTTAGGGATGTCTCCTTATAGGCTTATTTTTAGTAAAGCATGTCACTTGCTAGTAGAACTAGAACATAGGGCAATGTGGGCCATTAAATAATTAAATATGAACTTAGATACAGCTGGAGATCTGAGAAAATTATAAATCAATGAACTCGAGAAAATAAGGAATGAAGCCTATGAAAATGTTAAAATTTATAAAGAAAGAACTAAAGCTTTTCACGATCAAGTAATTAATAGAAAATCTTTTACACCTGAATAAAAAGTTTTTCTATACAATTCTAGGCTACACCTATTTCCAAAAAAAGTAAGATCTCGATGGACTAGACCGTATATTATTAAAAAAAATTTCTCACATAGGGCCATAGAGATTAAAAACTTAAGTAATGGTACTACCTTTAAAGTTAATGGATAATGACTAAAACCATTCTTGAAACTACCCACTGAATCTCATGATAAAGCCATGGTTCTTTACGAACCTATTTACTTGAATTAATTTTTGGACAAGTTTGGCTGAAGACGTTAAACTTAGCACTTACTGGAAGGCAACCCAGCTCCAGCTTTTAGCTTTTGCTTTTGCATTTTCTTTTTACTTTTTCTTTCTTTCAGGATCAAGTTAGAGGGAGAACTACAAATCCATGTTGAACAAAAAACAAATAAACCCCAGGACAAGCTAACTCAGGTGAACTCTTTTCTTGTTATCTTCTTATCATTTATCACCCTCTATTTTTTTCCTCCATTAAGGATAATGAAAATTAAGTTGGGGGGTGTTGAAATACAGCACCTCAAGATTCGATCCACGATAAGCCAAAAATTAAGATTTAGGATCCATGAGAAAGATTAGCCAATATTCAATCGAGCTGGCTCGAACACACAATCAAGCTAGCTCGGGATGAGATCAAGCCAGCTTGAGGTGGATTCGAGCTGGCTCTCTCAAGCGGATACAAACTAGTGCTCAGATGAGATGCAATCAAGCCAGCTCAACTTCTGATGGAGCCAGCTCGATGAAGGCAAATAGCATGATGGCAAATAGTGCACAGGCATGCAAGTGAAAGTCTTTTCACAGGGTCTACAGTCTCTAACTCATAGATCGGGTCTATTCATGAGGTCTATGGAGCTATTGTGCTATTCAATGGCTAGGAGAGGACATGGGAGCTAATCGAATGGCTATTGAAATGATTAGGGCTTATAAGAAGGCCTGACGATCCAAAGAGTTAGGGAGTCTCAGAAAAACCTCTCAAGCTACATAGAGATAGGACAGGGAGCGCTGGAGTGCTGCAGTAGCGCCTCCTTAGAGGTATGAAGGGCTGAGAGAGGCTTGACGATGCAGCAGTCGAGGAGGATATCTTAGTAAAGAGTGCTACGGGCTTCTCAGAAAGACCTGCACCCGATCTTAGGAAGAGCCAGGATGTCTCAGGGAGCACCAAGATCATCAAGGAAGCTTGGAGTGTCCTGAAATGGCAAGGTTGCCTAGGGACAAAGGCTAGGGCTTGATGTAGAGGCTAAGAGGATCATAGAGTATCCAAAGATGTCGAGGACCCTTGACTAGTAGATCTATAAGGGAGATCTTCTTGGGATTACTTTGAGAACATTGTATAGATGAGTGCTTCTGGATTGAGAGAGAGAGTTGGTGAGTTAAGATTGTATCTCCTCTGTTATTCTTTCTTGGTAGTGAAGCATTGCATGTCCCATGGATGCAGGCACTTAGGCCGAACCACGTATATGGTTGTATTTATTTATCTTCTTCTATCTTTTCATAGCAATAGGTGGTGCCATATTTCCAATAAGTGATCTTGGGTGGGTGATCTATGTTCCACAGTTGATGGATCTATCCTAACAGTGGTATCAGAGCCAGGAGGAGTCAGGTTGTTCCAAGGATTGCTGCGGTGGTGATCAAGTTAGAAGAATGGCACAATCAAGGAGGATGCTCTCATGTGCAAGAAGAAGCCAGATGAAGCTCAATGTGAGGTGGAGCTCTAGGTGGAGATGAATCGAGCATGAGACTTAATTTGGGATCAAGCAGTCTAGCTCGACTCTCATGTTTGCTGATCCATGAGCAGTAGGTGGTAGCCCCTAGACATGAGGATGGTATCATACAAGAAGCGCTCAGATTTGAGGTGGAGATAAGTATTGAGTCGAGGTGGAGAATATTGAAATTTAGCATCTTGAGATTCG
Source organism: Cocos nucifera (assembly GCA_006176705.1). Taxonomy (NCBI): domain Eukaryota; kingdom Viridiplantae; phylum Streptophyta; class Magnoliopsida; order Arecales; family Arecaceae; genus Cocos; species Cocos nucifera. The sequence continues at coordinate 287,671 of QRFJ01001023.1, read as the reverse complement.
ATCCACGATAAGCCAAGAATGAGATTTAAGAGCCATGAGAAAGATCAGCCAACATTCAGTTGGGCTGACTCGAATATGTAGTTGAAACGGCTCAAAATGAGATTGAGCTGGCTCGAGATGAATTTGAGCCGGCTCTCTCAGGCAAATGAAATTAGTGCTTAGGTGAGATGCAGTAGAGCCAGCTCGGCTTCTAATGGAGTCAGCTCGATGGAGGCGAATAGCATGACGGTGAACAGTACACAAGCATGCAAGTGGAAGTCTTTTCATTGAGTCTACAGTCCCTAACTCATAGACTAGTTCTATTCATGAGGTCCATGGAGCTGTTGTGCTATCCAACAGCTAGGAGAGGATAGGGAGCTGATCGGATGGCTATTGGAATGATTAGGGCTTATAAGAAGGCCTGACAACCCAAGGAGTCAGGGAGTCTCAGAAAAATCTCTCAAGCAGTACAGAGATAAGGCAGGGAGCATTGGAGTGCTATAATAGTACCTCCCTCGAGGTATGAGAGGCTGAGAGAGGCTCGACGGTGCAACAGCTGAGGAGGGTATCTCAGTAGAGAGTGCTAGGGGCTTCTCAGGAAGACTTGCACCCAGTCTTAGGGAAAGCTAGGAGGTCTCAAGAAGTGCCAAGATCATCAAGGAAGCCTGGAGTGTCCTGGAATGGTGGGGTTGCCTAGGAACAAAGGTTGGGGCTTGATGTAGAGGTTGAGAGGATCATAGAGTGTCCAGAGATGTCGAGGACCCTGGATCAGTAGATCTATGAGGGAGATCTTATTGGGATTGCTTTGAGAGCATTGTATAGGTGAGTGCTTCTAAATTGAGAGAGAGAGTTAGTGAGTTGAGATTGTATCTTCTCTGTTGTTCTTTTTCGGTAGTGAAGCATTGCATGTCCCATGGACGTAGGCACTTGGGCTGAATCACGTAAATGGTTATATTTGTTTGTCTTCTTTTATCTTTCCATAGCAACAGGTGGTTCCATATCTCCTATAGGTGATCTTGGGTGGCTGATCTGTGTTCCATAGTTGATGGATCTATCCTAACAAGGAGAAGATAAAATAAAAATAATTAAAATTCTTAAGTATAGTAATAATTAGTTATATGTACCTGATTTTGTCTTAATTTAAAATTTTTCAGGCATTTTAATCAAAGCTTGATTAATGATCTAGAGAATTTTTGAAATACTAAGAATCAAATTATTAAAAAAATTGAATAAATGGTCAGGTCTAGAATAGAATAATTTTTTGAGTAATTCTGAAACCTTCTTCTAGCATATATTTAGTAAAAAATCTAATTTGTGTGGGTACAAATGGAAAAAAATAAAAAAAAATAAAAAGCAAGTTCTAAACATTGGTCTCCCATCGAGTAACTAGATCTCATTGCCTAAGTAAGCAATGTTATTCACATCAAAAAGTGGGCAATGTGAAGAAGCTTGTTATATAGTTAGTTTTGATTTATAGCCTATTTGACTCGAGTCAGTAAGCTTGAGGGGTGTTCTATACCTAATACCCTAAAGTCAACTAGTTTGAGAGTCATTGGTCTAAAGCTCATTATAAGGGTCAGATAGAAAGCTTAAGGGGTTAAAACATTGCACTGACTATAAAAAAAAATTCTAGTCTATAGTAAAGATAGAGGATTTAACATGGATAGAGGATTTAAAGAATAAAGATGGAGAATTGATCAAAGAAAAATTCTAAAATTTTATATTCTTTGTTTAGCCATTATTCGGGATAGAATTAATAATCCGATGACGTATCTCTTAAATCTCTAACCAGGTATTAACTGACTTTAGGATGATCTAAAAAAACTTTCATATCCTATCGAGTGGGTACATATTTCTAATTTTTCTCTTTTTACTCGAGGATGAGTAAAACTCAAGTTGGGGGATGTGATAACTGAAAAAAAATCTAATTTTCCTACCACAGGATTGATCTGATCTGAAGAAAAAATTTTAAAATTTTTTCTATAGATCGGATCAAATCTGAGCATTCTCAAATTTGATTAAATAGATCTGAATATCAAAAACTAAAATTAAATTAAAATTTATAATAAATATTATTACCTGATTTAGGTAAATGCTTTACCCTGCCAATGATCTGATTGTACTTTAAGGTTCTGGATCTAGCCGTGCGCATGTTCGACCTCTACCAAAGTCTACTCGAGTCAGATCTAGATGCCGTCTCCTACTAGATCTGATCTCCAAAAATTAGATCTAGAATCAATCCGAAGGGCCTTCAAAATAATCTTCGAAGGTTGTGCGTTCGTCTCACAAATAGGGTCTTCTTGCCTTGTCTTTGCACCAGCTGCTTTTAACTTTTGATCATCGAAATGCCCAACTCCTTAGTGATAGATTTGGTGTGCAGGATGGAAGCACAAATTTCAAAGCAAAAACATGAAATCATATAAACCAAACCCGAACCCTAGGACCACCTCATTAGCAATTAAATCATATAACATGCATTTGTTACATAAAAGAAAGTATTAAAACATACCTTTTATCGCTAAACCCTAAATTGACCCTGATCATCGGTAGCAGTCCGTTAGGTTTCCACCAGGTGCCCACGTGTTCACCCTCCAACGTTGATCCACACAGAGACTTGATCAAGATACCAGCACCTCTGATTTATATAATTAGAGTTCTAATAATAAGAACTTTTATTAAAAGGGCAAGACCTTCTTTAGCCTTTATGTCACCTTCCTTGCCTCTCCTTATCTATCTTTCTTTTTCTTTTATCTTCTTAATTTTCCTTCCTAATCTCTTAGTCTTAAGATGACTTCTTATCCTTATAATGACAAGGTCTAGATAAGAGAAGGAAAGAAAGAAAATTGGACAAAAAGAAACTCTTGTAAGAAAGGAAGATAGTTTTCTCACACCCTTAGACTCATGGTGCGCACCCCTATATATAATGTACGTAGGGGTGCCAACAAAAAATCTCACGCCCTTTCCTCATCAATTTCTCATGCTCCATCAGCCAATCACATGCCTCATTAGTAAATAACAAGATGTAGACTTAGTCCAAGAGGTGCCTTAAAGCAGAAGGACTCTTGGACTAATTCTACGTAAGTTTTTTACGAAGAGTCACAATATTTCATCTTTGGCGCCACCCTTTTCATCCATTAGATCATATAAAAAGGACATCCAATGGCTCTAAAAGAAATGCCCATTCAGCAAGAAGGCGTGAAGATAATCTTTGAATAGTCAAAGTCCAAAGAGATTTTGACTTGGTCCAAGAGGCGTTAAGGAGGAGTAGGCGGCATGGAGTCTTGGACGGCAAGGGGTCTTGGGCGACAAAAAAAAAAAATTCTTTCTCAAAATAATAATGAAGTATTTCATCTATAGAAGGACTCTTCTGCACCCCATATCTGATGTCCACATCAATATAAAAATTATGTGACCTAATATAATGGAAAAAGTCAAAGAATGTAAGCGCCAACTAATTCCATGTGCCAAAGAGTTCTTTGCGCATGAAAGACTTCCCATGCACAAGAGAGAGACTCTCTGGTGCATGGGATTCAGGTATGTGGTGCCCCAACTAAAACTCAATCAGTCTAGATTAATCCAATTCAAGACCAAATCCTATTTGGCTCAAATTGGATCTAAATTAACCTAAATCGAAAGCTGATTCGAATCCAATTCGAAACCAGGTGCTAGGGTTTGCTACATGTGCTAGCATGTTCATTTTGCAAACATGGTCTAATCTAATTAGATCCTTAATCAACTCTCTTTGTGTGTGACCCATTGGGTTCCACATCTAATCAGCAGTGAGTTTGGATGTGATTTGACCTAATCTGGTTCGAACTCAACCAAACCGATTTAGGTCAAAACTAGCCAACCCAATTTGACTTAATTTAGAACACTTTCTAATTTAATGATCAAATTAAAATTTTAATTTGATCGAACCCACAAGACATGATTGACATCTAGCAACATATCATGACTTTTCAAAAGATGTAAAATTTTGATGGAAATACCAAAAATATCCTTCAATAAAAATTATCATGCAACTAGATCCTTCGATCTTCCTGCATCCTAAATATGACTCTGGGTATGGAAATATGTCAACCCCAATATCATATTCATTTCTCTTTCAATCTCATGATGATGATTCATTTAATGAAATACTAGAAATCATTTTTAATTTTTCATCATGCTTTGATCAAAGTTTTCCTGAATCATCATTTGTTTGAAGCAAGTAGGATGCTATTTCCTCTTACCAGGAGAGATCGATTCCATGTTAACCTACTCACAACCTTCATATATATAATCTACCATATCCAGATCATCCCATACATAACTGAGTCATGAATGAGTATGAACCAAAATATGGATTTATATATATAAGATTCTATGGTAGTTTCAGGTTAAAGGATTACATGTATAAATTTCACTACGAGAACCATCTATTGACATGTAGATAAGACTCCATTAGATATTCTTAATTTGGATCAATTCAGTGAACTCATTCTCTAATGAGCACCCACATTCTTGTATTAGTATCATACACAAGTTATTGTGAGATCAATCACCCTCTCAATCGAGCATACAAAGAATGTGCCAGTCTTATCGAAAAAACATTGATCCCTAACTCAATGTCCCATCGACTAGGAATTTTTAAATTAGGATTTTAAGATTTTAGGTCTCACTGGTATGATCTCATCATAATGCTAAAACCATAGCCCTAATTTATAGGGTTCATCATAATCTTAAATAAATAATAAGATACTGCATATGATGAAATAATTACCTTTATTTATTAAAAAATGTCATTACATGAGTTTGGAAGACAAAGAAAAGCCCAAAAAATTAATTGACTTGAGGGCATATTCCTTTCAATCTCCCACTTGCACTAAAGCCAATCGCCCTTATATTTTAAACCCATACAATCAAGGTAGGGATCAAACAGTTGCAGTGGTAAAGTCTTAGTGAATGGGTCTGTTATATTGTTCTTTGTGTCCACTCATTCTATGACTACATCTTATCTTTCAATAATTTTTTGAATGAGATGGAAGCGTCTCAGAATGTGTTTGGATTTATGATGAGACCTTGGTTCCTTTGCTTGAGCAATAGCTCTAGTATTATCACATTAAAGTGGTATTGGATTCTCAATTTCAGGAATAACTTCCAATTTAGTGATGAACTTCTTCATCTAGACAACTTCCTTGGCGGCTTCACTTACAGCTATGTATTCTGCTTCAGTGGTTGAGTCAGCTACAGTTGGCTACTTAGTACTCTTCCAACTTACTACTCCACCATTCAAAGTAAAGACATATCCTGAAATGGATTTGCTATCATCTGGGTCTGATTGAAAACTAGAATCAGAATATACTTCTAATTTAAGATCAGAACCACCATATACTAAAAAAATATCTTTAGTTCTTCTCAAGTACTTAAGAATATTTTTCACAGCTTTTCAATGATCCTCTCATAGATTAGCTTGAAATCTACTTGCAATGCCTAAAGCATAAGCAACATCAGGCCTTGTACATAACATGGCATACATTATTGATCCAACAGTCGAAGCATAAGGAATAGAACTCATTCTATTTCTCTCTTCAGGTGTCTTAGGAGACATCTTTTTAGAGAGATGTATGCCTTGACTCATGGGTAAATAACCTCTTTTACTCCCATCCATACTGAATCTTTTCAGTATTAAGTCAATGTACCTTGATTGGGACAAGCCTAGCATCCTCTTAGATCTATCTCTTATAGATCTTTATTCCTAGTATATAGGATGCTTCTCCCAAATCTTTCATGAAAAACTTATTTGATAGCCATAATTTGACTGATTGTAACATTGGGATATCATTTCCCAATGAGTAGTATGTCATCTACATATAGAACCAAGAAGACTATGGTTCTCCCACTAGTTTTCTTGTACACACATGGTTCATCAACATTCTTGATAAAACCAAACTCTTTTACTATTTCATCAAAATGGATGTTCCAACTCCTTGATGCTTGCTTTAATCCATAAATGGATCTCTTAAGCTTGCATACCTGATTTGGTTTCTCATTTGACTCAAATCCCTCTGGCTGTGACATATAGACCTCCTCCTCAAGGAAACCATTAAGGAAGGCAGTCTTTACATCCATTTGCCATATTTCATAGTCGTGGTATGCTGCTATAGCAAGCATAATCCGAATAGATTTGAGCATAGCAACAGGTGATAATGTTTCATCATAATCAATTTCCTGTTTCTGCCTAAAACCTTTAGCCACCAATCTGACCTTATTGGTTTCTATTTGACCATCAGCTCCAATCTTTCTCTTAAAAATCCATTTGCATCCAATAGGGTTTATATCCTCTGGTGCATCCACCAAAGTCCATACTTTGTTGGTGTGCGTAGATTCCATTTCGGATTGCATGGCAGCCAGCCATTTGTAAGAATCCTTACTTTTGACTGCTTCCGTATAGGTTAGAGGTTCATCATTTTCAATGACTTGGGCTTCATTATTCTCAATAATGAAACCATACCTCACAAGTGTATTTCGTACTCTTTTAGACCTATGGATAGGAGTTATGTGTTATGGTTCTTTTATATGATTATATGGTTGAAAAATTTTTATTTGTTTTTCTTGAACTTCACTAAGTTCAATATTTCTGCCACTGCCCTTTTCTAGGATAAATTTTTTTTCCATGAAAATGGCATGCCTACTTACAAATACCTTTTGTTCAGTAGGATGGTAGAATAAATATCCTATACTATTTCTAGGATATCCTAATAATAGACATCTATTTGATCTAGCATCAAGTTTATGTCCAAAATTTTTTTTGACATATGCTGGACAACCCCATATCTTAAGATACTTAAGATTAGGTTTTTTACTTCTCCATATGTCATATGGAGTACTAGATACAGATTTAGAAGGTACTCTATTCAAGATGTAAATTGCAGTCTCCAGGGCATGACCCTAGAAGAAAATAGGTAAATCAGTGAAGCACATCATGGACCGTACCATATCTAATAAGGTATGATTTTTTCTTTCGACTACACCATTTAATTATGGTGTATAAGGAGGTATCCATTCAGAGAGAATTCCTTTAAGATAGTCTAGAAACTCACTAGATAAGTATTCTCCTCTCCGATCAGATCGAAGGATTTTTATACATTATCCAATTTATTTTTCGACCATACTTTGATACTCTTTAAATTTATCAAAGGCTTCTGATTTGTGTTTCATAAGATACACATATCCAAACCTAGATAAATCATCAGTGAATGTTATAAAATAAGAGTATCCTCCTCTGGCTTGAGTTGTCATAGGACCACATACATCCGTATGTACAAGTCCTAATAACTCATTTGTCCTTTCTCCATGTCCACTAAATGGAATCTTGGTCATTTTACCCATGAGGCATGATTCACAAGTTCCCAATGATTCATAATCAAAAGGATCAAAGAACTTTTCTTTGTATAACTTGTTAATCCTAGCCTCACTAATATGACCTAATCGACAATGCCAAAGTAAAGTATTATTTATGTCATCTCTCTTACATTTTTCATTTTCATCAATATGAAATATATTGTCATCCAAACATAGAGTCAACAAACCATTGCTAAATATGCCAAAACAAATATTTTCATTAGAATATTTGATCGAGCAACCTTCGCTCGTTACATTAAGACTATAACCTTATTTTAATAACAAGGGTATAGATATAATATTTCTAATGATCTTAGGCATATAATAATAATTTGTAAGCTCTAAGATCTTTCCATAAGGTAACTTCAATATATTTGTCCCTACAGCTTCTGCTTGGATAGACTCTCCTCTAGCGCCATAGAGCTTGAAGTCACCTTTCTTCAAACTCTTAATTTTCTGCAGCCCCTGCAAAGATTTGCAGATATGAAAACCACAAGCCGATATCTAATACCCAAGAATTTGAAATGAAAGAATTTAATAATAATATAGTATGTATCTCATACATACCTTTTGGTGCATTATTTGCACCAGACTTCACGGTTGCAAGGTAAGCCTTGCAATTCCTCTTCCAATGACTTACTTTGTCGCAGTGAAAATAGATCATCTGTCTGGAGACCTTCTTCCTCTTTTTCTTCTTATTTATATCACTTTTAGGATTCAACCTTCTCTTTGAACCTTTTTTGCCTGCCTTCTTCTTGGAGATCCCTTCCACAAGAAGAAGAGGAGCCTTATCTTTCTTGATATGGCTTTCTACTGTCTTAAGCATATTTAACAGCTTAGGTAAGGAAGAATTCAGTTTGTTCATGTGATAGTTTACGACAAACTAAGAAAATGATTCTGGGAGTGATTGCAGGATTAAATTCTGACTTAACTCCCCATCCATAACAAAACCTAATTGACTTAATCGAGTGATTAGGTCAATTACTATCAAAACATGATTTTGTACGGATGTTCCTTCTATTATTCTTGCATGAAATAATTGCTTAGATATCTCATATCTAGCAGTCCTACTATGCTCTCCATAAAGCTCTTTTAGATTGAGCAATATAGATTGAGTGTCCATTCCATCATGCTGCCTCTGTAATTCATTATTCATAGAGACAAGTATGATGCATTTGACAGTAAGAGAATCATTTTGCCACATCTTGTATGTGGATTTATCTTCATCTATGGCATCATTTCCTAATGGCTTAGGATCAGGGGAATCAAGAATATAGGAGAGTTTTTCTTGATTGAGTACTATTTTTAGGTTTCTCAATTAGTCAACATAATTTTGACCAGTCAATTTATTTGAATCCAAAATTGAACGCAATGAAAGTGAAGAAGCCATTTAATCTACACAATAAAAAATAATATATAAGCAAATAACTCAAATGACAAACATAATTAAATTAGGACTTTAATTTAATTATGTCTCCCACTATTTAATCAAAAATCATAACCCTCTTATTGATTTTCTTAGTGAGAATAAGATCCTAATTCCTTATAAAAGGTCTTGTGGTTGCACAACAAACTTGTTATAAGTTCAAAGGTAGGAAACTCTTTCCAATTGCACTTTATGCAATTCTCAAAAAATTTTTACCTCTAAAACATTAATAGCCTTATGTTAGCACAACAAACTTTAATGTTTTAGTTTATATAGAACCCTTCATTTCTATACAGTCAAAATGAAATATAACTACTTTTGTGGTTACACAATAAAGTAGTATATTCAAAATGCTGTAAGCATCTCAATGTACTAGATTAATATTACATCATTTCCATGATAGTTCTTATGGTTACACAATAAAACTAATATGGTTCTGGACATAATAAGAACCTAGTATGAAGGAAGGCCTTAGTGTAGTAAATATAATACCAAGTATTTCAATCTAGAATTAAATTAATCGAATCAGTCAGGTAAGTAGGAGAGAAGTGGGAGTCCTCATGTTGCTTTCCTTAGACATTAATAAATTGGCCAGGTCAAACAACAAAACCAATTAAAAGACCACATTTTCTTTACCAATCATGAACCATTTATCCTAGACACTGATTGATCAATTAAACATCCCGACTGATACAGCTTTAGATTAATTATACTACAACTTAATATAATTTTTTTTAAAAAAAAAATTTTAAAAAAAATCTCGATGCACATTCTGATTTAAATCAAACTAAATACCTAATAGCATCAATTATAAAAAAATTTATATATATCTATTAACATGTATAATTATTTTAGGACAACCATCATTATATAGTGAATACTTTCTACTATATTAGGACAACCTTTACAGAATAATATATACATCATAATCTTATTATGATAAATAAAAGAATATGATCTCATCATATAAATAATATGTAAATAAACATAAATATATATATATATATATATATCATACTTCTCTTTTGTGCCATGATATTATAAGGAAAGCATTATATGATTTAACCTAATAAGGCTTGCTCTGATACCACTGATAGATTTGGTGTACAGGGTGGAAGCACAAATTTTAAAGCAAAAATATGAAATCATATAAACCAAACCCGAACCCTAGGACCACCTCATTAACAATTTAATCATATAACATGCATTTGTTACATAAAAGAAAGTATTAAAACATACCTCTTATTGCTAAACCCTAAATTGACCCTGATCTTCGATAGCAGTCTGTCAGGATTTCCACCAGGTGCCCACGTGTTCACCCTCCAACGTTGATCCACACAGAGACTTGATCAAGATACCAGCACCTCTGATTTATATAATTAGAGTTCTAATAATAAGAATTTTAATTAAAAGGGCAAGACCTTCTTTAGCCTTTATATCACCTTCCTTGCCTCTCCTTATCTATCTTTCTTTTTCTTTTATCTTCTTAATTTTTCTTCCTAATCTCTTAGTCTTAAGATAACTTCTTGTCCTTATAATGACAAGGTCTAGACAAGAGAAGGAAAGAAAGAAAATTGGATAAAAAGAAACTCTTGTGAGAAAGAAAAAAAGTTTTCACACACCCTCAGACTCATGGTGCGCACCCCTATATATAATGTACGTAGGGGTGCCAACAAAACATCTCACACCCTTTCCTCATCAATTTCTCATGCCCCATCAGCCAATCTCATGCCTCATTAGTAAATAACAAGATGTAGACTTAGTCCAAGAGGTTCCTTAAAGCAGAAGGACTCTTGGACTAATTCTACGTAAGTTTTTTATGAAGAGTCGCAATATTTCATCTTTGGTGCCACCCTTTTCATCCATTATATCATATAAAAAGGCCATCCAATGGCTCTAAAAGGGATGCACATTCAGCAAGAACATGTGGAGATAATCTTTGAATAGTCAAAGTCCCAAGATAATTTGACTTGGTCCAAGAGGCGTTAAGGAGGAGTAGGCGGCATGGAGTCTTGGGCGGCAAGGGGTCTTGGGCAGCAAAAATAAAAAAATTCCTTCTTAAAATAATAATGAAGTATTTCATCTACAGAAGGACTCTTTTGTGCCCCATATCTAATGTCCATGCCAATATAAAAATTATGTGACATAATATAATGGGAAAAGTCAAAGAAGGTAGGCACCAATTAATTCCATGCGCCAAAGAGTTCTTTGTGCATGAAAGACTTCCGACACGCAAGAGAGAGACTCTATAGCATGTGAGATTTAGGTATGTGGCACTCCAACTAAAGCCCAATCGGTCTAGGTTAATCCAATTCAAGACCAAATCCTATTTGGCTCAAATTGGATCTAAATTAGCCTAAATCGAAAGCTGATTCAAATCCAATTCGAAACCAGGTGCTAGGGTTTGCTACATGTGCTAGCATGTTCATCTTGCAAACATGGTCTAATCTAATTAGACCCTTAATCAACTCTTTTTGTGTGTGACCCATTGGGTTTCACATCTAACCAGCAGTGAGTTTGGGTGTGATTTGACCTAATCTGGTTAGAACTCAACCAAACCGATTTAGGTCAAAACTAGCCAACCCAATTTGACTTAATTTAGAACACTTTCTAATTTAATGATCAAATTAAAATTTTAATTTGATCGAACCCACAAGACATGATTGACATCTATCAACGTATCATGACTTCCTGAAAGATGTAAAATTTTGATGGAAATATCAATATATTCTTTAGTGAAAATTACCATGCAACTAGATCCTTCGATCTCCTTGCATCCTGAATATGACTCTGGGTATGGAAATATGTCAACCCCAATATCATATTCATTTCTCTTTCAATCTCATGATGATGATTCATTTAATGAAACATTAGAAATCATTTCTAATTTTTTATCATGCTTTGATCAAAGTCTTCCTGAATCATCATTTGTTTGAAGCAAGTAGGATGCTATTTCCTCTTACTAGGAGAGATCGATTCCATGTTAACCTACTCACAATCTTCATATATATAATCTACCATATCTAGATCATCCCGTACATAACTGAGTCATGAATGAGTATGAACCAAAATATGAATTTATATATATAAGATTCTATGATAGTTTTAGGTCAAAGGATTACATGCACAAATTCTACTATGAGAACCATCTATTGACATGTAGATAAGACTCCATTAGATATTCTCAATTTGGATCAATTCAGTGAACTCATTCTCTAATGAGCACCCACATTCTTGTATTAGTGTCATACACAAGTTATCGTGAGATCAATCACCCTCTCAATCAAGCATACAAAGAATGTGCTAGTCTTACCGGAAAACATTGATCTCTAACTCAATGTCCCATCGACTAGGAATATTTAAATTAGGGTTTTAAGATTTTAGGTCTCACTGGTATGATCTCATCATAATCCTAAAACCATAGTCCTAATTTATAGGATTCATCATAATCTTAAATAAATAATAGGACACTGCATATGATAAAATAAATGCCTTTATTTATTAAAAAATATTATTACATGAGTTTGGAAGACAAAGAACAGCCTAAAAAATTAATTGGCTTGAGGGCATATTCCTTTCACTTAGGCATGGAGAAGGGGGAGGAGTTCTGGAAGAGAGGGCATGGAGGTAGAGGGAGAGATAGGGCTTCACCATAGAGGGAATGCAATTATCAAACACCTTTGATCAGGGTCTATTTATAGACCTATGTGCAGCCCTGGAGTCCTAGTACTTTAAGCAACCCTTTTGCTTAAAGTAGGACTCCATGCCATAACCCATGCCCCCTTTATTTTCTTCTAAATTTGGTCTCACAAAATACATCAGAAATGGTGTGGAGAAAAAAGGGATAAGCATGGAATGGCACAAGTCTCTTATCTCTAGGTGTTTGACCCATTCAAACAATCCCATGCTTATCCACCAAGGGTGCACGCCATATGGGGGTGTGAACCCTTTTTTCTTCACACAAAATTACCTTGGGACATGCACCCCCAGATGAATTCTAGGGGGTGCATGTTTGCTCCTTTAATTTGTGTAAAGACCAGGTCAAACGACCCCTTGTCCTGATGCCCTTTGGTTATTTTAAGATAATTCCTAAACTCTTTAGGACAAGCTCAAACCAGGCCAAGACAAGCCTCTATCTGACCTGAACAAGAAACATGCAGATCAAGACAAACCCATATAGGGATTTTGGATGAGCCAAATCTAATTTGACTTAGTCGAGATGAACCAGAATGAAGACAGAAGGAGAAAGTCAGGCTCAATCATATGCTAGCACGATTTTCTTGAACCTGATTGGATCTAATCCAAATCAATCAAACTAGGTTAGCCCAATTGATGACATCCAGATCTAAATCCTTATTTGTGTGATCTAGTTAGGTTCAATTCTGTATGATAATAAGACATGTCATGATCTTCATGATCGACATCATCGAAATACCTTTCGATGGACTAGAACTCTTCTGATTCATCCAACTAGAATTATCGATCATCAAGATAATTCTAATTGCTCCAAAAATCCACCAGTGATACCTAGTAGTATATGGTAGCAATCCATCAAAACTAAATATGAACCTCTTGGTATAGCTACCTATGTGATTGAGTTTCTCTATCATGAGCCCCGATAGGATTAGGGTTAAGGTGAACTCATCAAACCCAATACCTGTCATATGAATTAATCATTTGATTCGAGTTTGATGTAAAACCCTAATAAAAAATTCTTTTATATTATTTTACTCTACCATGGCCATGGGCTTAAGGATTTGATCATAATCTCATGATCATCATAGGACTACTTCTCATCTACCGAGATAGATAGATCCTCTATCGGTGCAATTCAATTTCTACAATGAACATGTTATAGCCAACATACACCTTAGAATTCTGAATGGCTAGAAGATCGAGTTATAGTATAGTCAAACTATAACACACTCAAGATGAACTGCCAATGCATCTCAGGTAAAAGAATCAGACGCACAACTACAGCATCAAGCTAGTCATCGATGAGAAGGTAGACTTTCTTATGATTACTCGAGGTGGTCATGCTTGGTGCCCTCATTCTCAATAAATATCTATACCTCACTCTGGTGTCTCCACACTATAGACTCAAGACTCATCTATCCTAAGAAAGCAATCGTACACCAATCTTCTGAATCGATGATCATCCTCATGATGATCCTATGATTGAGAGCAATTTATGAATTAATTATAATAATACATATCGTAAACTTCTAACTCTTGAAAATATGCATTATCATTCTCATTAACTAAAAGGATGTATCATGGATGTTTCATATATAATGTGATAGAAAAATAATTCTTTATTAATTTTTAGTCAAAATTATAAAAATACTCCTAGAAAGTTTATTACAAGTGTTGGCCAATCTGGTAGTGGGCTTTGATCTTCGATTAGCTCAATGGCTTTGTTAGTGGATCAACTGCATTATCTATGGTGTCAACTTTCTTGACCTTGACATATCCCTTCTTGAGATAATTACGGATCAGATGGAATTGCCATTTGATGTGTTTGAATTTTTGGTAAGATCTTGGCTCCTTAGCTAGGGCTATGGCACCATTATTGTATAGTACAAAGGGATGGCAACTGATGGCATCACTCCGAGCTCTACGGTGAACTTCTTAAACCAAAATGCCTCCTTCACAGCTTTCAATGTAGCGATATATTCTACTTCCATGGTAGAGTTTGCTATTACAATTTCTTAGAACTCTTCCAGCTTATAGCACCATCATTACACACAAATATACTTTTAGATATTGACTTTCAATCATCTATATCAAACATAAAGTCCGAGTCTGTATATCCCTAGACTTAGAGTTCTCCATTACCAAAGACTAGAAACATATCCTTAGTCCTTCTCAAGTACTTAAGGATATACTTCATAGAAGTCCAGTGCTCTTTGCTTGGATTCGATTGGTACCTACTCGTGATACTCACAACATGGGCGATATCAGGTCGTGTACACAGCATGGCATACATGAGGCTCCCTATTGTCGAAGCATAAGGGATCTTACTCATGCATTCAATCTCCTGAGGTGTGTTGGGACACATCTTTTCAGAGAGATGAATGCCATGTCTGAAGGGTAGAAATCCCCTCTTGGAGTTTTTCATGCTAAATCTTTTCAGTACCTCCTCTATATACATCTTCTATGAGAGATCCAGCATCCTTTTCGGTCTATTCCTATAGATTTTAATTTTCAAAATGAAGGATGCTTCTCTTTGGTCTTTCATAGAGAATTCCTTAGATTACCATTCTTTGATGTGGCCAATATAGAAATATCATTTTCAGTTAGGAGGATGTCATTCACATATAATATGAGGAAGACAACATCACTCCTAATTTTTCTGAACACACGAGGTTTCTTCTCATTCTGGATAAAATCAAATGATTTGATCACATCATTAAAATGAGTATTTCAGCTCCGAGATGCTTGCTTTAGTCCATATGTGGACCTTTGCAGCTTGCAAATCTTATGATCACCATCATCGAATGTGAAATTGAGCGGCTGTTCCATATAGATATCTTTCTCAAGATATCCATTTAAGAATGTCATTTTCATGTCCATCTGCTATATTTGATAATCGAAATAGACTACA
The DNA here is from genome assembly GCA_006176705.1 of Cocos nucifera. Lineage (NCBI taxonomy): Eukaryota > Viridiplantae > Streptophyta > Magnoliopsida > Arecales > Arecaceae > Cocos > Cocos nucifera. The sequence goes on along the minus strand of QRFJ01001023.1, from coordinate 272,276 downwards.
ATAGTAAGCAATGTGTGGATGGATTTAAGCATGGCTACTGGCGAGAGGGTATCTTGATAGTCAATATCTTTGCACTGACTATATCCTTTTGCCACTAGCCTAGTCTTGAATATCTCCACATCCCATCTACACCTATATTTCTATTGAAGATTTATTTAGACCTAATAGGTACTATACCTTCAGGTGGATCTACCAAGGCCAGACTTGATTTAAGCACATTAAGTCAATCTCTAACCTTATTGCCTCTAACCATTTCTCGGAGTCGATATCTGATATCGTCTCGTCATAGGTTTTGAGATCATCACCATGAACCCTATTTTCTGTGAGAAATATTTTTTCAACATCCTCTAAAATGGTACCTAAGTATCTTTTAAGAGGATGGAAAATCCTACTTGATCTATGAGATGGAGAAGGTTGTATTTGGATCGGCTCAGACTAATTGGGTTCCTTAGGTTCCTTGGCTCGTTGCTCTTTGGAGACTTTCTCTTCAAGTCTAATTTATCTTTCGATGCCACCATCTTGAATAAATTATTTTTCAAGAAAAATGGCATGTAGACTCATAATTACTTGGAAGATAGAAATAATATCCTAACAACTCTTTAGGATATCCTATGAACCAAGCTCTAAGGGACCTAGACTCTAACTTATCCACCTGCTATCTCTTGATATGGGCTAGACAATCCCAAATTTTAAGATGACTTAGACTTGGCTCTTACCATGTCATATCTCATATAGTATGGTAAGAACGGTTTTAGACAAAACTCTATTTAACAAGTATATAGCTATTATTAGACTATGTTCCAAAAAAAATTAGAAAAATTTATGAAGGTCATCATGGACCGGACCATATCTAATAGGATCCGATTTCTCTATTCTAAAATCTTGTTGAGTTGAGGAGTTCCAGGTGGAGTTCATTATGAGACAATACCATTATCCTTAAGATAGTTCAGAAATTTTCAACTAAGGTATTCACCTTCTCGATCTGATCGAAGAACCTTAATGAACTTTTTGGTTTGCTTTTTTACTTCGTGTTTGAATTTCTTGAACTTTTCAAAAATTTTAGACTTGTGTCACGTCAGGTACATATACCCATACTAAGATAGATCATCGATAAAGATGATGAAGTAGAAAAAACTACCTCTGGACGGCATATCAAATGGGCCGCATACATCCGTATGTACTAGGGCAAGTAGGTCTGTGGCTCTTTCCTCATATCCTACAAAGGGTATCTTGGTCATTTTGCCTTGAAGGCATGTTTCATAAATTGGATATTACTTGGAAGTCAATAAACTCATTAGTCCAAATTTTTCTAATTTGTTAATCCTATCTTTCACTATATGACCTAGCCTAAGGTGCCACAGATACCTTTCATTTATACTATTTCTAGGTCGCTTAGATCCTATGGCATTCATGTTTTGCTCAACATTAAATATAGAAATATCTACATGTAACTGATAGAGATCGTTAATTAAGCAACCACTTATAATTTTATTTTTTTTATAAAGAATAGTAAAGTGATCCTTAAAGAAACTAATTACATAGTTCTCTTATGCTAAACAAGAAATAAAAATCAAATTTCTGCTTATAGCAGGCACAAAAAAATAGTCTTTAAGAACTAAAACTAATTCAAATGATTGTCGCAGAGGATAGATTTTCACAGCCACAATAGCAACTCTTGCTCCATTTCCAACATGCAGGATCATCTCACCATCTCTCAGCCTCCTACTCTCCTCAAGACCCTGCATAAAAGTATATAAATGAGCACTAGAACCAAAGTTAAGCATCCAACTAAATGCAGAAGAAATCAAAAGGTTAGTCTCAATGATGAGCATACCTTCAGAAGGACATGCCTCCTTGTTCTTCAGGTTGGCTAGGTATAAAGGACAGTTCTGCTTCCAATGACCATCGGTGTTGTAGTAAAAATACTTTCCTTTGTCCAGGGCCTTCTTCTTTGATTTTTTCTTGTTCTTCTTCTTTCCTTCTATCTTCTATTTCTTCATAGACTTCTTTTTACCAAAAGATTTTCTCTTGATAGAAGTCTACTCCATAGATAGAATTGAGCAATTTGAATCTTTCATAGTCTGCTCAGCTGTAACCAGCATGTTCAATAATTTAGCCAGGGTGCATTGGAGTTTATTCATATGAATGTTCATGATTAACTGCCCATACGAATCAATCAAGAACTGCAAGATCACATCAATCTACAAGTCCTTATCCATGATAACTCTAAGCTTCTCAAGCTCTTCTAGATCCTTGATCATTGCCAGGTAATGGTCTTGGACCGACTGCCCATCATGCATCTGCACCTTAAAAAGTCTTCTAGAGACTTGATAACACGCTACGCGACTCTGTTCACCAAACAACTCTTGTAGGTAAGCCAACATTTAGCGTACAGTTTTTATGTCTTCATGTTGGCGCTGCAACTCATCTAACATGGAGCCCAACATATAGCACCTGACCTTGTTATCATCATCTGACCACTTCTCATTAGACACTCTCTGATCAACGATCGAATAGGCTAGTAGAGTGGGAAGAAGATCCTAGTCCAACACATAAGATAGCTTCTCAAAACTTAAAATAACTATTAAGTTTTGGAACCAATCCTTGTAATTGAATTCGATCAGTCTATGGGTGTCTAGGATATGAGCTAGGAGGTTTGATGTAGACATTTCCTACAGAGAGTCAAAGTTTCTAGTTAGATTCATAATTAGACTTAACCAATTTATTTAAAAATTTTATTTTTAAATAAATTAGGATCCCACTATTTTCTCGAATTTCTATACTTTCTTGGTAGAGATGAAAATTTCCACGATCAAAGATTTTTAGTGGATGGTGTGGTCCCATCGATTGGCTCACCACCTCACCTAACAGTTATTGATGATGGGTCAGCTGATGGATGGATAACTCTTGTTCAATATTTTTCTAAATATGGTGCACCCAAACTTGATCTCTAATTCATGAAACTCATCGTATCCAAAATATTGCTCCACTTCTTAGTTAAGTCAGACCCATCATTTACACGAACTGGATTCGTAGTTGGGCCCCTCACCATATTCAAAATATTGAGCCTAACCCATCCTCCAATCTGTAGCATCCAATGCCTAATAGAAGTAGTTGCATCTTTTTAGTGCAACTGAACCACTATATCCAGTCGAGAATAATCAACCTCGGAAAAAGCCCACACATCCACAATGGTGGAAGATCTATGGCTTAATATTTTCTTAGGAAGATTTAATTTAGATCTCTTAGACTAAACTTGACTTAGTCATAGCATTTATGACTAACTTAGTGAGATGGGTTAGCTAAAATTATTAGCCACCTCAAAACAGAACTGGATTGACCCAAATGGCCAGGTAAGTGAGACTAGTGGAAGGGATATGCCATTAACTTGACGTAAATGCATTCAGATCGAGTAGCTTCTAATTAAAAATCAATCAATCATATCTGCTAAACTTATCTTAGACACCAAATTATCAAACCAAAATCAATTGGATTAGCCTACAATCCAAGGCTCGAATCGTAGAGCCAAATTAGGTCTTAACTTAATCAACCACATGTGGTTGTGAGTCGACTTTGACCAAAACTTACATCTAATCGGCTAATCAATTCTAAATCATTTTGATCCCACCTAACCAACTCTTGATTCGATTTAATCAACCACTTGACTTAATTTAGCTACCCATACCCAAACCCATATTTTATGAAAATATCTTAGATCTAAAAATTCATAATTTTTAGACTTAATTAATTTTATAAACTTAATTATTAATTAAGTTTAGAATTTATAAATAAAATATGCATTAAAGATCCAAGGATTTTAGGATCTAAGGTTTTGCAGGAAAGTAAATTTTGATTTTTGATTAAGGACAAATATGCAGCACCCCTACACGTCATAAAAGCACCCCATCGAATGAAAAGAGAGGGCCTTGAAACCCTTCTTACTCTTATGAACAGATGGCCAAGGAGAGTGTCTTAATAAAAAATTTTAATTATACTACAAAATAATTTTAATCTAATACATATATCTCATATATAAACAAAGATTTAAACTATGCATGTTTTGTATATATCACATATATCAAAATTAAAACCATACATGCATGTTTCAGATCTAATTATATCTAACATAATATTTAAAAATAATTTTTTAATTAATCACATCAAAAAAAATTTATTCTAGGTAATTTATAGAATAGTTCTATAAACCTAGTCTAGAAATGCATCATATATATCATATATATTAATTTTAAAAATTAACTAACTAATTTCATATCTATTTACATCTCATGTAATATCTAAAATCATGCATATCAGATCATATATAAAATTAAAATCAAATCAAAATTTGATATGAAGAACTACAAACATAGCTTTGATGCTAGTTGAAGAAAAATCTAGTTTTCCTGAGACAGGATCGATCTAATCTGATCAGATCTAAAGTAAAAATTTTAAATTTTTTTTCTATAGATCTTATTAGGTCTAAGCATTCTTAGGTTTGATTAGATTGATCTAAATATCAAAAACTAAAATTAAATTAGAACTTGTAACAACTATTATTACCTAATTTGAGTAAATGTTTTACCCTACCAATGATCTAATTGTACTTCGAGATTCTGGATCTAGCCACGCACGTAACCAGACTCTATCGAAGTCTACTCAAGTTAGATTTGGATGTCGTCTCCTACTAGATTTGATCTCTAAAAATTAGTTCTGGAATCAATCTGAAAGGCCTTCAAAATAATCTTCGAAGGCTATGTGTTTGTCTCACGAATAGGGTCTTCTTGTCTTGTCTTTGCGCTAGCTACTCTCAACTTTGGGTCGCTGAAATGCCCAACTCCTTAGGCATGGAGAAGAGGGAGGAGATTTAGAAGAGGGGGCATAGAGGTAGAGGAAGAGATAGGGCTTTGCTATAGAGAGAATGGAATTATCAAACATCTTTGATCAGAGTCTATTTATAGACCTATGCACAGCCCTGGAGTCCTGGTGCTTTAAGCAACCCTTTTGCTTAAAGCACAAGGACTCCACACCATAACCCATGCCCCCTTTATTTTCTTCATAATTTTTTTGCACAAAATACATTAGAAATGGCGTGGAGAAAAAAGGGATAGGGATGGAATGGCACAAGTCTCTTATCTCTAGGTGTTTGACCCACTCAAACAATCCCATGCTTATCCACCAATGGTGCATGCCATATGGGGGAGTGTGCCCTCTTTTCTTCATGTAAAATCACCTTGGGACATGCACCCCTAGATGAATTATAGGGGTGCATGTCTCCTCCTTTAATTTGTGCAAATATCAGGTCAAACAATCCCTTGTCCTGACGTCCTTTGGTTATTTTAAGACAAGCCCTAAACTCTTTAGGAAAAGCTCAAATCAGGCTAGGACAAGCCTCTATCTAACCTGGACAAGCTCCAATTAAATTAAGACAAATCCATACAGGGTTTTTGGATGAGCCAAATCTAATTTGACTCAGTCAAGATGAACTAGAATAAAGATAGAAGGAGAAAGTCAGGCTCAATCGTGTGCTAGCACTATTTTCTTGAACCTGATTGGATCTAATCCAAATAAATCAAACTGGATTATCCTAATTGATGACATCTAGATCCAAATCCTTATTTGTGGAATCCAGTTAGATTTAGTTTTATATGGTAATGAGATATGTCATGATCTCCATCATCGGAATATCTTTTGATGGACTAGAACTCTTTCGATTCATCCAATTAGAATTGTCGCTCATCAAGATAATTCTAATTGCTCCCAAAATCCACCAATGACAGTTAGCAGTATATGGTGGTAACCCATTAGAACTGAATATGAACCTCTTGGTGCAGCTACCTATGTGATTGGATTCCTCTATCATGAGCTTCAATAGGATTAGGGTTAAGGTGAACTCATCAAACCCAACACCCATCATATAAATTAATCATTCGATTTAAGTTTGATGTGAAATCCTAATAGAAAACTCTTTTCTATTATTTTACTCTGCCATGGCCATGAGCTTAAGAACTCAATCTCATGACCATCATAGGACTATTCCTCATCTATCAAGGTAGATAGATCTTCTATTATTGCGATCCAATTTTTATAATGAACATGCTATAACCAACATATATCTCAGAATTTTGAATGGCTAGGAGATGAACTTATGGTGTAGTCAAACTATAACACACTCAAGATGAACTATCGATATATCTTAAGTCAAAGAACCAAACACACAACTACAACATTAAGCTAGTCATCGATAAAAGGTGGACTTTCTTATGACTGCTCGAGATGGTCATGTTTATTGCCCTCATTCTCAATGAGTACCTGTACTCTCACTCTGGTATCTCCATTCTATAGACTCAAGACTCATCTATCCTAAGAAAATGATCGTACATCAATTTTTTAGATCGATCACCATCTTCATGATGATCCTACTATCGAAAGCAGTTTATGAATTAATTATGATAATACATGTCTTAAATTTTTAACTCTTGAAAATATGCATTATCATTTTCATTAACTCAAAGTATGTATCATAGATACTTTATATATAATGTGATAGAAAAAAATAATTCTTTCTTAATTTTTAATCAAAATTATAAAAATGCTCCTAGAAAGTATATTACAAGTATCGACCAATCTGACTTCTAGGATACACATCTAATAATAGCTATCATAAATTCATAAATAAAATATTAAAAAATATAATATTTAATATTTAATTAAAAAATTAATATTTTTATTGATTTTTGATAAGGAAAAAATTATTAATACGAAGAGTTCAATTTATGGGTTCAAATGAATCAAATTTGACTCAAATCGGAGCTAAAATAGAAAAAAATAAAAGTTAAAAGTTTAAATAAAAAAATAATTTAGACCAATGGGTCGGCCCAACTAGCCGATCTAGCAAACTTGGTTTGATCTAGGGAAAATCAACCAAACCAATCGGTCCAACAAACTTGGTTTGATCTAGAGAAAATCGGCCCCACTGCCTGATCCACCAGCACTCGGTCGAAGCCAACCCACATGTGCAAAAAATAGCCCAGCCTAGCTCCACTATTTGGCAAACATCAGGATGACGTCAATTCCCCTGCAATCCATGGTGGATCGAAACCCAGTGTGCCACACCATGGACCATTAAAGGGTCCACAGCAAAAAAATGTGGTCCAAGGGGCAAAATCATCAATTCATCTAGCATGGCACATCTTGATTGGTGAGGGTCTTCATAATGCCCAGTTTACTATGGTTTATATGAAGAGAAATCCTGATTTCTCGGACCAGGTTCGTTCAGATCTGATCAAATCAAGAGATATATTTCAAAATTTTTTTTCTTTGATCCTAATCAGATCTGAGATATTTTAGATCTGATTATTATTATTTTAAAAATAAAATAAAATCTAGATAAATTAAATCAAATGTAGCAGAAGGTTCTGGATCTAGCCACGCAAGTGCCTGGCCTCTACCGGTATCCACTCGAGCTGGATCTGGAGATCCTTTTCTTCTCTATCATGTCTCCAAAAATTAGATCTGGATCTGATCTGAAGGATCTTCAAAACTCCTTTTGAAGATCAGTAGTCATCCTTTGCAGCAGTGCAGCCTTCTAGCTTTCAGTCGCCTTTCTTTGATCTGGATTGCACCAACCAAGAACCAAAACTCTTTTGGACATGGAGAGGAGAGGGAGAAGATGCTTTGGCATGGAGGAGGAGAGGAGAAAAGGCCTTGGGCATGGAGAATTGTGATTCCTTTCAATCACTTCAAATTTTTTCTTGAGTTGGGCGCAGGGTCTTATTTATAGACTAAGCTGTGATCCAACTCCTCTTCTTCCCAACCAATCACAACTCCTTTGTGAAATCAGATCTAAATCTGATTGGTGGGAATAGAGTCCCCTGGATTCCTCCTTAGAGGGTGCCTAAGACCAGTCAAAGTTGGTTCTTAGGAGAACTCTAATTGGAATCCAAAAAGGAGATGGAGTCCTTGTCCAACAAGGACTCCTAGGCGCCTCCAACTTGGGCACACGCCAAGGGTGGCGTGCGCCCTCTTCCTTGCCAGGTTCTGGCAGGGGGACAGGCCCCCACCAGCTCTCCAATAGGTGCATGACATGTGGTCAAAAGTCAAAGTGTCAATGGTCAACATTTGACCAGTCAAAGGTAGACTTTTGACCAAAGTCAAAGAACAAGAAATGGCAGGTGACCAAAAATGGCAGGTAATGTCTTACAAAATAAGACAACCTTTTCTGACTTGGACAACCTCCAGTCAGACCATATGAAGGCCTCTGATTGAGCACAAACTCCTTTGGCTCAGACAGGACAACTTATTTATGATAGTAAAAGAAGAACGTTAGGTTCAATCGAGTGCTAGCACGATTTTCTTGAACCTAATTGAATCTCATTCAGATCAATTGAACTGGATCAGTTCAATTGATGATCACCAGATTCAAACCCTTGTTTGTGTGACCCAGTTAGGTTCAGTTCTGTATGGTAATGGGATATGTCATGATCTCTATCATCGACATCATCGAAACTCCTTTCGATGGATCAGAACTCTTCTGATTCGAACAGCTAGAATGATCGATCATCTAAATCATTCTAATTGCTCCCAAAATCCACCAGTGACACCTAGCAGTATATGGTGGCAACCCATCAGAGCTGAATGCGAACCTCTTGGTGCAGCTACCTGTGTGATTAAGTTCTTCTATCTTGAGCCCCGATCAGATTAGGGTTAAGGTGAAACTCGTCAAACCCTAGTTTCTGTCATATGATGTAATCATTCGATTCGAAGTCCGATGTGAAAATCTAAATAGAAACTCTTTCTATTATTTCACTCTGCCATGGCCATGGACTTCTGGACTTGATTCTCATGATCATCATAGGGCTGCTCCTCTACCACCGAGGTAGATAGATTCCATCTTGATGCCAATCCAGTTCCTACAATGAACATGCTATAGCCAACATACACCTCAGGGTTCCATATGGCTAGGAGACCGAGTAATGGTGTAGTCAAACTATAACACCCTCAAGGTGAACTGCCGATGCACCTCAGGTCAAAGAACCAGACACACTACTGCAGCATCGAGTCAGTCATTGACGAGAAGGTAGACTCCCTAATGACTACTCGAGGTGGTCACGCTCAGTGCCCTCGTTCTCTAACGAGTACCTGTACTCTCGCTCCGGTGTCTCCACACCGTAGACTCAAGACTCATCTACTAAAGAGAAGCGATTGTACACCAACCTTTCCGGATCAATCACCATCCTCGTGATGATCCTATGGTCGGGAGCATTTTATGAGTTAATAATGATTATTCATGTCTTAAATTTTCAACTCTTGAAAATATGAATTATCATTACCATTAACTCAAAGGATGTATCACAGACACTAAATACACATATGTGATAGAAAATAACCCATTTTATTGATTATAGTCAAAATTATAATTTTGCCCCTAGAAGTGTATTACAAGTGTCAGCCAATTCTGGCTTCTAGGGCACATATATCTAACAATCTCCCACTTGTCCTAAAGCCAATTGGCTACAAGTCTAAGTCCCATCTTCTCAAGGTGGGCTTCGATCTTCTGCTGGCCCAACGGCTTTGTAAGTGGGTCTGCCACATTATCTGTGGAGTTGACTCTCTTGACCTCGACGTAACCCTTCTCGAGGTAATCGCGGATGAGGTGGTATCGCCGCTCAATATGCTTGGATTTCTGGTGAGACCTCGGCTCCTTAGCAAGGGCTATGGCACCATTGTTGTCGCAGTATAGAGGAATGGCATCTGATGGCATTACTCCGAATTTCTGCAGCAAACTTCTTGTACCAGAATGCTTCCTTCGCAGCCTCTGATGCAGCGATATATTCTGCTTCCATGGTGGAATCTGCTATCACCGTTTGCTTGGAAACTCTTTCCAGCTGACAGCACCACCATTGCACACAAACAGACTCCCAGATGTCGACTTTCGATCATCTATATCATCGGACATGAAATCCGAGTCTGTGTATCCCTGGACTTGGAGTTCTCCATTACCAAAGACCAACATCATATCCTTAGTTCTTCTCAAGTACTTAAGGATACATTTCACAGAAGTCCAGTGTTCTTCACCTGGATTTGACTGATATCTGCTTGTGACACTCACAGCATGGGCTATATCAGGTCGTGTACATAGCATGGCATACATGAGGCTCCCTATTGCAGAAGCATAAGGGATCTTGCTCATGCGTTCTATTTCCTCAGGTGTGCTGGGGCACATCTTCTTGGAAAGATGAATACCATGTCTGAAGGGTATTAATCCCCTCTTAGAGTTTTTTCCATACTAAACCTCTTTAGTACTTTCTCTATGTACATCTTCTGTGAAAGTCCTAGCATCCTATTCGGTCTATCCCTATAGACCTTAATTCCTAGAATAAAGGATGCTTCACCTAGGTCTTTCATGGAGAATTCCTTGGACAACCATAATTTGACTGTTGTCATCATGGGAATATCATTCCCAATAAGGAGGATGTCATCCACGTACAATACGAGGAAGACAACAGCGCTCCCACTGACCTTTTTGAAAACACATGGTTCCTCTTCATTTTTGATGAAACCAAACATTTTGATCACATCATTGAAATGAGTGTTCCAGCTCCGAGATGCTTGCTTAAGTCCATATATGGACCTTTGCAGCTTGCAAACCTTGTGATCAGTATCACTGGATGTGAAACCTAGCGGCTGTTCCATATAGATATCTTCCTCAAGATATCCATTTAAGAATGCCGTTTTCACGTCCATTTGCCATATTTCATAATCGAAATAGGCTGCAACGGCAAGCAATGTGCGGATGGATTTTAGCATAGCCACTGGGGAAAAGGTATCCTGATAGTCAATGCCTTCGCGTTGACTATAACCTTTTGCCACTAGTCTAGCCTTGAATGTCTCCACATTCCCATCTGCACCAATCTTTCTCTTGAAGATCCATTTACACCCAATAGGTACTATACCTTCTGGTGGATCTACCAAGGTCCAGACTTGGTTTGAGTGCATCGAGTCAATTTCTGACTGCATTGCCTCTAGCCATTTCTCGGAGTCGATATCTGATATCGCCTCGTTGTAGGTTTTGGGATCATCACCATGAGCACCATTACCTACGAGGAACATTTTCCTCTACTTCCTCTGAAATAATACCTAAGTATCTCTTCAGGGGGATGGGAAAACTCTTTTCCGATCTACGAGGTGGAGGAGGTAGTGTTCTTATTGGCTCAACCTGATTTGGTTCCAATTGGTCCTTAGCTCGTTGTACTTGTGAGACTTTCTCATCAAGCTTAATCTGCTTTCCAATGCCGCTATCTTGAATAAACTATTTTTCAAGAAAGATGGCATGTCGACTCACAATCACATTGTGGTCTTCTGGAATGTAGAAATAGTATCCTAATGACTCTTTAGGATATCCTATGAATCGAGCTCTAAAGGACCTAAACTCTAACTTGTCCGCTTGTTGTCTTTTGACATGAGCCGGACAACCCCAAATTCTGAGATGACTCAGACTTGGTTTCTTACCGTGCCATATCTCATACGGTGTGGTAGGAACGGTTTTAGAGGAAACCCTATTCAGTAGATAAATTGAAGTTAACAATGAGTGTCCCCAAAGAAAATCAGGGAGGTCTGTGAAGCTCATCATGGATCGAACCATATCCAATAGGGTCCGATTTCTCCATTCTGAAACTCCGTTGAGTTGAGGTGTTCCTGGTGGAGTCCATTGAGAGACTATGCCATTTTCCTTTAGATAGTCTAGGAATTTTCCGGCTAAGGTATTCACCTCCTCGATCTGATCGAAGAACCTTAATGGGTTTTTCAGTTTATTTTTCTACTTCATGTCTGAATTCTTTGAACTTTTCAAAAGCTTCAGACTTGTGTCTCATAAGATACACATACCCATACCTAGACAGATCATCGGTAAAGGTAATGAAGTAGACAAAATTGCCTCTAGCCGGCACATCAAATGGGCCGCACACATCAGTATGTACTAGGGCAAGGAGATCTGTGGCCCTCTCCCCATGTCCAACAAAAGGGAGTTTAGTCATTTTGCCTTGAAGACAAGATTCACAAGTTGGATATGACTCGAAAGTCAATGGACTCAATAGCCCATTTTTCTCCAATTTGTTGATCCTATCTTCTGCTATATGACCTAATCTCAGGTGCCATAGATATCTGTCGTTTGGACTATCCCTAGGTCGTTTGGCATTCACGTTTTGCTCGATAGTTAGAACAGGTACATCAATATGTAGCTGATAAAGACCATTAATAAGGAAACCATTTGCAATTTTATTTCTTTCATAAAGAATGTTACAATGGTCCTTAAAGAAGGTAATCACATAGCCTTCTTGTGCTAAGCATGAAACAGAAATCAAATTCCTGCTAGCTGCAGGCACATAATAACAGTCTTTCAAAACTAAGTCTAAACCAGATGGTAATCGAAGAGGGTATGTTCCCACGGCTACTGCAGCAACTCTTGCTCCATTACCGATGCGTAGGATCATGTCTCCATCCCTCAGCCTCCTGCTATCCTCAAGACCCTGCATGGAAGTGCACAGATGAGCACTAGAACCAGAGTCAAGCACCCAACTGGATGCAGAAGAAATCGTAAGGTTAGACTCAATAACGAGCATACCTCCAGAAGGACCTTCCTTCTTGTTCTTCAGGGTGGCCAGGTAAGTAGGGCAGTTCCGCTTCCAATGGCCGTCGCTGTTGCAATGGAAACACTTTCCTTTGCCAGCGACTTTCATCTTCGGCTCTGCCTTCTTCTTCTTTGTTCCTTCCATCCTTCTGCTTTTTCGCAGACTTCTTTTTCTTTCCATAAGACTTTCTTTTGGAAGAAGTCCGTTCCATAGCAAGAACTGAGCCTTTAGAACCTTTCATAGAAAGCTCAGCGGTAACCAGCATATTCATTAATTCGGCCAAGGAATTTTGAAGTTTATGCATGTGGTAATTCATGATGAATTGCCCATATGCATCAGTCAAGGATTGCAGAATAATATCATTCTGCAGGTCCAAGTCTAACTTCACACCGAGCTTCTCAAGCTCTTCCATGTCCTTGATCATTGTCAGACAGTGATCTTGGACTGACTGCCCATCACGCATCTTAGCCTTAAAAAGTCATTTCGTGACTTGATACTTTGGCTGCGCGACTCTGTTCACCAAACATCTCCTGCAGGTGAGCCAACATTTGGCGAGCAGTCCCGATATCTTCATGTTGGCGCTGGAGCTCATCAGACATCGAGCCCAACATGTAATATCTGGCCTTATTATCTTCGTCTATCCATTTTTCCAGAGACGCTCTCTGTTCAATGGATGGACGGGCTGGTAAGGTGGGAGGGTCCTGGTCCAATACATGGGTTAACTTCTCGAACCCAAAACTATTTTGTAGTTCCTGAGCCAATCTTTATAATTGGGTCCAGTCAGTCTATGTGTGTCCAGGATACGTGCCAATGGGTTGGACGCAGACATTTTTCTGTAGAGAGTCAAAGATTCTAGTTAGATACTGTAATTATGACTTGACCAATTTATTTAGAATTTTATTTTTAAACAAATTAGCTCCCACTATTTTCTCGGATCCCTACACTCCCTCTGTAGAGATGCGAAAAATCTCCATGATTAATGATTTCTAGTGGGTGGTGCGGTCTCACCAACTGACTCATCACCTCACCTAACAGTTATTGGTGATGGGTTAGCCAATGAGTGAACAACTCTTGTTCAATGATTCTCTAATCATGGTGCACCCAAACTTGGTCTCTAATTCATGAATCTCACCGTATCCGAAATATTGATCCACTCCTTAGTTAAGTCAGACCCACCATTTGCATAGACTGGGTTCCTAATTGAGTCTCTCACCGTATCCAGAAATATTGAGCCCAACTCATCCTCCAGCCCATAGCATCCAATGCCTAATAGACATGGTTGCATCTTCTCGGTGCAACTGAGCCACTGTATCCAGCCGAGAACAATCAACCCCGGGAAGGGCCCGCACATCTACAATGGTGGAAGACCTCAGACTTAATCTTTTCTTAGGGAGAATTGATTCAGGTCTCATTAAACTAGACTTGTCATAGTCATAACAATTATGACTAACCTAGTGGCATGGGTTAGCTCGGATTATTGACCACCTCAGATCAGAACTGTGTCAACAGATATGGCCAGGTAAGTGAGACCGGTCGAAGGAATATGCCATTAACTCGTACAAGAATGCATTCAGGTCGAGTAGCTTCCAATTAAAAACCAGTCGGTCGTATGTGCCAAACTTACCTTAGACACCAAATTGTTGAGCCAGAACCAATTGGGTTAGCCTACAATCCAGACTCTAACCTCTGAGCCTAATTAGGTCTTGCTTGATCGTGACTCGATCTTGACCCAGACTTAATCCTATTAGGCTGGTCAATTTAAGCATTGTTGATCCCATCTAACCAACTCTTGATTCGGTTTGATCAACCGCTTAGACCTAATTGAGCTACCCAAGCCCGAACCCAGTATTATGAATATGTCTTAGATCTAAAATTCTCAATTTTAGACCTAATTAATATTTCCATAATCTTAATTTTTAATTAAGTAGGGTTCATAAACAAAATATGCACAATAAATCCTAGGGTTTCAGGATCTAGGGTTTTGCAGAAAGTAAGTTTTGGGTTTCTGATTAAGGACGAACACGCAGCACCCCTACACATCATAAGAACACCCCATCGAATGGAAAGAGAGGGCCTTTAAACCCTTCTTCATTCTTATGACCGGACGGCCAAGAGGAACGCCTTAATCAGGAACATGCAATACTACAAAATAGTTTTAGATCTATATCATATATCTCATATACAAATTAGATCTAATCATGGCATATTTTGCATACATCTCATGTATCGAATCATGCATATTTTTAGATCTAAATTATCTCATAATAATCTAAAAAATTAGATTTAAATTGATCTAATCAAAATAAATTCTAATCTAGACAATTATGTAGAACTATTCTACAACTAGTCTAGACATGCATCAATCATATCTCATATGATATTTAAAATTAAATAATTTTTATTTGCTATTTTTTAGATGTTATTATAACCATTATAATATCAAAAAATAGTAAATAAATAGATCTAAAATATGATTTAATCAGATTAAATCAAAAACATGCAAGACTATTCTATAGAACTATTCTATTTTAGAACTAGTCATGCATATTTTCTAATCTTAGATCCAAATCATTTAATTTTAATTTTTTCTGATTTCAGATCTGATCACATCTCATGTGACATCTGAAAATTACTTATTTTTTAATTAAAATAAATTTAAAATTAGATCTAAATACTTTTAGAACCTTGGCTCTGATACCAGTTGAAGGAAAATCCTGATTTCCCGGACCAGGTTCGTTCAGATCTGATCAGATCAAGAGATATATTTCAAAAATTTTTCTCTTTGATCCTAAATCAGATCTGAGATATTTTAGATCTAATTATTATTATTTTAAAAATAAAATAAAATCTAGATAAATTAAATCAAATTTAATTTACCTTGATATGGGTAATCCTATTACCCATTGATGATCCTGTATGCAGCGGAAGGTTCTGGATCTAGCCACGCAAGTGCCTGGCCTCTACCGATATCCACTCAGGCTGGATCTGGAGATCCTCTTCTTCTCTATCACATCTCCAAAAATCAGATCTGGATCTGATCTGGAGGATCTTCAAAACTCCTTTTGAAGATCAGCAGTCGTCCTTTGCAGCAGTGCAGCCTTCTAGCTTTCAGTCGCCTTTCTTTGATCTGGATCGCACCAACCAAGAACCAAAACTCTTTTGGATGTGGAGAGGAGAGGGAGAAGATGGTTTGGCATGGAGGAAGAGGGGAGAGGCAGCCTTGGGGCGTGGGAATTGTGATTCCTTTCAATCACTTCAAATTTTTCCTTGAGTTGGGCGCAGGGTCTTATTTATAGACTAACTGTGATCCAACTCCTCTTCTTCCCAACCAATCACAACTCTTTGTGAAATCAGATCTAAATCTGATTGGTGGGAATAGAGTCCCCTGGATTCCTCCTTAGAGGGTGCCTAAGACCAGTCAAAGTTGGTTCTTAGGAGAACTCTAATTGGAATCCAAAAAGGAGATGGAGTCCCTTGTCCAACAGGGACTCCTAGGCGCCTCCAACTTGGGCACACGCCAAGGGTGGCGTGCGCCCTCTTCCTTGCCAGGTTCTGGTAGGGGGACAGGCCCCCACCAGCTCTCCAATAGGTGCATGACATGTGGTCAAAAGTCAAAGTGTCAATGGTCAACATTTGACCAGTCAAAGGTAGACTTTTGACCAAAGTCAAAGAACAAGAAATGGCAGGTGACCAAAAATGGCAGGTAATGTCTTACAAAATAAGACAACCTTTTCTGACTTGGACAACCTCCAGTCAGACCATATGAAGGCCTCTGATTGAGCACAAACTCCTTTGGCTCAGTCAGGACAACTTATTTATGATAGCAAAAGAAGAACGTTAGGTTCAATCGAGTGCTAGCACGATTTTCTTGAACCTAATTGAATCTCATTCAGATCAATTGAACTAGATCAGTTCAATTGATGATCACCAGATTCAAACCCTTGTTTGTGTGACCCAGTTAGGTTCAGTTCTGTATGGTAATGGGATATGTCATGATCTCTATCATCGACATCATCGAAACTCCTTTCGATGGATCAGAACTCTTCTGATTCGAACAGCTAGAATGATCGATCATCTAAATCATTCTAATTGCTCCCAAAATCCACCAGTGACACCTAGCAGTATATGGTGGCAACCCATCAGAGCTGAATGCGAACCTCTTGGTGCAGCTACCTGTGTGATTAAGTTCTTCTATCTTGAGCCCCGATCAGATTAGGGTTAAGGTAAACTCGTCAAACCCTAGTTTCTGTCATATGATGTAATCATTCGATTCGAGTCCGATGTGAAAATCTAAATAGAAACTCTTTCTATTATTTCACTCTGCCATGGCCATGGACTTCTGGACTTGATTCTCATGATTATCATAGGGCTGCTCCTCTACCACCGAGGTAGATAGATTCCATCTTGATGCCATCCAGTTCCTACAATGAACATGCTATAGCCAACATACACCTCAGGGTTCCATATGGCTAGGAGACCGAGTAATGGTGTAGTCAAACTATAACACCCTCAAGGTGAACTGCCGATGCACCTCAGGTCAAAGAACCAGACACACTACTGCAGCATCGAGTCAGTCATTGACGAGAAGGTAGACTCCCTAATGACTACTCGAGGTGGTCACGCTCAGTGCCCTCGTTCTCTAACGAGTACCTGTACTCTCGCTCTGATGTCTCCACACCGTAGACTCAAGACTCATCTACTAAAGAGAAGCGATTGTACACCAACCTTCCGGATCAATCACCATCCTCGTGATGATCCTATGGTCGGAAGCATTTTATGAGTTAATAATGATTATTCATGTCTTAAATTTTCAACTCTTGAAAATATGAATTATCATTACCATTAACTCAAAGGATGTATCACAGACACTAAATACATATATGTGATAGAAAATAACCCATTTTATTGATTATAGTCAAAATTATAATTTTGCTCCTAGAAGTGTATTACAAGTGTCAGCCAATTCTGGCTTCTTGGGCACATATATCTAACACTATAGGCGATGGAGTGCTGGCGATGTGCACGATTCGATGGCTGAAATCACAATTGATCAGGATCCAACAGTCATGAGCGATCTTCAATTTAATCTAGGACTCTAGCCCTCTTTCTAGCACGATCCGATGGTGCAACGCAATCCTAGGACTGATCCAACATTCCAAATTTGATCAGGGCGATGATCTGGAGATAAGTGATGAAAATTTTTATGGATTTTAGGGCATTCGATGAAGATCCAATGGTCAAGATTCTTCAGCAAGGTTTAATTCAATCTAGACTCGAATTTTGACTTCAGAAAGGACTCCATAAGCCCTATTTTTCTCTTTATTTAAACACCTCTATGCCCTGAGACTAGAGACATATCCTCTGCACCAAAAATATAGTCAAATTCTCTTAAGCAGAGTCTCCTCCCTCTCTTCTTCTCTCTTCTCCTCCTTTCTTCTATCTTTCTTCTTCTTCCATCTATCATCCGAGGAGCATTGAAGATGCTGGGAGTGAGCAGATTATTAACCATGCATGGCTAAAGAGCAAAATTCTGTAAGAGTAGATGAAGTCTTTCAGCATGGATTGTACTTTTTTTTCTTAAACTTTTATAATTACTTTTTATGCAACATGTTCTCTTGCTTAGTTTTTAATAAAATTTATCTTTATGCATGAGATCTTGACTTTTTGACATGTTTATTATTGATTAAAAGATCTAAATAAATTATATTTATTGGGACAGATTGTGATCAAAAGATATAGTCCGTACTTAATTTAATAGTTTATTTTAGAGATAAATCATTAAAAGATATGTTACAAAATTTTAAAAATTAAAGTATTGAATAATTTATGATTCTATTAAGATGAACTATGATCGAAAGATATGACTCATACTCTAAAAAAATAAATTATAATAATAATTAAATTTTTAAAATTTAAATACTTGCATTAAAAAGAATTACCATAACCCTACTAGAGATGGATTCAAAATTTTAGAATACTTTTAATTAATTTAAAAATTCTAATTAATTAAGTACTTACTTTCTTTTATTTAATTTACTGAAATCTCCATCAATCCTCTTTAATTTACTATTTTAATTTTTTATTTTTAAAAATTAATTTAAAATTTTATATTTTTTAATTAAACGTAACTCATCCTTCAATTTTTGAGAAAATCAACACCCGACTCACCATTATCCTAATTAATAGTAAAATCAATTTTAATTATTATTTATTGCTATAACGACGAGCAATCTGTAGGGGGTGGAGGGGTGTCGTAGAGGGTGGGGGGCTGTGGGAGGGGGCACTGAGGGATGGTGGTGATTGGTCAGGTGGGCAGTCATGGGTGGTGTGAGGCGGAGGGGTGTCACAGGGGTGGGAGATCGTGAGCGGTATGGGGTGGAGGGTGCTGCAAGGGGTGGGGGGCCGCGGGGGGTAGGGCATTGAGGGGCGGTGGTGACAGGTCGGGTGGGCGGCTGCAGGTGGTGTGAGGCGGAGGCGCACCATAGGGGTGGGAGACCGTAAGGGGTAGGGTGGAGGGGTGCTGCAGGGGGGTGGCGGGCTATGAGGGTGGGGCGTGGAGGGGCGGTGGTGATGGATTGGATGAGGGGCTGTGGTGTGGTGGGCGATAGAGGGGTGCCGCAAGGGATAGGGAGCCACTATGGGTGGGGGGTGGAGGAGCCGCAGGGGGTTGGGTTAGTCCTTAATCATTTTTTAAAATTTAATAAATAATAATAATAATAATAATAATAGTAATAGTAGTAGTAATAATAATGATAATAGTAATAGTAGTAATAATAATAGTAATAATAATAATAGCAATAGTAATAGTAATAATAATAATAATAATAATAATAGTAATAGTGGTAATAATAATAGTAATAATAGTAATAGTAGTAATAATAGTAACAATAGTAGTAGTAATAATAATAATAATAATTTGATTAATAAATAAATTTTAAGATAGATTGATAAAATATTAAAAAATAAGTTATTTTTTATAATTAAAATTATTAGTTTTTAATTATATTTTTATGCTTTTACTTGTTATAATTTAATCTTTTTATTTGTTTAGCCCCTATATTTTATTATTATTATGATTTAATATTTTAATTTATATTAGCTAAAAGTTTTAATTTTTAATGCATATGAACTATTCGGTCCGGGATCCAGATTGGGATCCGATCAGGGATCTAGATCAGGATCCTATCCAGGATCAGGTCATGATTCAGGTCGGACTGAGGTTAGGATTTGATCAGGATTTAGTTCAGGATCTGGTCTGGGATCCGATCTGAGATCATGTCCAAGATTTGGTTCAGGATTCAGGTCATGATCCAGATCTGATCTCGATCAAGATCTAGGTCGGGATCTAGTTCGGAATTCGGTCTGGGATCCTATCTAGGATCCAGTTCGAAATTTGGATCATGATCCAAGTTGGATCTCAATCAGGATTCGGGTTATGATTCAGTCCATGATCCGATCTGCGATCTTGTCTAAAATTCGATTGGGATCATGTCTAGCATTCGGTTTGGGATTCGGGTCATGATCCAGATTGGGATCTGATAAGGATTTAGTCTGGAATCTATTCCAGGATCCTATTCAAGATCCGATCTAGGATCATGTCCAGGATCTAGTTTAAGATTTAGATCATGATCCGGGTTGGATCTCGATCAGGATCTAGGTTGAGATCTAGATTGGGATTTAGTCCAAGATTTGATTTGGGATCTTGTTCGAGATCCAATCTATGATTTTGTCCATGATCCAATTTGGGATTTGGGTCATGATCCATGTCAGATCTTGGTCAGGATCCGAATTAGGATTTGGTCCAAGATCTGATCTAGGATCCTATTTGGGATTTGGTTTGGTAATGATTTAATGCATACATTGATGTAACCTTAGATTCCTATTCAAGAGTCAATTCTAGGGTCCCCAAAATAGATTCTATGAATGGCTCTTAGATGCCCCGATTTGGGTAGCTCAGAATTGCATCAATATTTTATTACTGTCATGATGTTCTTTGTTCTATTATGAAAAATTTTATCATAGTTATCTCATTTGTTCTTCAGCTACATATTAGATATAGTTAAAATATGATCCATCTATATCATGTACTTAGAGAACTATAGGAAGACGCTGCCGAATTTTTTCAAATATGGAACAAAGAACAAAGCTATGGCAACAATAAAAGTGATGCATTTTTGAAAGGAATAGGACCACACCTATTAGGAAGGAGTTAGTGGAGTTAGGATTCATGAAGAATTATTCTTTATTGTTAGATGAATATCGACAAAAGTTGGATGAATGCTGAGGGTATTTTCTTGCCTAAATATTGAAAAGATGTTTGAGATTTTATTGGATTTGCATGGCGTAAGGCTGATAGTGCCAGTTAGATAAAGTGTCCATGCAAAAGATGTGTCAATATGGTATATCATCATATATCACTTGTTGAGGAGCATCTGCTATATTTTGGTATGGACAAGAAATATACTCACTAGATATGGCATAGGGAGGGTGATCCGAATGAAGTTGTGTACAATGATGAGGATATTAAAGTTGATATTGATTCTGTTGAATCTATCGAACATGGTGGTATAAGTTCACTATTGAATTTTTTACATCAGGGTGATAGCTCAAATGTACCCATGAGTACTAGTGCATCTCAAGGCAATTCTAATCATAAATATAATATTAATGAGGTAGAAGAGACTTCTAAATAGTTTGCAAAGCTTGTTTGGGATGAACAAGAGCCACTCTACCAAAATTGTGTGAAGTTCTCCAAGTTAGAGTTTTTGATCAAATTGCTTCATATTAAAATGGTGAACCAATGGAGTCAGAAGTCATTTGATCAAAATTTGACATGATTAAAGTAGCTCTTCTTGATGGATCAATACTTCTAAAATTATATACTGAAGCAAAAACGTATGTGGAAACTGGGACTTGGCTATATTCCTGTACATGTCTACAAAAATGATTGTATATTATTTTACAAGAACAACGAACAAGCAAGTAAATATCCACAATGTGGTGAGCCTAGGTACAAAACTAATAATAGAAAAGAAAAGAAGATACCTCATAAGGTTTTAAGGTATTTTTCATTGATTCCAAGACTTCAAAAGTTATATATGTCCATAAAGATAGCTGAAGAAATGAGATGGCATCATGAACAGTGGGTTTTGGAGGAGAATATACTTAGCCACCCGACTAACTCTATGGTATGAAAAGACTTTGATGCAAAGCATCCACTATTTGCAAGTGACCCGCATAATATCCAGCTTAGTCTAGCGATAGATGGATTTAATCGCTTTGGTAATTTGAGTACTTCCTATAATATGTGGCCTATGATGCTAGTTGTATATAATATGTCATCTTAGAAATATATGAAAGAGCCATTTATTTTTATGTTACTATTGATTCTCAGTCTAAAAGCACTAGGTAATGAAATTGATGTATATCTACGACCCTTAATCGATGATCTGAATGAGCTATGGAAAAATGGAGTATAGGCATACAATTCTATCAATCGAAGAAATTTTAAGTTGCATGCATCGATTTTATAGACCATAAATGATTTTTATGTATATGAAAACTTATGTGGATGGAGTATCAAAGGATATCTGGCATGTCCAATATGCAACAAGAATATGTCCTCCTTACATTTAAAGCATGAAAGAAAAATTTGCTTCATGGGTCATCGATAGTTTCTACCTACTTATTATTCTTGGAGGATCTGTTATAACCAATATTTTGATGGTAAGTCCAACTGACATTCGCCACCTAAGGAGTTAAATAGAGCAAAAGTTTTAGAATAATTTGAGGCCATTGAAAATGTGAAATTTAGAAAAATATCAAGTACTCACAATCAGAAGCATACTAAAGTTGAGCTGAATTGGATGAAGCAAAGCCTATCTTTTGAACTACCATACTGAAAGTAGCTACTATTTCATCATAATGTAGATGTAATGCACATTGAGAAGAATATTTATAATAATGTTATCAATATAGTGTCGAACATCATAGAAAAAATTAAAGATAATTCAAAAGCCTGCCTTGATTTGCAAGAAATGAGAATTCAGCCAAAGTTGCATTTAGTTCATTAAGGTGATAATTTTTTTATGCCACATGCATGTTATTCACTATTTGGCAAAGAGAAGAAGAGTTTCTATGCATGGTTCAAAATCATAAAGTTTCTTGATACTTATGCTTCAAATGTATCGCGATATGTTGGCAATAATGATGGTAATATCTCTGGCATGAAAAGTCATGACTCTCATGTGATGATGCAGCGCTTGCTTCCTGTGGTGATGCATGGCTATTTGAGTGGTGATATTTGATAATACATTAAATATGATAGAAGAAATATTAAAATCTATGCTATTTCATTTTTATTATTTATTATTTGATGTTTCTTATGTTTGTTTTCATATTTATTTAAATCAATTAGCAAAGCCCCCGATATTTATAAGTCCAAAACAAAGCCCATTGTGGATGTAGAAGAAGTATGCATGTCTCAGCAAGTTCGGAACAGCGCAAAAACAAAAGTATGAGGTGCAAGCTAAATGTGGCGCTGGTGTGGGGCCTCACATATGGATAGGTGCATAAAAGAAACGGCATGTGGCTGAGAGGTTTTAGAAGATTAAAAATAATGGGACCCATTAAAGTTTGAGGAGTTTTACTAAGAGAAGGATTAAATGCCAAGACCCATTGTATATTTAATGCACAAGGAAGAAGTCTGGTTTTAAGAACTGGGTGTGTGAGTACATGGATGTCAGGTTTGCATACAAGGCTGGGTGCAACTTCACGTCCAGGACTTATGATTTGAACACATTTAATGCACGTGGGAGGCTGGAAGCAAGTGGCCGTGATTTGAATTCACACAGAACTTCATGCGGAATGAGAAACAGACACACCTAGAATGCGAAACCAATGTGGAAGTTATGGAACAGACATGAGAATGCAATGCGGATGCATTGATGCAACATGAACGTGGCTTGGAGTTTTATTTAAAGAGAAACTATAGGAGCGAAAGGCATCTTACATGCTGGACACCGTCATTCTCCATCTTTTCTCCTATCATTTTCATTCCACATCTCATCTAGCCTAGCCCTCCAATCATCCAAAAGCTTTCATCATCCATCACACACCACTCCCCTCTTCCATCTCCAACCTTCCAAACCACCGATCTTCTTAGTCCTAAGATGTCAGTGCACAAGAGTTCCATGGAAGGCTAGATCCCTCCAACTCGAGAAGACGATGAAGCCTGCAACTCAGATTTATTTTCTTTCTCTTGTATTTATTTGTTATGCAATGAAATAAAAAAATTATTTTGTGCTTCATTCTTATTAGATATTCTTTCTTATTTCTTTAGAGGTTTGGATTTGGTGTGTATGACTTATACTCTTCATAGGCATGTCGTGATCTATGGATATGGTGTGTGCTAGGAGTGATAGATCAGTGTATTTCAAGTTCAAATCTCTAACTTATAGTTGAGTTAAGGTAATCTATACTCTAGATGGACGAGCCATGATCTAAGGATATGGTTTGTGGCTATCAGAGGTAAATTACGCTGCACCTTAATTATAAGTCTCATCATTGAAATATAAAAGTAAAAGAAAATAGAATCTATTTTACATGGTGGATTCTGAATTTTCGAGGCTTCTTTTCTATTCAACTTTCCTTTATGAATTAAACTAAAATTATTATTTTTTAAGTAAGCAATTAAAATCAAGTCTCTCTTTTTCTTCTATTAAATAATTATTCGAGATCCCTGTGGATACGATCCCAATTCATCTTAGCTACATATTAAGTTAGAATTAGGTTTATTTTTTGTGCCCTGATGACGTGCATCAATGTTCAATCTGCATTTATTGAGTTGGAAGTATTTTTTCAAGAATTTTGTTGCTGAAAGTTAAAGATTGACTTAATTAAAAAGTTTGAGAAGGATATTATGCTCATTCTTTGTAAGTTAGAAAAAATCTTTTCGTTATCATTTTTTGATATTATGGTGCATCTAGCTATTTATCTTCTAAAGGAAGCTCTTCTGGTTGGCCTGGTACATTACTGGTAGATGTATCCTATTGAAAGATAAAAAAAATCATAATCTCTTTGATATATTAGTTGTAAGATATAAATATATTAAAACTCTTTAAATTATTTTTTATTTATAGATTCTTATGTACCCTAAAAAGGTATGTGCGCAATAAGGCATGGTCTGAAGAGTTCATAGCAGAAGCACACATAGCTACTGAGTGTCTTATATTTTGCTCGATGTATCTTAATGATATTGAAACAAGATTCAATTGTGTAGATCCTAATACTAATCGTGAATAGGATGATGATGAACCGACACTATCTATATTCAAATAAATGGTTCAACCCATGGGTGAAGAAGATATGAGTTTATGGACGTGAATGAGTTATCCAAAGCATACTTTTATATTCTAAATAAGTATGAAGAAATTAAAGATTTAATTAACTATTATCTTAGCATACTTTTAGTATTCTAACTAATTTTTTCATGTTGATGTAAAATTAAAAATCATGACTGATTGTAGTGAGCACAAGAATATACTATCTAGGAAGAATAATATAAATGTTAATGATCGATATAGGATAAAATTTGCAAAATGATTTGGGGATCATGTAAGTTTTAATAGTATTATATTATATTTTTATAATTATGTAATTAATTACTTGTACCAACATAATTTTTTATGCTATATTGTAGATGAAATCTAAGTATTTCAATAAAGATGGAGGTGTGACCGATGATTTGTACAATTTAGCATGTGGCTCCGATCGAAGAGTTAACTACTACACATCCTGTATCATCGAAGGAATGAGATTTCATACAAGAGAGCTTGAGATGTAAAGACAGACTCAAAATAGTGGGATTACTACAATAAGATATGAAAGAGAAGAGGAGATTGAATATCTTGGTGTATTAATAGATATCATAGAATTAAAGTATGGGTCTAAAAGTTTAGTATTCTTGTTTCAGTATGAGTGATGGGATATTAGCAATAAAAAAATTGATATTCATATCGATCCATACTTTATCAGTATAAAGTTTGCACGAACATGGTGTTAGATGCATGCCATAGAAGCCAAATTGGCCGATGCTTGTTAAATACTTTCTAGAGGTATTTTCATAATTTTGATTTAAAAATTAATTATAAGGTTATTTACTTTATCATATTGTATATTAAAATATTTATGATACATTCATTAAGTTAATAAGCAAGATAACATATATTCTCAAGAGTTGAGAATTTAAGGCATGTGTTATCATAATTAACTTATAAACTGCTCTCGATCGTAGGATCATCATGAAGATGATGATCGATTTGGAAGATTGGTATATGATCACTTTCTTTTGATAGATGAGTCTTGAGTTTATGGTGTGAAGACATCGAAGCAAAAATACAGGTACTTGTTGAGAATAAGGGCATCGAGCATGACCACCTCGAGCAGTCATAAGGGAGTCTACCTTCTCATCAATGACTAGCTCGATGCTGCAATTGCATGTCTGGTTCTTTGATCTGAGGTACATCGATAGTTCATCTTGAGGGTGTTATAGTTTGACTATACCATAACTCGATCTTCTAGCCATTCGAAATTCTGAGGTATATGTTGGCTATAGCATGTTTATTGTAGGAATTGGATTGCACCAAGATGAGATCTATCAACCTCGGTAGAGGAGGAGTGGTCCTATGATGATCATGAGATCGAGTCCTAAAACCTATGGCTATGGTAATGTGAAATAATAGAAAGGAGTTTCTATTAGTATTTCACATCAGACTCGAATCGAATGATTCATTCATATGATGGATGTTGGGTTTGATGAGTTCACCTTAACCCTAATCCCGTCGGAACTTATAATAGAAGAATCCAATCGCATAGATAGCTACACCGAGAGGTTTGCTATTCAGTTCTAATGGATTGCCACCATATACCACTAGGTGTTATTAGTGAATTTTGGGATCAATTAGAATTATCTTATGATCAACAATTCTAATTGGATGAATTGGAAGAGTTCTAGTCCATCGAAAGTGTTTCAATGATGTCAATGATGGAGATCACGATATGTCCCATTACCATACAAAACTGAACCTAACTAGATCACATAAATACGAATTTGGATCTAGATGTCATCAATTGAGCTAACCCAGTGTGATTGATTTGGATTAGATCCAATAGATTCAAGAAAATTATGCTAGCACATGATTGAGCCTAATATTCTCCTTCTGTCATCTTTTTGGCTCATCTTGATTGATCCAAATTAAATTTGGCTCACCTAGGAGCTTTGTATGGCTTTGTTCTAGTCTGACTAAAACTTGTTCAGATCAGAAAAGTCTTGTCCTAACCTGATCTAGGCTTGTCCTAATCCAGTGGATCGAAATAGGACAAGACTTGCTATTTTCTGGAACTATTTGGATAAGGTTTATCCGAAAACTATATAGAGATTTATCTTAATCTAACTGGACCTTATCTTGGCCTGATCAAAACTTGTCCTAAATCTTATAAGATGGAAAAAAGACAAAGATTATCTTTGCCAGATTAGGACTTATCCTAAAATCATGAGATGAAATTTGGACAAGCCTCTCCCAAAAATTCTAGATGGATTTTTCTTGATCTGACTGGACCAAGTCCTGACCTAATTAAGGCTTGTTCTAACTCAATTAGAACTTGACATAAATCCATTGGATGGGACTTGAAAAGATTTTGTCCTAAATTTCATAAGATGGGAATAGGATAAGGGTCAAATGTTGACCCGATCATGCAAGAATTAAAGGATTGGTGCGCGCCCCTGAGAATTCTCTTCGGGTGCACCCCCCCCCTTGGGATTGTCATGAAGGAGAAAAGGCCACATCCCCTCTTGAACATGCACCCCATATGGATAAGAGAAGGCGCCCATTCAAATCAGTTTTGACTGGTCAAAACATTTGAATTTGATTCAAATGTCCAGGGAGATAAGAGTTTGCACCATCTACTCACCTTATCCTTTATTCCATGCCATATTTCTAAGTTTTGTGCAATAAAATATAGAAAAAAATGGTGTGGGGTATGGAGATCAATGAAGAGTCCTTCTACGTGTTAAACTTTGACCTGTTCAAAGTTATATGCAAAGGAACTCTTGACTAGGTCTATAAATAAGATCCTATGCAAACTATTTATGCATGAAATGTTCTACAATGAAGCCCTGCTAAAATCTCTATCTTTATGCCTCCCTCATCTGATCCTCTCCCTCTTCTCCACTTCCAAAAGTTAGGCAAAACCTGCGAGCAAAGATCATGTTTCGTTGGTGTGAAGATCAGTGAGAGACGACGGTGTTCGTGAGACGAACGCACAACCTTCAGAATTTACTTTGAAGGCTCTACAGAAAGACACCAGATCTGATCTTTGGAGATCAGATCCAGAAGGAGGAGACTTTTAGATCTGACCCAAGTAGAAATCGATAGAGGTCGGGCGTGTGCACTGCTCAATCAGAACCTTGGATCAGTCATCAGATCATCACAACGGGTAAATGATTTACCCGATCATTTGATATTAGATATCATTATTTTATTTTTATTTTATTTATAAATTTTAGATCAATCTAATCAGATCTAAAAATTTTTAGATCTGATCGAATCATGAAAAAATGTTTAAATTATTCTACTATAAATCTGATCCAACCAGATGCATCCTGCGGTAAGAAAATTTGATTTTTTCTTCAACTAGTATCAGAGCCAAGTTGTTGCTTGTAGATCTATTTTTAGATTGATCTAAAATTATTTTTTTTATGATCTATTTTTTTTTATTTTTAGATGTTACATGAGATATAATCAGATTTGAAATAAAAAATTACATGTTTTAAAATTAGATATTTGATATATACAATGCATGTTCTAGTCTAGATCTATAGTTCTATATGATGGTAGTCATTCAATATGTTTTAGATTAGATTTGATTTAATTTTTTATGATTTCATCATTTAAGTTTTAGATGTTACGTTAGATGTAATCAGATCTAAAATATAAGATCGAATTTAAAATTTTGATATATATGATATAGACAGTGCACATCTAGACTAGATCTGTAGTTTTAATGTCATGGTCTAGATCAAAATTATTTTGAAATATTCATTTAATTTTTCATAGATTATATGATTTAATTAGTTAAATTTTTGATATTATATGTGATATATTTAGATCTGAAAGCATGAGATGCATTTAAAATTTTATATGTATGACATATGCAATGCATGTCTAGACTAGTTTCATAGATCTATGTCATGAATAGTCTAGATTAAAATTTTTTTATGATGAGATCATTTAAAATTTTATTTTTAGATATTACATCAGATGTAAGTAGATCTAAAATATAAATTTAAATGTTAAATTTGATACATTAGATGTATGCAAAACATATATAGATTAGATCTTAAATCATATAATAGTTATATGCTTTAGATCTAATAGTTTTGTAGTATAGTTCATATTTTTAATTAAGGCATTCTCCTTGGTCATCTGATCATAACAATAAGAAGGGTTTAAAGGCTCTCTCTTCCTATTCGATGGGATGCTCTTATAGCATGTAGGGGTGCTCGCATTTGTCCTTAATCAGAAATTGAAAACTTACTTTTCTATAAAATCCTAGATCCTAAAACCCTAGGATTCTTTATACATATTTTGTTATTGAACCCTAGACTGAATTAAGAATTAAGTTTATAAAATTAATTAGATCTAAAAATTATGAATTTTTAGATCTAAGATACCTTCATAAAACATGGGTTCAGGTGTGGATAGCTCAATTAGATCTAGTGGTTGATCAAACCAAATCAAGAGTTGGTTAGGTGGGATCAAGAGTGCTTAAATTTAATCAGCCTAATAGGATTAAGTCTTGATCAAGATTGACTCACAGTCTTATGTGGTCGATCAAGTTAAGACCTAATTTGGCTCCGTAGTTCGAGCTTGGATTGTAGGCTAACCCGATCAATTTTGGTTAGACAAGTTGGTGTCTAAGGTAAGTATGGTAGATACGATCAGTGATCTTTAATTGGAAGCTAATCAATCTGAATGCATTCACAATGAGTTAATAGCATATTCCTCCCACTGATCTCACTTACCTGACCAATTGAGTCGATCCAGTTCTGATTTGAGATGGCTAACAATTCGAGCTAACCCATGCCACTAGATTAGTCATAAATGTTATGACTAGTTGAGTTTAAGAGATCAAATTAAATCTTCTTAAAAAAATATTAAGTCTTAGGTCTTCCATCATTATAGATGTGCGAGCCCTTTCCAAGATTGATTATTCTCAATTGGTTACAGTGGTTCAATTGCACCAAAAAGACATAACCATATCTATTAGGCATTGAATGCTATGAGTTGGAGGATGGATTGAGCTTAATATTTCGAATACGATGAGGAATCCAATCAAAAGTTCAATTCATACAAATGGTGGGTCTGACTTAACTAAGGAGTGAAGTAATATTCTGGGCCTAGTGAGCTTCATGAATTAGAGATCAAGTTTGGGTGCACCATGTTTAGAGAAACATTAGGCAAGAGTTGTCCATTCATCGGTTGACCCATCATCAATAATTGTTAGGTGAGGTGGTAAGCCAGTTGATGGAACCATACCATCACTAGAAATCAATGATCGTGAAGATTTTTTGCATCTCTATCAAGGAAGTATAGGGATTCGAGAAAATAGTGGAAACCTAATTTATTTAAAAATAAAATTTCTAAATAAATTAGTTGAGTCAAATTACAAGTCTAACTAGAAACTTTGACTCTCTATAACAAAATGTCTGTGTCAAACCTCCTAGCTCGAATCCTAAATACCCACAAGTTGACTAGACCAATTTACAAGTATTGGCTAAAGAACTACAAAATTATTTTGGATTCGAAAAAGTTGACCCATGTATTGGACTAGGACCAACCTCACTTTACTAGCACGTCTGACCGCGTATCAGAGAGCGTCATATAAAAAGTGGTCGGACAATGATAATAAAGTTGGTGCTACATGTTGGGCTCAATATTAGATGAGCTGCAGCACCAACATGAAGACATTAGGACTGCTCGCCAAATGTTGGCGTACCTGCAAGAGTTGTTTGGTGATCAGAGTCGTGTAGCACGTTATCAAGTCTCTAGGAGACTATTTAAGATGCAGATGTGTGATGGACGGTCGATCCAAGATCATTGCTTGATGATGATCAAGGATCTAGAAGAGCTTGAGAAGCTCAATGTCTTGATGGACAAGGATTTATAGATTGATGTGATCCTGAAATCCTTGAATGATTCATATGGAAGTTTATCATAAACTTCGATATGAATAAGCTCCAATGCACCTTGGTCAAGTTAATGAATATGCTGGTTACTGTTGAGCAAAATTTGGATAGTTCAAAGGACTCAATTCTGGCTTTGGAGAGGACTTCTTCAAAGAGAAAGTCTTTTGGACCAAAGAAGAAGTCTGCAAAAAAGTAGAAAACATAAGAAAAAAGAAGGACGAGTTGAAGAAGAAGACCACGGAGAAGGAAAAGTATTTTCATTGCAACTCCAGTGGTCATTGGAAGCAGAACTATCCTATATGCCTGGCCAGCCTAAAGAACAAGAAGGAAGGAGGACCAAAATAGTCTAGAGATAGTATTAATGAAAGGTATCTGTGCCACCTTAGGCTAGGTCATATAGCTAAAGATAGAATTAACAAATTGGAGAAATCCAAACTAATGAATCCATTAACTTTCAAGTCATATCCGATTTGTAAATCAGGCCTTCAAGGCAAAATAACCAAGCTCTCTTTTGTAAGACATGGAGAAAGGGCCACAACCTACTTGTCCTGGTACATATAGATGTGTGCAGTCCATTCAATGTACTGACTAGAGGGAATTATGCCTATTTTATTATATTTACCGATAATATATCTCGATATGGGTATGTGTACTTAATGCGATACAAGTCTGAAGCCTTTGAAAAGTTTGAGGAGTTCAGACATAAAGTAGAAAAGTAAATTGGAAAGCCCATTAAGGTTCTTCAATTAGATCGAGGAGGTGCTACCTTAGTTGGGAATTTTTAGACTATTTTAAGAAAAATGGCATAGTCTCATAATGGATTCCGTCTGAAACACCTTAAATTAATGGGGTTTTAGAATGGAGAAACTAGACCATATTAGATATAGTCCGATCCATGATGAGCTTCATGGACCTTCCTGAGTTTCTTTAGGGTCATAGTTTAATGACAACTATCTAATTACTAAATAGGGTTCCATCTAAAATTGTTTTTGCCACTGCATATGAGATATGGCATGATAAAAAGTCAAGTCTAAGTCATCTCAAAATTGGGGTTATCCGATGATGGACAAGTTAGAATCTAGGTTCCTTAAAGCTAGGTTTATTGGATATCCTAAAGAGTTATTAGGAAATTACTTCTATCTTCCAGAAGACTACAATCTGACTATGGATTGACACATCATTTTTCTTAAAAATAGTTTGTTCAAGATAGTGGCATCGGAAGATAGATTAAGCTCGAGGAGAAAGTCTCCAAAGAGCAAAGAGCCAAGGAACCTGAGGAATCTAGTTAGTTTGAGTTGATTCATAATTCACTACCTCCTCTTCCTCGTAGGTCAAACAAAATTTTCCGTCCTCCTAAAGGTACTTAGATACTATTTTAGAGGATGTAGAGAAAATATTTCTCACGAAAAATAGGATTCATGATGATGATCCCAGAACCTATGATGAGAAGATATTAGATATCGACTCCAAGAATTGGTTAGAGGTAATGAAATCAAAGATTGACTTGATGTGCTCCAACCAAATCTGGATCTTGGTAGATCCACCTAAAGGTATAGTACCTATTGGATGAAAATAGATCTTCAAGAGAAAGATAGGTGCAGATGGAATGTAAAGACATTCAAGGCTTGGCTAGTGGTAAAAGGGTATCGGGATACCTTCTCGTTAGTGGCCATTCATCCATACATTGCTTGCCATTGTAGTATATTTTAATTACGAAATATGCAAGATGAATGTGATAATGGAGTTCATAAATGGATATCTTAAGGAAGATATTTATGGAATAGCCATTTGTTTTCACATCTAGTGATGGTGATCACAAAGGTCTGCAAGCTGCAAAGGTCTATCTATGGAGTTAAACAAGCATCTTGGAGTTGGAATGCTTGATGTAATCAAATCATTTGATTTAATCAAGAATGAGAAGAAATCAAGTGTGTTTAGGAAGATCAGTGGGAGCGATGTTGTCTTTCTCGTATTGTATGTGAATGACATCCTTCTGATTGAGAATGATATTCCTATGCTGACGTAGGTCAAAGCATGGTTATCCAAGAAATTTTCTATGAAAGACCTAGGTAAGGCATCCCACATTTTGGGGTTTAAGGTCTGTAAGGATAGACTGAAGAGGATGTTGGGTCTCTCATATAGAAGAGGTATTGAAGAGGTTTAGCATGGTGAACTCTAGATCTAGGGCTATGTAGACTTAGACTTTATGTCTAATATAAATGATCGAAAGTCGACATCTAAAAGTTTGTTCTTGTGTAATGGTGGTACTGAAAGTTGAAAGAGTTCCAAGAAGATGGTTTCACCTCATCCATGATTACCTCGAGAAAAAACATGTCGAGGTTAAGAGAGTCAACTCCGTAGACAATGTGGTTGATCCATTGATGAAGCCTTTAGGTCTGCAGAAGATCCAAGCCCACCTTGAGAAGATGAAACTTAGATTTATTGCCAATTGGCTTTAGATCAAGTAAGAGCTTGTTAGATGTGTACCCTAGAAGCTAGATTGGCCGATACTTGTTAAATATTTTTCAGGAGCATTTTCATAATTTTAATTTAAAATTTATTAAAAGGTTATTTACTCTATCACATTGTGTATTAAAGTGTCTATGATACATCCATTAAGTTAATAGTCATGATAACATATATTCTTAAGAGTTGAGAATTTAAGGCATGTGTTATCATAATTAACTCATAAACTACTTCTGATCATAGGATCATCATGAGGATGGTGATCAATCCAAAAGATCGATGTATGATCATTTCTTTAGGATAGATGAGTTTTGAGTCTATGGTGCAGAGACACTAGAGTGAGAGTATAGGTACTTATTGAGAACAAGAGCACTGAGCGTGACAACCTCGAGTAGTCATAAGGGAGTCTACCTTCTTGTTGATGATTAGCTCGATGATGCAGTCGTGTGTCTAGTTCTTTGATCTGAGATATATCGATAGTTCACCTTGAGGGTGTTATAGTTAGACTACACCATAACTCAATCTCCTAGCCATTCGAAATCCTAAGGTGTATGTTGGCTATAGCATGTTCATTGGAGGAATTAGATTGCACCAAGATGGGATCTATTAACCTCGATAGAGGAGTGGTCTTATGATGATCATGAGATCAAATCCTAAAACTCATGGCCATAGTAGTATGAAATAATAGAAAGGAGTTTCTATTAGTATTTCACATCAAACTTGAATCGAATGATTCATTCATATGATGGGTGTTGGATTTGACAAGTTCATCTTAACCCTAATTCCATTGGAGCTCATGATAGAAGAACTCAATCACACAAATAGCTGCACCAAAAGATTTGCTATTTGGTTCTAATAGGTTGCCGCCATATACTACTAGGTGTTACTGGTGGATTTTGGGATCAATTAGAATTGTCTTGATGATCGATAATTCTAATTGGATGAATCGAAAGAGTTCTGGTCCATCGAAAGGTATTTCGATGATATCAATGATGGAGATCATGACATGTCCTATTATCATATAGAACTGAATCTAACTAGATCACACAAATAAGAATTTAGATATGGATGTCATCAATTGAACTAATCCTGTTTGATTGATTTGGATTAGATCCAATAGGTTCAAGAAAATCATGCTATCACACGATTAAGCCTAATATACTCCTATCATCTTTCTAGTTCATCTTGACTGAACCAAATTAAATTTGGCTCATCCAAAAGTCTTGTATGGCTCTATCCTAGTATGATTGGAACTTGTCCAAATTAGAAAAGTCTTGTTCTAACCTGATCTTGGCTTATCCTAATCCATTGGATGGAAATCGGACAAGATCTACTAATTTTTGGAACTATGTGGACAAGGTTCATCTGAAAACATTGTAGAAATTTATCTTAATCTGACTAAACCTTGTCTTGGCCTGATCAAGGCTTGTCCTAAATTTCATAAGATGGAAATAAGACAAAGGTTGTCTTTTTCAGATTAGGGCTTATCCTAAAATGATGAGATGAAATTTAGACAAGCCTCTCCCAAAAATTTTAGATGAATTTTTTTTATCTGACTGGACTGAGTCTTGGCCTGATCAAGGCTTGTTCTAACTCAATTAGGACTTGACATAAATCTATTGGATGAGACTTGAAAAGGTTTCATCCTAAATCTCATAAGATGGGAATCGGACAAGGGTCAAATGTTGACCCAGGAATTAAAGGATTGGTGTGTGCCCCATAGAAATTCTCTTGGGATGCGCACCCCCTTAGGATTTTCATGAAGGAGAGAAGGCCACATCCCCTCTTGGACGTGCATCCTATATGGATAAGAGAAAGCGCCCATTCAAATCAGTTTTGACTAGTCAAAACATTTGAATTTGATTCAAATATCTAGGAAGATAAGAGTTTGCACCATCTACTCACCTTATCCTTTATTCCATGCCATATTTCTAAGTTTTGTGCAATAAAATATAGAAAAAAAAATGGTGTGGGGTGTGGAGATCAATGAAAAGTCCTTCTACATGTTAAACTTTGACCTATTCAAAGTTATATGCGAAGGGACTCTTGACTAGGTCTATAAATAAGATCCTGCGCAAACTATTTGTGCATGAAATGTTCTACGATGAAGCCTGGCTAAAATCTCCATCTCTACACCTCCCTCATCTAATCCTCTCCCGCTTCTCCACTTTCAAGAGTTGGGCAGAATCTATGAGCAAAAATCAAGTTTCGTTGATGTGAAGATCAGCATGAGATGATGGTGTTCGTGAGATGAATGCGCAACCTTCAAAGTTTGATTTGAAAGCTCTACAGAAAGACACCAAATCTAATCTTTGGAGATCAGATCCAGAAGGAGGAGACTTATAGATCTGACCTGAGTGAATACCAATAGAGGTCGGATGCTTGTGCGGCTTAATAAGAATCTCGAATCAATCGTTAGATCATCGCAATGGGTAAATGATTTATCCAATTAGGTGATATTAAATATCACTATTTTTTTTATTTTATTTATAAATTTTAGATCAATTTAATAAAATCTAAAAACTCTCAGATCTAATCAGATCATAAAAAAAAATTTTAAATTATGTTGCTACAAATCTGATCCAATCAGATGCATCCTGCGATAAGAAAATCCAATTTTTTCTTTACATGGTACTAGAATGAGCCGTATATATTAGCAACTTAAGCAAAACAAGTTATATATTTAAAGGATCTAAAATATCAAGGTGATTGTCATGTCGTACAAAGAATAATATCTAGAGGTGTATATGATATGCTAACCCAACTAGAGATGGATGATAATTCATATCTACATAAGGAGAAAGCTTTTCAAGAGGAAGAACAAACATTGATCAAGCACCTTGTTGATGAAGAACTTATGATAGCTCCTTTAAATAGGGCTAATCTACCATCCAATGAAGTTAAAGCTGATTTTGTATTTAATCTTGATGATTTGGAGGATGACGATCGGTTCATAAATGACAATGAGATAAAAAATGATACATTAATCAATTATTGTGATTCAAAGAAGGATTTAGAAATTGAGGAGGATATGGATATTGATAAGTAGATCTATATTCCATATTGAATCTTTTCTTGCAATAATAATATGTAATATAATTTTATTCATTAGCATTTATATTTTTTACTATTATTATTATATTCATTTATATGTCAAGTTAATTATATGCATAGTTTAAGTATTGCAGGTATGGTGCCAAGAGAAAGACGACGATGTTCGAGTTTCCATGCTACCCTTGAGCCTTCCCCCATTTCCACTGCTGCACCATCGAAGTCACCAAAGGGCCTTGTAAAGGTGAGTCCAAGTGAGGCAAGCTCGAGTGAGGCAAGCCTGATTGGTATTTTAATATTTTTTATATTATAAATTTTAATTTTAATTTATCTATTAGGTTTATGCATGGCTATCATACTAATAATTTATTTATTTTTTTAGGCCATTCTCTGATGGTGGTAAGGTGAGGATGAGGTTCATTGAAGAATCTTGCCCTTGGGCATTGGAGATGCGAGCACGAGGGACAGTATCTCCACATCGAAATTCCGCTAGGCTATACCAGGCCTATTAGGGGATGATGCGAGCCATGGCGGATTGAGCCAGGCATCATCTACCATAGCTTTTTCCTAACGACACTCTTCTATTGGCGGGTCCCAGAGGGAGATCTTCTATAGCCACTTACAGATATAATAATATTTATTTAAATATTTAATTAGCATCATATTCTTATAATATTTATTATTGGTATGCTATATTTGATATTATTGATTTTGAGCATGATCGCGTGTGGCAAGCTATAGATGATCATCTATGCTCGCATTTCAAGAAGTACTAGCATCGCATTCATTATCATCGGTATGCTGTAGTGCATGATCATGGGATGGAGTAGTGCGACAGTGGCCATATGACAGCACCAATATCAAGAACTGGGCTATCATATCCCACACGTACGAGGATCTGGTATATTAGGTAACTTTTTTATTTAGAATTTAATAATTAAATTACTTATTTTTAAATTTAGTTACTAATTTGACTGTTAACTGTGCAGGATCGATGTGCCAAAAATGCTATAAATCAGGCGAGACAGACAGTCTCGCATTGTAGGGGTTCAAGGCTATTCGCTCGCCATATGGAGTAGATGATAAGTAATTTTTATTTATCATATTTTAATTTTTTAATGATTTAAAATTTTTTACTAATTATTCTTAAATTGTAAAGAAATGTAGAGAGTAGTGAGCTTCCTGGTAGGATCGAGATCTATAAGCGGATCCATCAGTGATGGTCAGGGGATTGGATGGCCGAAAGCCAAGAGCTTTATGCAAATTTTTTCAACTATTTTTTTATTGATATTTTAATTTTTAGTATAAATTTAGAATAGCTATAAATTTAATTTTTATGATCATATGATAGACATTAGATCCTAGCCTACCCTAGAGGGCTCGACTGCATCCATAGATGACGAGATCTATGATCAAGAGCTTGGTACGAGATCCTATTATGTTAAGAGGCTAGGACATGGGATCAGTGCTCCTATATCTTCATATTCGTCCAAGGCTAACATCCATGCTGCCTGTGATGTCTGGCTGATGGAGATACAGAGATAGACTGCTGAGGATTGACAGTGGACTGTTGAGTTGACTGCACATATCGATAAGTACTAACTATTTTAGATGCAGAGGATGGAGTGGATGGCATAGATGGAGTAGATGATGTAGCAGCATGCCGATCTGAGCTCCTCTAAGTACTCCCCTTCTTTGGCCTATTCTCCTTCTCTAGATACTATCGATGCTTGATGGACGATGGTCTATTTTTATTTTTATTTTGGATCTTTTGTAATTATAAAAAATACTTTCTATAATTATACTTTTATATAATAAAATGATAAAATTTATTTATAGATTTATTTTATAGATTTTTTATTTTAAATTTATAAATTATAAATATAAATATTAAAAATATAAATAATAAAATATATTTATTTATATTTTTTTAAAAAAAATAATTTGTAATGTAATTATTTATGATGAAATATTTTTATCATAAATATTTTATTATTTATGATGAAAAAATCTATCATAAATAAAAAATTATTTATGATGAAATAATTCATCGTAAATAAAAAATATTTATGATAGAAATATTTCCATCATAAATAATTTTTTTTTGTGAAAGGATTCTATTGCAAATAATTGATTATTTGTGATGAAATATTTTCCATCACAAATAATTTTTTATTTATGATGAAATATTTTTCATCAAAAAAATGATTATTTATGATGCAAAATTTTAGCTTTTCATCATAAATATTTTCATCGCAAATAATTTATTGAACAAAAGAAAATTTTTAAAAAAAAATTTCTTCTTAAAAAGAAATTATTAGAGATGAAAATTAAATTTTATCATTGATTATTATCTACGATCCCATTTTTTGCGATGAAGAATTAGCGATGCAATTTCTATTGTTAATAATTATTAGTGATGGAAATTAATTATTTATGATAAATTTTTTGCATCGTAAAAAATTAATTTTGTTGTAGTGCAAATAACTCTTTTCTGGTCTAATGTGAAGCTAAAATTATCATTTGGTTTCACCACCTTCCCATCAAGTAACTCATAGAACTCCCAAATCTTGCCACCTATAATAGTAGTTCAAGTCCATTCTTGCTTTAACATTGTCTTTTATTTTATTTTTTACATCCATAATAGTATTAAGAACATTGTCAAACATATTTTTTTCTATGTGCATGACATCTAAGTTATATTGGATTAAATTTATTTTTTAATATAGTAATTTCTAGAATATACTCTATTTCGTCCAATTATGACTTTCTCCATATCCATAAAATTTACATGGACTTATTTCAATTATTATGGGATATCCACGAACTTTTTTCCATACTTGGTCTCCTATTAATCTGAGAGGTGGTTTTGATCTATCAACTTTATTTTTTTGGAAGGCATCCTTATTTCTTTTGAACACATGATCAAAAGGCAAGAACTGACAATAACAAACAAACCATATATTTTTACCCCTATGCTCGAAGCAGAAAGCCTTCATTCTCTCCATACAATAAGGACATGCTAATTTTTCAATTGTTCTCCATCCCGACAACATGCCATATGCTTGAAAATCATTGATTGTCCATATTAGAATAGCCCTCATAAGAAAATTTTACTTTTTAAAAATGTCATAAGTAACTACCCCCTCATTCTATAAAACTTTTAATTCATTTATCAATGGTTGCAAATACACATCTATCATCATCTTCGGATTATGCAGTCTAGGAATGAGCAAGGTTAAAAATATATATAGAGCGATCATATACATATAAGGAGGCAGATTGTAAGGTGTAATAATTACTGGCCAATAGGAGTATGGTGATGCAAATAGACTATATGGAGTAATGCCATCAGCACATAAGCCAAGTCTCACATTTCTTGGCTATAATGCAAATTCAAGATATGTATGATCAAAATATTTTCATGCTTCTGCATCTAATGGATGGCACAAAACATCCTTTTCTGTCTATTCTCATAATGCCATCTCATGTGTTTAGCTGATCTGTTCAAGGCATAAAGCCTCTTAAGTCTGTGGATGAATGAAAAATAATGCATCCTCTTGTAAAGTACTTGTCCATGATTCCCACTTCCCATCCTACTTGGTTTGTATCGAGGATGACCATAAAATTTGTAATCAGTTAAAGACTCATCATCTTCATAATACATCATACATCCATTGAAACAACAGTCTATTTTTTTAGTAGATAGGCCAAGCTTCGATGCTAGCTTCTTTGTCTTATAAAAGTCGGGAGGTATTAGGTTACTAGAAGGGCTTATCTCTTTCATAAGCCCCACAAATTGATTAAAACAATGTTGAGACATATTGTTATCAGATTTGATGCCATAATTCTAACCATAATGACAACTTTGAGTGATTAGTACACCTAGCCACAATGGTTGTTATGCTGCATGCAGCATCTCGTAAAACCTTTTAGGCTCCATATTTGGAGTCTCCTTCATGAGCATCCCTATTCTGATGAGCATCCGCATTGCTATTATAAACATCTTCAAAATTTGGCCCAGTAGCATAAAAAATCATGGCTTCATATTTACTAGTTTGCTCATTATTGTGTAAGGATTGATGGTGCTCCCAAGCCTTGAGCGGCCACGGAAGGAGCAAGGGTGTTTGCTCCGAGGATTCCAAGAGCTTGGTTGGTGCTTTGGATACCTGGGATTCAAGATGGAGCAAAAAATCAAAGACGAAGAATCAAGACTGCAGAGAAGAGCTTTTCTATAGATTAGCCATCTCAGTTTAAAATTAGGTTGGCTAAGTCTTAAAGGACAAGCCAAATAGAGAGGAATGCATTTGGAACTGCAGTATGGCACGCAACTGGATCGGCTCAATTTTTAAGACTACAAAGAAGAGCTTTTCTATAGGTTAGCTGACTCAGATTGAAATTAGATCGGCTAAGTCTTAGAGGATAGATCAACAGAGAGGAATGCATTTGGGACTGCAGCATGGCACGCAACTAGGTTAGCTCAATCTAAAATTGAGCAGACCCCATCTCAGATTAGTCAGCTCAGTGCTGAGACTAAGTCAGCTCAGTCTGCGGTAGAGTTATGCATGGGTTCTGTTTGGGCTAGGATAGAGACTTATCCTAGGGATCTTAAGGCCTAGTTCAAGAGGTCTTAAGGAGGCTAATTCATGTATGGATCGGGTCTAGATCCAGGAGATGAGAGCATGGGAGGCATGGACGTACATGCGCTCGATGAGTGCTTTCAGGTATTGGGTTAGCCGAAAAATTTTTTGGTCGGGCCTAATGGCTATGTATAAATACATAGGTTGTATTAGGATTTTGTGAATATTGTGAAATATAGATCTTTTTTTTCTCAACTCTCTCTTCTTCTCTTCTCTCTAGAGTTGTCATCCCAAGATTCTTGAAGAAGCCCTAGAGAGGAGGGCATCTCCCTCAAGCCCAAGGAGGGAAGCGCCCCATCACAAATCCAGGTGCAGGATCAGTGGTTTGCTACCCATAGAGAACATCACAGGTTTCTTCAGATCTGTGCTAAAGATCAGGGGCTTTCGCAACATGGTATCGGGGCTTGTGATGCTAAGGATGATTGATGTTCGTGTGATACCATAATTTCTTCAATTGGTATCAGAGTGAGATGATGCCAATTGATGGGCAAACATTTGGTATCAGAGCCTGATGGTGCATGGAAGAGAAGAAAAAGTTGTACAAGGTGAAATCAAAAATCTGCATAAGGATTCCATGGTATATCTCAGCTTTATTTTTGTTATTACTGTGGTTTGGCCAATTGGAAGCAGTGGGTTAAAGGTGGAGGTTGAGAGAATTAATGGGAAGGGATTTTTTTGGGATGGAAGGATTGGATGCATGATTTGCTGATCAGTCTTGGTGGAAAGGCTAGGATGTATGATGGTAATATGATAGGTAGGGAGCGCTGGAGTGCTGCTGTAGCATTTTTCTGAAGATGTGAGGTTGAGAAAGGCTCGATGATGTAGCAGCCAAGGGAGGTATCTCAGTAGAGAGCATCAGGATTCTCTAGGAAGATGGACAGTGTGGGGCTATTAAAGAGAATTTTTCCAAAAGGTAATGATCGAAGGAAGGCTGAAGAAGCGACTATACGTCCTTCGATGTTTGGAAGGTGGAAAAGTAGTCGAGGGTGCATTCAATAGTTCAACCAGAGCATGGATTTGCGAAGCCTTGGAGATGATGGAGATAGATGATCCATGGAGGTCCAACAGGTTAGGATTGGATGGCTGTAGAGTGGTGCAGAGACAAGACTAGGGAGTGCTGGAGTGCTGCAGTAGTGCTTCCCTAGAGGCATGGGGCTGAGAGAGGCTCGATAGTGCAGTAGTCGAGGGAGGTATCTCAATAGATGGTGTCAGAGGCATCTCAAGAAGATCGGGTGCTAGTCTCAGGGAGAGCCAGAAGGTCTCAGGGAGCGTCAAGGGCATCAAGTAGTAAGAAGTATCATGGATTAGATTTTTTCTATAGGTGAATCAGGAAGAGTCATGGTTTAGATGGAGGATGGTTCTCCAAGCATAACTAAAGCAATGGCTGGTGTAGGGATAGAAGAGAAGGACTAGGGTGAATTTTTTTTGGATTCAGTTGCTGGATTCAGAAGAGTTGGATGGGCTCATGGGTTTCGGAGGTGTCCATAGGTTGTGGAGGTATCCGAGATGGCTTCGAAGGAGTCCATAGAGTGTAGAGGATTCGAAGGGATAGCAATAGTGTTTGAGATAAAGTGGCAAGCTCAGCAGTGCAACATTGAGTGGTTGGCCTTGAGGGACTCGATGACAGAGTCGACTTTTATGGCATCAGGTGGACTTCGAATATAGGTGGAGCTCTATAGTGGTGGCTTCACAAGTGGAGAAAAAATTTGACATGAGTTCAGAATTGAGGGTCAGTGCCGGTGATGCACCATTCCTGATGGAGCAGCATGTGCAGATGGATAGGCATAGCTCTGAGGAGATCATGTCAGATGGTATGGCATATGCTAGTGTAGAAATGCTGTAGGTTCTCCAGAAAAATCTAGAAAAAATGATGCAGCTACTAAGCAGAAGGAATCCAACAATTCTAGAATGGTACCAAGAAGAAAGCACGGGTCTTCAATGGTGGAGGTGGTCATCTTAAAAACCTCAAAAGGTGTACAACAGTTGAAGAGAATTGGTGGAGGTGATGTTTGCACAAGTGCTATCAAGGTGTGCATCGACAGCGGGATCATGCAGGAGTGCATTGCTAAGGGGTTTGCCAAGGCTTGGGATACCAAGGTGGAGATTGTTAGGATTGATGGTGCTCCCAAGCCTTGGAAGGCCACGGAAGGAGCCAGGGTGTTGGCTCTGAAGATTCTAGGGGCTTGGTTGGTGCTTCGGATACTTGAGATTCAAGATGAAGCAAGAAACCAAAGTCGAAAAATTAAGACTACGGAGAAGAGCTTTTCTGTAGGTTAGCGGCTTAGTTTGAAACTGGATCAGTTAAGTCTCAGAGGATAGGCCAAACAGAAAGGAATGCATTCAGGACTATAGCATGGCATGCAACTGGATCGGCTCAGTTTTAACTGTAGCATGGCACACAACTGGGTTGGCTCAGTTTTGGGACTATAGCATGGCATGCAACTGGATCGGCTCAGTTTTAACTATAGCATGGCACACAACTGGGTCGGCTCAGTTTCAAGTTAGCCGACTCAGTGTCGAGACTGAACCAGCTCAGTCTGCGAGCAGAGTTATGCATGGATTTTTTTTAGGCTAGGATAAAGACTTATCCTAAGGGTCTTAAGGCCTAGTTCAAGAGGTCTTAGGGGGATACTCATATATGGATCGAATCTAAATCCAGGGGATGAGAGCATGGGAGACATGGGTGTATATAGATTCGATGAGTGCTTTCATGTATTGAGTTAGCCAGAAAGTCTTTTGGTCGGGCCTAATGGCTATGTATAAATACATAGGTTGTATTAGGATTTTATGAATGCTGTGAAATACAGATCTTTTCTCACTCAACTCTCTCTTCTTCTCTTCTTTCTAGAGTTGTCGCCCTAGGGTTCTTGAAGAAGCCCTAGAGAGGAGAGGCATCTCCCTCAAGCCTAAGGAGGAAGGCACCCCATCATAGATCTAGGTGGAGGATCAGTGGTTTGCTGCCCATAGAGAATGTCACAGGTTTCTTCAGGTCTATGCTAAAGATCAGGGGCTTCTGCAATATGGTATCGGAGCTTGTAATGCCAAGGATGATTGGCATTCGAGCGATGCCATGGTTCCTTCAATTGGTATCAGAGCGAGGTGATACCAGTTGGTGGGCAAACATATTGCCCAATTGAATACAACTAGAAGCACTAAATTGATCAGTACTTGAACCAACAAACTGCATTTGATCAACACCATTATTCACAATTGATTCATATTCCTCGTGTTATGTCCAATACTAATATTCAAGTTTAAAACTTTTTTTTTGAAGATATACATTCACTTCCGTAGTTTTGCACTTGAAACAAGAACACCAAATTTTTTCCTTAAAAATATAGGTTGTCAACATGCAAAGTGAAGAAACCATTCTACCTCCATTAGAAACTCATCTGTATAACCCTTTCAGTCTAACAAAAGTCTGTTATACATCTAATTATGATAATCATGAATGTCCATAGTGTAGGATTTGGTGTACAGGGCGAAAGCATGGATTTCAAAGTGAATACTATGAAATCATAAAATCAAACCCTAACCCAAGGACCATCTTATTAAGATTTAAATCATATAACATGCATTTATGATATAACATAGGTATAGGAACATACCTCTGATCTCTAAACCTTAATTCAACCCTGATCGCCGACATCAATTCACCAGGGTTTCCAATAGGTGCTCATGTATTCACCCTCCAATGTTGATCCATACGGGAACTTGATCAAGCCACTAGCATCTCTGATTAATCCAATTAAAATTCTTATAATAAGAACTTTAATTTATTTGGACAGAACCTCCTCTTTCCTTTTGTTG
Organism: Cocos nucifera; assembly: GCA_006176705.1. Classification (NCBI taxonomy): domain Eukaryota; kingdom Viridiplantae; phylum Streptophyta; class Magnoliopsida; order Arecales; family Arecaceae; genus Cocos; species Cocos nucifera. The sequence continues at coordinate 227,436 of QRFJ01001023.1, read as the reverse complement.
TCTTCCTCCTAGCCTATCCTTTCCTTACTTTCTATTCTTCTTGTCTTCCTTTATTCTCTTCCTAAGCCCTTGTTCTAAAGTAGACCTCTTGTCCCTATTAGGACTTTATCTTAATAAGGAAAGAAAGAGAGAAACTGGACAATTATGGAGAGATTGTTAGAAAGAAAGAAGGAACTCTGAATGCCTTGGACTCTCGGAGCACTCTCCTATTTATAATTCATGTAGGGGTGTCTCCACAAATTTCTCATGCCCATTCACTGGGCTTATCTCATACCCCATTAAAAATATCATGCCCTATCTAAAAAAAAAGCCACGTGGATTTCATAGAATTAATTCAAAGAGGTGCGTTATTACAGAAGGACTCTTCGGACTAATTCTACATGGTTTTCACGAAAAGTCATGTAACTTCAATAAGTGGCACCAATTAACCAATGGTTTGGATCAAATGAAGAGGTCATCCATTGGCCTAAATGTTGTGCATCATACCAGATCATGGCATTGAAATATTCAAGGCATGGAATGGGTCAAAGTCCCAAGTGCCTTGGACTCTCCAAGAGGCGCCATTCAAATGGGACGGCTAGGAGCCTTATCTTATCCAGTTTCCTCATAAAATACCAAAATGTTTAAGACTCGGAAGGACTCTTAGGTGCCTTGTTTCAAATCTGAAACAACGTAACATAAGTTATGTATAATAAAAATTGGATAAGACAACAAAGAGTGGGTGGCAACCAAACAATGCGCCAAGTGTCCCTGGTGCATAAAACATCTCCCCATGCACAAGAGAGAGACTCTCTAGCACATGTGACTCTGGTATGTGATGCCCAATATCAAGCCCAATCAGCCAAGATTAATCCCAATTAGGAACGAAATTTTATTTGGATTAAATTGGATCAAATTAGCCCAAATTGGAATCCGATTCAAATCCAATTCGAATCTTGGTACTAGGGTTTGCAACATATGCTAGCATGTTCAACCTACAAACTTGATCTAATCCAATTAGACCCTTGATCAATTTTTTTTGTGTGTGATCCATTGGATTCCACATCTAGCCAGTAGTGGGTCCGAATGTGATTTGACCTAATCTAGTTAGAACTCAACCAAACCAATTTAGGTCAAATCGAGCTGATCTGATTTGATCAATTAGAACATCTTCTAATTAATGATCAAATTAAACTCTTTAATTCGATCGAACCCACAAGACAACATTAATATCTAGCAACGTATCATGTTTACCTAAAAGATATAGAATTCTTTTGATAGAAATATCAAAAATATCCTTCAGTAAAAAGTTACCATGCAATAGGATCCTTCAATCACCTTGCATCCTAATTATGACTCTGGGTATGAAAAAATATCAAACCCTATATCATATTCATATTTCTCTCAATCATATGATGATGATTTGATTAATGAAATATTAAAAATCATTTATAATTTTTATTATGCTTTGATCAATGTCTTCCTGAACCATCTTTGATTGAAGCAAATAGGACGTGATCTCCTCTTACTAGGAGTGATTGATTTCATGTTGACCTACTCACAACCTCCATATGCAATCCACCATATCCAAAATACTCCATACATGACTGAGTCATAAATGAGTATGAACCAAAATATAGATTCATGTATACAAGATTCTATGGTAGTCTCAGGTCAAAGGATTACATGCACAACTCCCACTATGAGAACCATTTATTGACATGTAGATAAGACTCCATTAGATGTTCTCAAGTTGGATCAATTCAGTGAACTCATTCTCTAATGAGTATCTACATTCTTGTATTAGTGTCATACACAAGTGATTGTGAGATCAATCACTCTCTCCATCGAGCATACAAGGGATGTGCCAGTCTTAACGAAAATATTGATCTCCAACTTAATATTTCATCGATCAAAAATATTTTAAATTAGGATTTCAAGATTTTAGATCTTACTGGTATGATCTCATCATAATCCTAAAATCATAGTCCTAATTTATGAGATTTATCATAATCTTAAAAATAAATAATTAAGATGCAGCATATGATGAAATAAATGTCTTTATTGATTTAAAAATGTCATTGCATGAGTTTGGAAGACAAAAGAATGGCCTATCAAAAAACATATTTTAATTGGCTTGTTAGGCATATTCCTTTCAATCTTCCATTTGTACTAAAGCCAATCATCCTTATAGTGATCGAACTAATATTACGGTAGAGCCTTAGTGAAGGGTCTATTATGTTGTTCTTTGTATCTACTCATTCAATGATAAAATCTTGTCTCTCGATTATTTCACAAATGAGATGGAAGCATCTCAAAATATGTTTGGATTTATGATGAGACCTTGATTCCTTTGCTTGAACAATTGCTCTAGTATTATCATAATAAAGTGGTACTGGTTCTTAATCTCAGGAACAACACCCAATTTAGTGATGAACTTCTTCATCCAGACAGCTTTCTTGGCGGCTTCACTTACAACTGTGTATTCTACCTCAGTGGTTGAGTTAGGTACAATTGGTTGCTTGGTACTCTTCTAACTCACTACTCCACCATTCAGAATAAAGACATATCCTGAAATGAATTTGCTATCATCTGGATCTGATTGAAAACTAGAATCAGAATATCCTTCTAGTTTAAAATCTGATCCACCATATACTAGAAAAATATCCTCAGTCCTTCTCAAGTACTTAAGATTATTTTTCATAGCTTTCCAATGATCCTCTCCTAGCTCAACCTAAAATCTACTAGCTAGCCTAAGGCATAAGCAACATCAGGTCTCGTACATAACATGGCATACATTATTGATCCTACAGCTGAAGCATAAGAAATAAAATTTATTCTATTTCTCATTTTAGGTATGTTAGGAGACATCTTCTAAGAGAGATGTATGCCCTGACTCATGGATAAGTATCCTCTTTTACTCCCATCCATACTGAACCTTTTCAGTATTAAGTCAATGTACCTAGACTGGGATAAGCCTAGCATCCTCTTAGATCTATCTTTATAGATTTTTATTCCAAGTATATAGGATGCTTCTCCTAATTCTTTCATGAAAAACTTATTTGATAGCCATAACTTGATCGATTACAATATTAGGATATCATTCCCAATGAAGAGTATGTCATCTACATACAGAATCAAGAAAACTATGGCACTCCCACTAGTCTTCTTATACACATAAAGTTCATCCACATTCTTGATGAAACTAAACTCTTTAACTGTAACATCAAAGTGGATGTTCCAACTTCTTGAAGCTTACTTTAATCTATAAATGGATCTCTTAAGCTTGCATACTTAATTTGATTTCTCACTTGAGATAAATCCTTCTGGCTGTGATATGTAAACCTCCTCCTCAAGGAAACCTTTAAAAAAGATGGTCTTCACATCCATTTGCCATATTTCATAATCATGGTATGCTGCTATAGCGAATATAATCCAAATAGATTTGAGCATGACAATAGGTGAGAATGTTTCATCATAATCTACATCTTATTTTTGCCTAAAATTCTTAGCCACCAATCTTGCCTTATAGGTTTCAACTTGACCATCTGCTTCAATCTTTTTCTTATAGACCTATTTGCACCCAATAGGGTTCACATCCTCTAGTGCATCCACCAAAGTCCATACTTTGTTGGTATACATAGAGTCCATCTCGGATTTCATGGCAACCAGCCATTTGTCTGAGTCCTTACTCAAAACAGCTTCCGTATAGATCAAAGATTCATCATTTTCAATAACTTGGGCTTCATTATTCTCAATAATGAACCCATACCTCATAGGTGCATGTCGCACTCTATCAGACCTATTGTTACAAGTTGTGTATTCTAGTTCTTTCCTATTTATATGCTTATTTGATTGAGAAATATCTATTTATTTTTCTTGAACTTCACTAAGTTCAATATTTTTTCCATTACCTCTTTCTAGGATAAACTCTTTCTCCATGAAAGTGACATGCCTACTTACAAATACCTTTTATTCAGTAGAGTGATAGAATAGATATCCCATACTATCTCTAGGATATCCTACAAATAGATATCTACCTACCCTAGCTTCTAGCTTATTTACAAATTTTTTTTTGACAAATGCTAGACAATCCTATATCTTAAGATACCTAAGATTAGATTTCTTACCTCTTCATATCTCATATAGAGTGCAAAATACAAACTTAGAAGGTACTCTATTCAAGATGTATACTATAGTCTCTAGGACATGACCCTAGAAGAAAATAGGTGATATTATGAAGTACATCATGGACCATACCATATCCAATAAGATTTGATTTCTTCTTTCAGCTACACAATTTAATTATAGTGTATAAGAAGGAGTCCATTCAGAGAGAATCTTTTTTACTTTAAGATAGTCTATAAATTCACTGGATAAGTATTCTTCTTTTCGATCAGATCGAAGAATTTTTATACTCTTTGCAGTTTGTTTCTCGACCATACTTTGATACTCTTTGAATTTATCAAAGGCTTCAGATTTATTTTTCAAAAGATACAAATATCCAAACCTAGATAAATTATCAATGAATATTATAAAATAAGAGTATCCTCCTCTGCCTTGAGTTATCATTGGACCACATATATTTGTATGTATAAGTCTTAATAACTCACTTGTCCTTTCTCTATGTCCACTGAATAGAGTCTTGGTCATTTTACCTATGAGACATGATTCACAAGTTCCTAATGATTCATAATCATAAGGATAAAAAAAAAATTTTGTATAACTTGTTAATCCTGGTCTTACTAATATGACCAAGTCGACAATGCCAAAATAAAGTATTATTTATTTCTTCTCTCTTATACTTTCTATTTTCATCAACATGAAAATTATTATCATTCAAACATAGAGTCAAAAGACTATTGTTAAAAATGACATAGCATATTATTTTATTAGAATAATAAAATAATATTGTTAAAAATGATATAGCATATTATTTTATTTTATCGAGCAACTATTGCTCGTTACATCAAAATTATAACCTTATTTTAATAACAAGGATATAGATACAATATTTCTAATGATCTTAGACATATAATAATAATTTATCAATTCTAAGATCTTCTCAGAAGGTAACTTCAAGATATTTGTCTCTACAGCTTTCACATGGATGGACTCTCCTCCAACGTTGATAGGAATGCGATGTTGTCATGAAGATAGCATGTTCATCAGTTTAAATCCGACTTTTTTCTAAAAATTAAAAGTTATGAAGAGAGTAGTGAGTCGGGTCGAATCCATAGAGAGGTAAAGATTTAATTTTAAAATCTTTAATTTTTTTCTTATAAAAAAGAAAAGAAGGATTTTTTAAAAGAAAATTAAAGAAGAAAATAGATTTATAAATAAAAATAGAATTTAAATTATGCAAAAATAAGCTTAAAACTAAGATCTATTATTTAGATCTTAGCGACTACTTGTAATTAAAGAGCAATGAGAATAATTAATTTAAAGAGCTAGAATTGAAAAGAGCAATAAAGCTTTCTTTATTAAAATTAAAACTCAAGTGCAAAATTTAAATATAAAAACTTAAAGAAAAGAAAAGAGAAAAAAAAACTAGAAGGAGATCGTAGATCAGCATAAGCATGGAGATGGCATAGAAGACTGGCTCTTCTTCTTAGTACTATAGTTTTGGAGCAACCTTCAACCCTGAGCTTGACTTTTCTCTCACTAGATCTCTGATTTTTAGAGGCCTGGGGTCCTTTTTATAGAGCTAGGAGTGTTGGATATTTTTTCTGAAGGTAATGTGGGACTAATAGCCTTTGTAATCATCAAAATATAAAAAAATTTGAGTAAAATTTAGATTAAAATAGCTCTGATATGAATCTAATAAGTTTGATGAAATTTAGCCATTCAATAGGAATCCAACGATCTAAAAATCATCAAAATCGGATGCGTATCGGCCCAGATCAAGTTGGATTAAATTCTGACCGTCCAATCACACGTTGATGGAGGAAATCTAGCCATAAATCATGCGTCAGGAGTCCTGATCACCATCGAGAGCATTCTGGATTGTTGGATCATCATTAGTTGATTTTCTAGCCTTCGGATCATGCCAGATCGCTGATAGAATTTGAATCAAACCCAAAATTAACCACCACCATCCGATGTTGACTGCAATCAACCGTAGTCGTCCGATCGTGCAATTACTATTTTCATGGACTGCATGGATCGACCGCACCACACACCGTAACCAATCAGCACTCTTATCGCTGAGTGAAAAAAACCAAAATACCCTATGAGTCGTGATAAATTTCTGTAGACCCTTTAAGGGTCTAGGTCCGCCACGTGTCGTGCCTTGATTCGTTGGTTTCTGCTAAGCTGGCGGTCCACACCTGGATCGTAGACCGGCTAGTGGCTTCTATGGCTAAGTTGGCTTTGACGGCTTGGCTTGGCTTGGTGGCTTGGCTTGCAGAGCCGGCTGAGCCATTTTCTTCTTTTTTTATTTAATTTTTATTTAATTTTTTTAGAAATTCATATCTTTTCTATTTTAGCTCTATTTTGCTCAAAACTTATTTTGTTGTGATCAAAAAAATAAGCTCTTTCTATTAATTATAAAATTTTATTTTTTAATTTTTTAATATTTTTTAATTAATAAAAATATGAATTTCTTAAAAATTAAATATAAATTGATCATTAATTTTTAAAAATTAATATAAATTAATTGATAAATTAATACTTTTATTGATGAATTTATGATGCTTATCACACCCCCCAACTTAAGCTTTGCTCGTTCTTGAGTAAAGAAAGAATTTAATTTAGATCAATTATCATATTTTGTTAAGATCCTCCTTCATAAGAATAAATCTAGGGTTTAAGATCAAAAGTTTAGATAGTATCACTAACTAAGTATTTAGTTTTAGAAGTAAATTTCATGGTAGATTAATCAAAAACTTTCTTAGAGTTCATCTAAAGATTTTCAGTACTTGGTTTCGTGAATACTAACTTAGCATTTGGGTGATGATTCAAAGGATAAACGAATCTTCTTTTTATCACCTATTTTGGTTAGTTTTCTATATACTCCCAAGTTAAGTGCATGAATTAAGGTAGCTTTCACACTGCTTTCTCTTTTTTTTTTTTTTTGAAAACTGTGCTGAGCATCCTAGCCTTCCCTTCATCGTTTGATGTGAACTTCTACACCTGCAGAGTTCTAGTTTGGGGCAATACACATATACTCTATGTTTCATACTTTTTATTTAAGCAGGTAGCTCTTTCCTTAAATTCAAGTTTCTTTAATTGAGTTATATATAAACCATCAATTTTTAGTGATAATTAAATCCTCAATTATCCTTATAATCAACACCTACTATGCTTCATTAGTGTGCATGTGCAATTAGAAGTGTTGTTAGCCTTTAAATGACCTAAGTAAGCTGCTAATGATCTGACCAAGTAATCTGCTTCTTAACTCGCTACCATTATTAGTTAATACTTTATAACTTTATTACTTTTCCTAGTTTATTTTGCTTAAGATTCTCTTTCCTGAAATATGATTTATCAAAAAAAAAATTCAAAATAGTTTTAAAATTTGATATATATATATATATATATAAATATATATATATTTTTATTTTATTTTATTTTATTTTATTTATATATATATATTTTTTAATTTCTTTTTCTTACCCCCTAACTTTAATTGATACTGTCCTCAATGGGGAGGGAGAGCAAATAAAAGGGTGTAAATTATGTTTATTCATTTAACATGGGTTTTAAAGCTTTTAATCCTTCTCTAGCTTAGCCTAAAAAGAAAATAAACTAAAAAAAATAAATTAGATTCAAGAAATATTGAGTTGCCTCCCAACAAGTGCTAAGTTTAAAGTCTTCAGCCAGATTAAACAGTGATAACAGACTAACTGAGATATGATGGTTCATAAAGAACCATGGCTTCCTCCATAGATTCTGTGGATAATTCTAAGAATGATTTCAATCGTTGACCATTAATTTTAGAAACAACACCATTGCTTGGGTTTTCAATTTCTACAGTCCCATATGGAAAAAAATTTTTAACAAAGAAAGGTCCTATCCGTCTAGACCTAAGCTTTCTAGGAAAAAGATGTAACCTTGAATTATATAGAAGAACCTTTTATCCAAGATTGAAAGATTTTCTATGAATTGCTTGATCATGAAATACTTTCATCCATTCCTTGTATACCTTGGCATTCTTGTAAGCTTCATTTCTCAGTTCTTCTAATTCATTGATCTGAAGCTTCCTATGGTTTCTAGCTATGTCTAGGTCCATATTTAATTATTTTATTGCCCACATGGCTTTATGTTCTAACTCAATAGGCAAGTGACATGGTTTTCCAAACACAATCCTGTAGGAAGACATTCCTAGGTTGGTCTTGTAGGCAGTACAGTAGGCTCAAAGTGCATCAACTAATTTCACAGACCAATCCTTCCTATTAGCATTAACAGTTTTCTCCAAGATTTGTTTGATTTGTCTATTTGATACTTCAACTTGCCCACTAGTCTGAGGATGATATGGTGTGTCTAATTTGTGGGTAACATTATATTTCTTCATTAATGCGGTAAAGGGTCAATTACAAAAATGTGTTCCCTGATCACTAATGATTGCTCTAGGAGTACCAAAGCGAGGGAGAATATTTTTCTTAAGAAATTTAATGACCACTTTGCTATCATTGGATTTACATGGAATAGCTTCTACTCACTTGGAAACATAATCAACAACCACTAAGATATACTCATTTTTGAAGGAATTCAGAAATGGTCCCATAAAATCAATTCCTCAGACATCAAAAATTTCAACTACCAAGATTGGATTAAGTGGCATCATATCTTTCTTTGTAATCTGACCCATTTGTTGGCATCAATCACAACTTTTACAGTACACATGTGCGTTCTTAAATAAATTAGGCTAATAAAATCCACATTGAAGTACTTTGGCAGCAGTCTTCTTGGATGCGAAATGACCACCACATGCTTGGTCATGACAAAATGACATAATACTTTTAACCTCATTATCAGGGACACACCTCCTAATAATCTGATCAGGATACTGTTTAAATAGGTATGGATCATCCCAAATGAAATACTTTACTTGGGAAAAGAATTTATGTTTATCCTGACTAGTCCAATGAGAAGGCACTTTACCAATGGCTAAATAATTCACAATATCTACATACCAAGGTTCAGTGGACACTGACATGAGTTGTTCATCTGAAAAATACTCATTGATAGGTGGTTCGTTAGATGGCGGAACTATGATTCGGGATAAGTGATCAGCAACTGCATTCTCTGTCCCTTTCTTGTCTTTAATTTTTAGGTCAAATTCTTGAAGGAGCAAGATCCATCGGATTAATCGTGCCTTAGCATCTTTCTTTGCTAGAAGATGTTTAATGGCTGAGTGATCAGTATAGACAATAACATGAGATCCAAGATAATAGCTAAAAATTCCTTCTCCATGGTGGTGTAATTAAGCTATGCATCATTTAATGTTTTACTTGCATAATAAATAACCCTTGGTAGCTTGTTGATTTTTGGACCTAAGACTGCACCTACAGCATAATCAGATGCATCGCACATGAGCTCAAAAGATTCGATCCAGATAGGTGGATGAATGATGGGGGCTGAAATGATTGCCTTTTTAAGGAATTCAAAAGACTCAAGGCACTTAGAAGTAAACTCAAATTTTGCTTCTTTTGCTAATAAGTTCGTCAAAGGGTGAGCCACTTTGCTAAAATCGGGTATGAACCTTCTATAAAATCCAGCATGTCCTAAGAATGAACAAATTTCTTTAACAGTCTTGGGTGGTGGAAGACTTGCAATCAGGTCAACTTTGGCCTTATCAACTTCTATTCCTTTCTTTGAAATTACATGGCCAAGGACTATACCTTCTCTGATCATGAATTGACATTTTTCCCAATTAAGAACCAAATGCTTCTTCTTACATCTTCCTAGAACAAGTCTTAGATGGTTTAAGCATTTAGAGAAGCTAGGTCCAAAGACAGAAAAGTCATCCATAAAAATTTCTAGAAATCATTCAATCATATTGAAAAATATGCTGATCATACATCTTTGGAAGGTTGCTGGAGCATTACATAGTCCAAAGGGCATATGCCTATAAGCAAAGGTTCCGAATGGGCAAGTGAATGTGGTCTTTTTCTGATCTTTAGGGGCTATGGGGATCTGATTATAACCAAAGTATCCATCTAGAAAATAGTAAAATTCTTGTCCAGCTAATTTTTCCAACATTTGATCAATAAATGGCAAAGGAAAGTGATCTTTTTTTGTAGCTGCATTCAATTTTCTATAATCTATACAGACCCTCCACTCCATTTGGATCCTAGTTGGGATAAGTTCATTAGCATCATTCTGGACTACTGTTACCCCAGATTTCTTTGGTACCACTTGTATAGGGCTTACCCATGAACTATCAGATATGGGATAAATAATTCCATTATCCAACAACTTCAGAATTTTCTTTTTGACTACATCCTTCATGGCTGGGTTCAATCTTCTTTGGGCATCTTGAGTTGGTTTAGCCTCTTCCTCTAGGTGTATCCTATGTTGAACTATGGAAGAGCTTATTCCTTTAATGTTTGCCATGGTCCAGCCTATTGCTTCTCGATTTTCTCTTAAGATTGTTAATAATTCCTCTTCTTAGTTAGGATTTAGGTCTGATGCAATAATTATAGGCAAGGTTTTCTCTGGACCTACATATACATACTTGAGGTGCTCAGGGAGAGGTTTCAACTCTACTTTGGGTGCCTCTTCTTTTGATGACTCAAGTGATGGTTTAGTCATTTCTATGGATGGTTCAGTGGAAGTCTCCCATCTCTGGCCATTTTTATTATCTCCAAGTATTTTATTTAGGTTCTGACATTCATGGGTTGGCCAGATACTAGATTCAAGATCGACTTCCTCATCACTAATGTCTATGGGTTCATAAATTTCATGTTGGACTATACTTACATTAGCATGCTTAGTAGATTCCTGTTCCAAATTGAAAATATTCAGCTCGATAGTCATATTTTCAAAAGACAATTTCATAAGTCCATTCCGACAATTGATTTTAGCATTAGCAGTAGCTAGGAATGGTCTTCCTAAAATCACTAGAATTTGATCCTTAGGATTTGATATTGGCTCAATCTCCAAAATAACAAAATCGACTGGAAAGATAAAACTTCCAACCTTAATCAAAACATCTTCTACCATTCCCTTGGGGATTCTAAAAGATCGATCTGCTAATTATAATTTGATCCCTATTGGCTGAAGCTTTCCCAATCCTAATTGCTTATAAATTGAATAGGGCAAAATATTTACACTAGCCCCTAAATCAAGTAATGCCTTCTCAATGTGGGTTTCTCCTATGACACATGAAATTATTGGAGAACCTGGGTCCTTGTACTTTATAGGTATATGACTTAATAAATATGAACTCACACCTGCTGCTAAGAAAGCTCTCTTTGGTATGTTAGTCATCTTTTTCTTGGTGCAAAGATCTTTTAAGAATTTGGCATAAGTCGAAACTTATTGGATCATGTCTAGTAGAGGAATGTTTACTTGAACTTGCTTAAATATCTCTAATATTTTATCTAAATATTCTGATTGTTTATTAGACCTTAATCGATTCGAGAAAGGAGCTCTAGAGATTGTGGTCATTTGGTTTGATGCACTATTAGTTTTAGGAGCTTGAGTTTGTAAGGTAGATTGTTCATTAGGTGGCTCAAAAGACTCAGCACTCGAGTCTTCTCTAGTGTCAGGTGTATTTACCTTATTATCCACTTATTTTTCTGATCTCAAGGAATGAATAGCATTAACTTGATTAACCTAGTTTCCTTGATGGTCTACCATTTTGATTTCTTGGGTTGGGCTTAGGTTGGCTAGGTAGCCTACCTCGTTCACGTTCACTTATGGTAGATGCTAACTGACTCACTTGCATTTCTAAGCGGGCTATGGCCTGAGAATTTGAATTCAGAATTTGGCCCATGGTCTTTACGAAATTGCTTAAGGTGGTATTGGTGTCAGTATTAGATTTGGCTAGGGCTTCCAGGCTTTTCTCTAAAGAGAAAATTTTCTTTTCATTAATATTAAAGCCTGGTGGTGGTAGGGTGTTTATCACAGAATTAGGCCTTTGGTTCTGCTGATTGAAACTTGGACCGTCTACATTTGGATTTTATGACCATGAAAAATTTGGATGATTCCACCAACTTGGGTTATAGGTGGGTGCATAGGGATTGTTCAATGGTCTCTGATATGTGGCATTCATTTGTGCACATCCATTATCTGATTGGTTCATAATGAGGGGACATTCCTCAAGGACATGGTCTGGTGCATTACATCTATTGCACATGGGTGCAGATACTTGGTTCACACTGGCTGGTCTCTGAAGTTCTAAGGCCTCTAGCCTACGTGTCAAAGTTGCAATTTTGGCTTCTGCAGCTAGGAAGGTTTGAATTTGGTATATTCTACCTCTTGAAGATGTAGATTTTTTTGGTTCTCTAGTTGTTTCCCATTGTAAACTTTTTTTGGCTAGATCTTCTAAAAATCGTCAGGCTTCATTTGGTTCTTTGTACATAAATTATCCCTAGCACATGGATTCTAGCGTTGTTTGGAAATTTGAATCTAACCCTTCATAAATTATTTGGCATAGCCTCCAAGTTTCTATTCCATAGTGTGGGCATTGGGTCAAGAGGTTCTTAAATTGGTCGAAGTATTTCCAAAATGATTCACTAACTAATTGATAGAATTGGTTTATTTCATTTCTAATTCTAGCAATTTTATGATGAGAAAAATATTTTTTTAAAATATTCTCACAAAGCCCTCCCAAGTCGTGATAGATTGATTTGGAAGACTATAAAGCCACTTTTTGGCATTATCCTTAAGGGCAAAATTGATTAATCTCAGTTTGATTTCATCCTCTAATAATTGTTGTAGTTTCATGGTTGCACAAACCTCTTCAAATTCCCTATTGAATATATATGCATCCTCTATTTCCATGAATTTTGGAAGCATGTTAATGATTTGAGGTTTAATTTCAAAGTTGTTTGCTATGGGTTGGGGCAACCTGATACAAGAGGGTTGGATGGAACCAACTGGATAACATAAGTCCTTAAGGGTTTGAGGCTGAGGCTGATTTGCTAAATCCATTGTGGATGTTGAGGTTGTAGGGTCTGAAATAGGAACTAAATCCATTTTGACTAGTCAACCTGATATCCTTCTCCAAATGGGTGTTGGAGAATTCACTATATTCTTAATATCCTCAATCTTTTTTTATTTCACATATATATATTTTTTTAAACTCTCTTTTCTTTTTAGTTCTAAGTTAATTCACCCTTTTCATACCCTAGGACAACCATGCAACATAACTTCCCCTTATGCCAGGGCAACCTTATGTCAGGGCAATAGAGATTGAAAATACCTAAAGTAAACATTTTTATTTTCAAACAAGTTTCAAACATATTAGTCTTAACCTAAGATCAGCCTAGACCTAGACAACTCCTAACTATTCCAAGTCAGCCTTCGAGCACTCCAAGTGTAGGATCAGCCAATCAACTAGCCAGGTAAGTGTAAGGTTGGTGGAAGTCCCTCCGTTGCTTGCCTTAGATACCAATTGTGCTTGGCCAAGTAAGCGAACAGAATCAATTAAATAACCACCTTCCTTCAGGCCTAGTCATCCTTGAACCACTTTCCTAAACACCAATTAAATTGATTAATCCTAACCCATTTCAACTCTAAGGTTTCCTTATCCTATTGAGCTCGAATATCCTTAAGGATCGATGTCTAATTGATTTTAAGAGTTAAGGTTTGGATTAATGCAATATGAGGATTCATTATTTGTGGGCTAAGAAAGGATGATTAAATCTCCACCTTATCATGTTTAATGGGTTATGCCCTTAAATTGATTCAATATGATATGCATATTTAGATTTTCAAGTAAGAGGTTCTATGCAATTTAAACTAGATGCATGCAACTAATTGAATTCTGAAAGACTTACCTTGTCTCCACAATCACCAAAAGAAAAAAAATAAAATAAAATAAATTAATTAAAATTGATATGATGGATGCTCTAAATAATTAGGATTTCTGTTCTTGTGATGAGATTTTTAATTAGATTTAAGTAGATAATTTTTAATTAATTAAAAAAAATAAAGCAAATATTAAAAATAAGGAAAGAGATTTAGGGTTTAGGAATGATCTCACCAAATAGGATTGAAAGTTTTATTCGTGCCCTAATCTTCTTTGTTCTTTTCTCTTTTTTTTTCTACAAAATAAACAAGAAAAATAATTAGTAGGCAATAAAAATCAAAGAAATGAAAAAATTTTAATTTTTATGCCTCCCCGATAATGGCGCCAAAATTTGATAGGAATGCGATGTTGTCGTGAAGACACCGTGTTCATCAGTTTAAATCCAACTTTTTTTTTAAATTAAAAGTTGTGAAGAGAGTAGTGAGTTGAGTCAAATCCATAGAGAGGCAAAGATTTAATTCTAAAATCTTTGATTTTTTTCTTATAAAAAAGAAAAGAAGGATTTTTGAAAAGAAAATTAAAGTGGAAAATAGATTTATAAATAAAAGCAAAATTTAAATTGTACAAAAATAACCTTAGAACTAAGATCTATTATTTAGATCTTAGCGGCTACTTGAAATTAAAGAGAAATAAGAATAATTAATTTAAAGAGCTAGAATTGAAAAGAGCAATAAAGCTTGCTTTATTAAAATTAAAACTCAAATGCAGAATTTAAATATAAGAAATTAAAGAAAAGAAAAGAGAAAAAAAAATTAGAAGGAGATCGCAGATCAGCGTAGGCATAAAGATGGCGTAGAAGACTAGCTCTTCTTCTTAGTACTGTAGCTTTGGAGCAACCTTCAATCCTGAGCTTGACTTTTCTCTCACCAGATCTCTGATTTCTAGAGACCTGGGGTCCTATTTATAGAGCTAGGAGGGTTGGATATTTTTTTCTAGAGGTAATGTGGGACTAATAGCCTTTATAATCATCAAAATATAAGGAAATCTAAGTAAAATTTGGAATAAAATAGCTTTGATACAAATCTGGTAAGTCTGGTAAAATTTAGCCATTCAATAGGAATTCAATGGTCCAAAAATCATCAAAATCGGATGCATATCGGTCCAAATCAAGTCGAATTAAATTCTGACCGTCTGATTGCATGTTGATGGAAGAAATCTAGCCGTAAATCATGTGTTGGGAGTCTTGATCACCACCGAGAGCATTTTGGACCGTTGGATCTTCATTAGTTGATTTTCTGGCCATCAGATCATGTCAGATCGTTGATAGAATTTAAATCAAACCTGAAATTAACCACCACCGTCCGATCTTGATCGTAATTAACCACAGCCATCCGATCGTGCAATTACTATTTCCATGGATCATGTGGACCGACCGTACCGCACACCACAACCAAGCAGCGCTCTTGTTGCTGAGTGAAAAGACCAAAATACCCTGTGAGCCATGTTAAATTTCTATAGATCCTTTAAGGGTCTAGGTCCGCCACGTGTCACGCCTTGATTCATCAGTTTCTGCTGAGCTGGCGGTCCACATCTGAATTGTAGACCGGCTAGTGACTTCTATGGCTGAGTTGGCTTTGACGGCTTGGCTTGGCTTGAGCCGACTGAGCCATTTTCTTCTTTTTTTATTTAATTTTTATTTTATTTCTTTATAAATTTATATCTTTTTTGTTTTAGCTCTATTTTGCTTAAAACTTATTTCGTTATGATAAAAAAAATGAGCTCTTTCTATTGATTATAAAATTTTATTTTTTAATTTTTATTATTTTTTAATTAATTTTTAATTAATAAAAATATGAATTTCTTAAAAATTAAATATAAATTGATCATTAATTTTTAAAAATTAATATAAATTAATTGATAAATAATACTTTTATTGATGAATTTATGATGCTTATCAAGCGTCGTAGAGCTCGAAGTCACCCTTCTTCAAATTGTAGGAAATCGTATAGGGTTTAAGCATGCATTTTTGAAACTTTTTCGAATAAAATAGTAGCAAAAGTAAATATAATCAAATATTAATTTACTACATGCATTGATCTAATCAATTTAAATATTTCTCAAGATCAAAACATGTTAATATGTAATTTAAAATTTAAATATGCTCGATCAGCAAATCAAATCTGCTGATCGATACGAGTTCAGAATTTGATACTTTTTCATGGATAGCTGATCACCATAATCTAAATCCACCAGATAATGCTCTGATATTGTACTATAGCTGCACATATGTCTGATCTCTATGGTTGGTCTACACGGAGCTCCTAGTTCCGATCAACCCCGTTGGAGTGCTAGCTCCTCGCCGGGGCCTTCAATGGCTGATCATGATTGATCCAATTGATTATCTTCTTTCTGATCTCTTAGATACTCTAAAAAATCAAAACATGTGCTTCAAAGAATGTTGAAGTGGTATTTCAAATTTGGTGACGATTCGATGCTCACAGCACTCGATCTCTCCACCCAAACCCAAATTCCCAAGTCTTGGGTTTTACTCGGCCCAAAAAACCCAGACACACTGAAAACCCTCTCATGCCCTCTATGTGCAGAGTTTCTCCATGAAATAAGTTTTTATGGAAAGATGACTTTAGAATCTATAAATCCTATTTAGATCATATCTAAAAATTTAGTGACCTTAGATACAAAAATCAGAAGAGAATAGAGGCATGAAGAAAAAATAAAGTGCTATAGGACTCTGCTTACCTTCACTCCAAGATTGTTTTTGTCCAAAACCAATGCTTAATTACTTTCAAATTTTTACCACATCAAGATAACCCTTAGGCTTCATGCACAAAAATTCTTATAATTTATTGCATGGAAAATAAGTGGAAATTTAATGTGGAGTGGATAGATTAAGATTGGTTAAACTAGTTTCAACCAACTTCTAGGATTTGAATTCAAATGGGGTCTTATCCTTTTCCAACGCCTATCCCAGAGGATGATGAGCAGAAGGACTCTCCTTCTACTCACCCTCAATCTAAAATTTTCTAAAAAAATATGTGACAAAAGATAGGTAGGCATGGAGAATAGATAAGGAAGAGATTAGGTTTTTCAAATTTTAAACCAACCAAGTTGATTTCAAAATTCAACTTAATTTGAACTGGTCCAACCCTTGGACCAGGTCAAAGGAAGAAGAGAGGAAGGGCGCACATTCATTTCTGCATGAGAAATCTCAAGCAAAAATCAGAGGAGGGCATGGGTCAAGGTGGAAAAGTCAAATATGGTGGTCACTAGGAAGAATTTAAATTCAAATCTCATTTGACTTGGTCATAATTAGTTTCAACCAAACCAATTAATTTGGATCTAATTAGATTAGGTTAAACCAACCAAATTAGATTTAACCCAAACCAATAAATTTCTAATCTAATTAAAAATTAATTAGGTCCAGCCCTTGATCAAATTAGGATCAAATCTCCCATAGCGATTAGGTCATCTCATGACCAAATCGAGTCAAACCTAAGCGAATCAAATTCATTTGGACTTGATCAAATCCTCATCACTCAATCAAACTAAGTTAATCAGCAATCGAATTACTAATTAAGCCTTCAAAAATATTAGAATCCTAATCGGATGGGTTACTAGGTATTAGAGTCCCATCAACATGAAACTCCTAAAGAGTCCCAAACCAATGGGACTCTTGAACCCAGTGTCCCAAATAAATTGAACTCATGATCATAGAGTCCCAGATCAGTGGAACTCTTGATCAGAGAGCTCCAAATGAGTAGGACTCAGAGTTCTAATCCACTAGGACTCTTGATCATAGTATCCCAATCCAGTGGGACTCTTGACCATGTGAGCTCAAAAGTGGCACTCCCAAGTCTTGAAAATATGAGAAGATAGGTCATGAAAAGATAGAAGTGAGTTGGAAGAGAAATTAGCTCTCCTAGCAAAGTTCAAAAGCTATGTCAGCTCATCTTGAGACTGAGTTGGCTAAGTTGAGAATTGGGTCGGCTCAGTCCAGGACTGGGTTGGCTAGGTCTTAGAGAAAAATTTAGATAGAAAGCAGCATTTTTGGCCTATTGATATGGTACACAACTAGGTCGGCTTAGTTTGGGATTGAGTTGACCCAGTCGTAGGTTAGCCGGCTCAGTCTGAAACTAGACCGACTCAATTTTCATAGGTTATTATTTTGTATACATGAATTGTTTGGGTTTGGAAAGTTTTTCTATGAGCTTGGACTTGACCCTTTGTAAAGTATATATACTGAAAATAGGTCAAGATTATTAGAGTGCTGAAACATACTGAATAAAATCTCTTTTCTTCCAAAAATCTCTTCTTCTCTTTTTCTCTATTCCTTGAATTGTTTGATCATATTTTCGTATTAAATCTTTCTTATTGCTTAGCTAATTACTGGCGGCCACGTCGATCCGTGTGGAAAGAGCACGTATTCCTAATATTTGGTATCAGAGTGGTGTTGAATGGAAGGAAGGAAGACACCTAGGATTTACTACATCTAAGATCTATTGCACCAAATTTTATCCTAAAACTTCTAGTTTGCTTCATGGTTGTCTCTAGATTGAGGTGAAGATTATTTACATGGAGGAATGGTGATACAGAAGTTTGAAAAGAGGATCTAGAGCTAGTTAGATCTTTTTTGAAGGATAGTTTTACTGGTGTGTGAGATCGTGAAGGGTGTTAGGGATCTATTCTTAACTTGTTTGAAGTCATGGGATCAAGTATATTCAAAGTGGATTTTAAGAAGTTCGATGGCAAGGAAAACTTTACTCTATGGCAGCAAAGAGTAAAGAACTTATTGGTTCAGCAGAGGATCTACAAGATCTTGATAAAAGAAAGATCGAAAAAGGTCAGTGCTGAGAATTGGAAAGAGTTGGAAAAAATTGCTTTTAGCATAATTTGGATGTGCTTGATCGATCAGATTTTGCCCAAGATTTACATAGAAACTATGACAAGGGGGCTCTGGGAGAGACTAGAGAACACATACATGGGGAAGAACATGACGAATAAGCTGTGGTTGAAGAAATAGCTATATAGTCTGAGGATGCCTGAAGGCAGAGATCTTGTTGCACGTATCCAAAGGTTCAATCAAGTGTGTTTTGAGGTGATGAGTTTGGATGTGAAGATCGACGAGGAGGATCGGACATTGCTGCTATTATGTTCTCTCCTAGGTTCGTATGATGGTCTCATAACAACTTTAGTTTATAGAAAGGAGATCCTAAACTATGACGAGGTTGTTGATGTGCTCAGATCAAATAAGCAAAAGAAAAAGATCTGCAAGGGAGATCCTAAGTCTAAGATCTTGGCTGTGAATGAAAGATAGGAAAGATCAAAGAAGAAGATAAGAAGAAAATCCAAGGATAAGTCAAAGTCTCACGATTAGAGAAAGATGACATTGAAATGTTATAAATATCATCAGTCTAGACACCTGAGGAGAGATTGTCCCCTTTTGAGATTAGAAAAAGAGAAGGCCAGTAAGGGAGATGATACAGCTTCTATGAGCAGTGGAGAAGATCTGCTAGTTGTATCAGATGGATTCATAGAGTATGATACTATGTGGATATTAGATTCAATATACTCACACCACCTCATCGAGAGTGGTTTGCTATCTACCAGAAGGTCGATGGTGGAAGTGTCAGTCTTGGAGATGATTACCCATGAAAAATAGTTGGAATTGGCTCTATCAAGGTGAGGATGTATGACAAGATCATTCGTACATTATCAAATGTCAGGCATATACTAGAGTTGAAAAAGAATTTAATTTTTTTGGGCTACTTGGAGGAGCAGGGTTATGCTTTTAGTAGCCAAGATGGAAGTGGATGTCTGAAAATTTTTAAGAAAGCTTTGGTGGTGATGAGAGGTAAAAGACTGAGCAACAATCTTTACAGAATGGAAGGCTCAGTGGTAAATGATAGTGTAGAGGTGCTCGCAGCGGCACAAGAGGAGCAGATTTTATATCAACTATGGCACTATCGGATGGATCATATGAGTGACTGTGGGCTCACTAAACTAAGCAGAAGAGGTATGATCCCAGTCCAGAAGAAGGAGAGCACAGATCTTTATGGGCCGTGCATATTTGGCAAATAGCATAGGGTGAAGTTTGCCAGAAGTACCAAGCATAGTGAGGGAGTGCTTGATTTAGTGCACTCGGATGTGTGGGGACCAGCTCCTATATCAGCTAGAGGTGGGGCAAAATACTTTATCACTTTCATTAATGATTTCTCAAGGAAGGTGTAGGTTTATCTGATTGAAAAAAATCAAAGGTGTTTGCCTGATTCAGAGCCTGGAGAGCTTAAGTAGAGGAGTCAAGAAGACAGGTGAAGTGTCTGAGGTCAGACAATGAAGAAGAGTATACTAGCCTGGAGTTCAGGAGGTACTATGAGAAAAATGACATCAAACGCCATTACATGGTGAAGATGACTCCCTAGTAGAATGGTGTCGTGGAAAGGATGAATCGGACACTGATCAAGAAGGCACGAAGTTTGAGGTTGTAGACATCACTCCCAAAGTTCTTTTAGGGTGATGCTCTAATATTTTTTTATTTTCTTGTGAATAGGTCCCCTCATTATAAGTTGAATGGAGGCATTTCAGAGGAGGTCTGCAGTGAAAAAAAGGTGGAGCTTGGCCACCTAAAAGTCTTCGATTGCATAGCCTATGCACATGTAGAGGCAACCGAGAAGAGCAAATTAGATCCAAAATCTTAAAAGATGACATTCATAGGGTATCCACAAAGAGTCAAGGGGTAACTACCGTGGGACTCTCAAGCACAGAAGTCAGTGATTAGTAGGAACGTTATCTTTGATGAGAAGAGCATCTTGAGGAGGTCTAGGATAGATGGAACTGAAAAAATAGAGGTGAACAATAGTGGCCAATCAAAGAATGATGGCATGCAGGTTATATCCACTTACAGGAGTATTCCTATTAAGGTGGAGTTGGGCAGAAAAGTATTATCTCAGATTGAAAATCAACATGGAGGACTGATAGTTCAAACAGATGTACAGGAGCAGCCATAGATATTAGATAGAGATGTACCAGTGGGAGTGGCTTTGCATAAGCCCCAACGTACTATTAGAAGATCGGTCAGATATGGCATTGATGAGGTTATCTTCTATGCACTCATCACTGCTAATGGAGATCCAGAGAATTATGCAAAGGCCATGGAGAGTGAGGATTATGATTCACGGATATAAGCCATGATGGAGGAGATGGAATCACTCGAAAAGAATCAGATATGATAGCTGGTGGATCTTACAGAGGGTGCTCGACCTATTGGCTCAAAGTGGATGTTCACAAAGAAAGAAGCACCTTCAGAACAAGGTGGAGTCAGATTCAAAGCAAGGCTGGTAGCAAAGGGATACTCACAAAGGAAAGGGATTGACTACACAGAAATTTTCTCTTCTGTGGTATGTCATACATCCATTCGAGTTTTGCTGTCATTGGTGGCATAGCATAACATGGAATTAGAATAGATGGATGTGAAGGCGGCCTTCCTTCATGAGACTTTGGAGGAAAGAATCTATATGAAGCAGCTAGATGATTTCATGAAGATGGGATAGGAAGAAAAGGTGTGTTTACTCAGGAAGTCTTTGTATGGCTTGAAACAATCACCTCGTCAGTGATATTGAAGGTTTAATAGATTTGTCTTGAGCTTGAATTTCAGTAGATGTGAACATGATTGTTGTGTCTATATTAAGGATGTAGATGAGGAGAATGCCCTATACCCGTTATTATATGTAGATGATATGCTCATAGCCAGTAGAAGCATGGATACTATGAAAAGGTTGAAATGGGCATTATCATCTAAGTTTGAGATGAAGGATTTGGGTCCAATTGAGAAAATCCTTGGAATGGAGATTTGCAAAGATAGGTGCAAAGGAGTGCTCTATTTGTCATAAGAAAAATATGTCTAGAAGGTTCTGGAGAGATTTGGGATGGAGAAGGCCAAACCTGTAGAGACGCCATTATCGAGCCATATGTCTCTCTCCAAGTTATAGAGTCCTCAGTCAGAAGAGGAGAGAGAGTACATGGAATGAGTTTCTTATGCAAATATTGTAGGCAGCATGATGTACATTATGGTGTGCTGTAGATCAAATATAGCACATGCAGTGAGCATGGTTAGTAGATACATGGCTAACCCTGGGAAGGAACACTGAAAAGCATTGAATGGATATTGAGACATCTGCATGGAACAAGGAATTATGGTTTGGTGTTTGGTGGACAGCCGGGAGGATTTGGAGAACAATCTATGAAGATGTGTGAAGGTTCAGATCCTTTGGAAGGGTTTGTTGATACAAATTATGCTGGTGATCTTGATACAAGGAGGTCTACTACTGGATATCTCTTCTGCGTATATGATGGACCGATGTCTTAGAGATCAATCCTTCAGCCAATCATGGCCTTGTCTACCATAGAGGTCGAGTACATTGGGATAATGGAGGCTGCAAAGGAAGTCCTTTGGCTTAGGAGGCTGATTGATGAGTTGGGGGTAGAGCAGAGCAAGGTTACACTGTTCAGTGATAATCAAAGTGCTCTGCTGTTGGCATAAAACCCAGTCTATCATGCATGCACAAAGCATATAGATGTAAGGTACCATAAGATCAGAAAGCTGGTGGAGGAAGGTGAAATGGAACTAATGAAGGTCCATACCAAGAAGAATCAGTCTGATGCACTCATGAAGGTACTCTCCAATGACAGCTTTCAAAGATGTGTGGCATGAATGGGTCTATTGAGAAGAGATGAGTTTACAAGGACTTGGAAGCACCATGATGGAAAATGTGAGCTTAGAAATGGCATTCCCAAGTCTTGAAAACATGAGAAGATAGGTCATGAGAAGATGGGAGCGAGCCAAAAGAGAAATCAGCTCTCCTAGCAAAGTTCAGAAACTGGGCTGGCTCACCCTGAGACTGAGCCAGCTAAGTTGGAAACTGGGCCGGCTCAGTCTAGGACTGGGTTCGCTAGGTCTCAGAGTAAAATTTAGACAGAAAGCAGTATTTTCGAGCTATTGGCATAGTATACAACTGGGTCAACTCAGTCTGGGACTGAGCCGACCCAATCGCAGGTTAGCCGGTTTAGTCTGAAACTAGAGACTAAGCCGACCCAGTCACAGGTTAGCCGGCTCAGTTTTCATGGGTTATTATTTTGTATACGTGGATTGTTTGGATTTGAAAAGTTTTTCTATGAGCTTGGACTTGATCCTTTGTAAAGTATATATACTAAAAATAGGTCAAGATTGTTAGAGTGCTGAAACATACTGAATAAAAGCTCTTTTTCTTCGAAAATCTCTTCTTCTCTTGTTCTTTATTCCTTGAATTGTTTGATCATGCTTCCGCATTAAATCTCTAAGAAGTATTTTCTTGTTGCTTGGCTAATCATCGATGGCCATGCCGATCCATGTGGGAAGAGCGTGCATTTTCGATAAACCATAGAGTCCCAAGTCATCAGGACTCTCGATCAGAGAGTCTCGGACACATAGGACTCAAAGTCCTAGTCCAGTGGGACTCTTGGTCATAGAGTTCAAATCCAGTAAGACTCTTGACCATAGAGTCTTAGATTATTAAGACTCAAAATCAGCTATCAGATCAGGTAGAAACTCCTATTGTGTGTGACCCCATAAGTTCGAATCCTAAGCTGGTAGCATAGAAACTAATTTTTTATACCAATCGATGTGACCATCTAGTAATGATACCCGACGTCCAGATAGGTCAAATAATTATAATGCAACATCGACGAATCTGTAGCATATGGTTACCGTATAATTCATTCCCTTGACCTCGATGCTCAAAGGACGATCTAAGATTTACTGTCAATCCTAAAATTCATCCATAGTATATTTTAAAACTCAGTGTCCATCACATGGACCACCCTGATTGAGGGTTTACTAAATTGAAATATAGTGATGCACTTGCTCCAACACTTGGAGGGTCAATCCCATCTTGACTTACACACCGATAAGCCAAGTACTTGACTACACCCAGTAGCCTTCTGTCATTGAATTAAAAATTCAGGTAGTCTAGTACTTAAGTGCAGTGAGTTGCTTGTAGGTCACCATGGTGATCTTAGATCTAAGGAATACTTATACCCATATCCTTTGTGAGCAACTCTTGACAGTAGAGAGCTTCGTAGTTGGATCACGTTCAGTGATATATACCCCTATACTTCACCTACATGCCATAACAGTATCTCCATACTTCTTGGTTAAGAGGATAACCAATATTTATGGCACACAATGACCTACACTCGATATATTATCGTCCTGAGTAACAATGAATCATTTGGTCGTGAATACGTTTTAAGGACTAAACGATAAATCCTTCTTTGTCGAGTCTAAATAGCCCTAAGGACTTCATCACAGAAGATTTCATTATAGAAAGATACACAAAATGATGAAAAGGTCAAAATAATAATTTTATTTATTAATAATTTAATTATAATTACATTTAGCTCAACCATCTACAATCTAGATGATTGGCTTTAGGATATAATTTTCAACAACTCCCATTTAAACTAAGGCCACTCAAAATAGTATCGAATAGCCATCTTCCATTTGTGATTAACGAACTCTTTGATTCCTAGAGCTTGAGTAAAGGGGTCGGCCATTGATAGGGACACGATGCTGTCGTTAAGACACCATGTTTATCAATTTAAATCCGACTCTTTACTTTTTAAATTAACTAAAAATTATGAAGAAAGTGGTGAGTCGGTTTGAATCCATAGAGAGGCAATGATTTATTTCTAGAATCTTTGATTCTTTTTTTTTTAAGAAAAAAAAAAGGATTTTTTTAAAAAAATTAAAGTCAAAAAATAGATCTATAAATAAAAATAGAATTTAAATTATGCAAAAATAAATTTGATACTAAGATCTACTATTTAGATCTTAGCAACTACTTATAGTAAAATTAAAAAGCAATAAAGAATAAATAATTTAAAGAGCTAGAATTGAAAAGAATAATGAAACTTTCCTTATTAAATTTAAAACTAAGATGAAGAATTTAAATACAAGAAATTAAAGAAAATTTAGAATTTTAATACAAAAAATTAAAGGAAAAAGACTAGATGGAGATCGCAGATCAGCGTAGGCATGAAGATGGCGTAGAAGATCGGCTCTTCTTCTCAGCACCGCAGCTTTGAAGCAACCTTTAATCCAGAGCTTGACTTCCACCCTATACCTTAGCTTCCCTTCCAACCCTCCTCCCTTTCTTAGAGGCTTAGGATCCTTTTTATAGAGCTAGAAGAGGTAGATATTTATTTCTAAAGGCAATATGGGACTAATTACCTTTGTAATCGTAAAAATCTGAATAAAATTTGAATAAAAACAATTCTGTTATGACTCTAGTAAATCTGGTAAAATCTGGCTATTCGATAGAAATCCAACGGTTCAAAAATCATCAAAATCGGATGCCTATCAACCCAGATCAGGTCGGATTAAATTATGGCCGTCCGATCGCACTTGATCGAGGAAATCTGACCGCAAATCGTGCTTTGGGAGTCTTGATCACCATCGAGAGCATTTTGAACCGTCGGATCAAAGCTAAAATTAGGTTCTGCCATCCGATGGTGATCCGAGTGAAATTGGCAATCGAAAAAAATGCTGACCGTCCGATCTTAACCGCAATCAACCACAGTCCGTCCGATCGCGCAATCACTGTTCCCATGGACCGCGTAGACCGGCCGCACCGCACACCGCAACCAATCAACACTTCTGTCGCCGAGTGAAATGACCAGATTGCCCTGTGAGCCGCGATAAATTTCTGTAGACCCTTTAAGGGTCTAGGTCCACCACGTGGCATCTCTGATTCGCCGGATTTTGCTGAGCTGGCGGTCCACGCCTGGATCGTAGACCGGCTGATGGCTTCAATGGCTGAGTCAGGCTTTGATGGCTTGGCTTGGCTTGGTGGCTCGGCTTGCGGAGCCGGCTGAGCCATTTTCTTTTTTTTTTATTTAATTTTTATTTATTTTATATTTTTAAAAATTCATATCTTTTCCATTTTAGCTCCGTTTTACTTGAAATTTATTTTGTTGTGATCAAAAAAATGAGCTCTTTCTATTGATAATAAAATTTTATTTTTTAATTTTTATTATTTTTATTATTTTTTAATTAATTTTTTAATTAATAAAAATATGAATTTTTTAAAAATTATATATAAATTGATTATTAATTCTTAAAAATTAATATAAATTAATTAATAAATTAATACTTTTATTGATGAATTTATGATGCTTATCACACCCCCCAACTTAAGCTTTGCTCGTCCTCGAGTAAAGAAAGAATTTAGTTTAGATCAATTACCATATTTTGTTGAGATCCTCCTTCACAAAAATAAATCTAGGATTTAAGATCAAAAGTTTAGACAGTATCACTAACTAAGTATTGAGTTTCAGAAGTAAATTTCATGGTAGATTAATCAGAAACTTTCTTAGAGTTCATCTAAAGATTTTCAGCACTTTGTGTCGTGAATACTAACTTAGCATTTGGGTGTTGATTCAAAGGGCAAATGAATCTTCTTTTTATCACCTATTTTGGTTAGTTTTATATACTCCCAAGTTAAGTGCATGAATTAAGGTAGCTTTCACACTACTTTTTTTTTTTTTTTTTTTTTTTTTTAAATTATGCTGAGCATCCTGGCCTTTCCTTCACCATTTGATGTGAACTTCTACATTTAAGGTGCAAAGTTCTAGTTTAGGGCAATCCACATATACTCTATTTTTTTGCACTTTTTTTTTATATTTTTTTAGAAAGCAGGTAGCTCTTTCCTTAAATTCAAGTTTCTTTAATTGAAGTATATATAAACCATCAATTTTTAGTGATAATTGAATCCTCAATTTAGCCTTATAATCAAACACCTGCTGTGCTTCATTAGTGTGCATGTGCAAGTAGAAGTGCTGTTAGCCTTTAAATGACCTAAGTAGGTTGCTAATGGTCTGACCAAATAATCTGCTTCTTGACTCGCTACCATTATTAGTTAATACTTTCTAACTTTATTACTTTTCCTAGTTTATTTTGCTTAAGATTCTCTTTCCCAAAATATGGTTTGTTCAAAATTTTTTTTTTAAATAGTTTTATTATTATTATATATATTATTTATTTATTATTTTTATTTTATTTATTTTTTTTTTTAATTTTTTAATATTTTATTTATTTATTATTATTATTATTATTATTATTATTATTATTTTTTATTTTTATTGATTTATTTATTTATATATTTTTTTTATTTTATTTTTTTTATTTTATTTTTTTTTACTTTTTACCCCAACTGAATTGACATTGTCCTCAATAAAAGAGTGTAAATTATGTTTATTTATTTAGCATGGGTCTTGAAGCTTATGATCCTTCTCCCGCTTTTTGGTTCTCCAACTTAGCCTAAAAGAGAAAATAAATTAGATTCAAGAAGTATTGGGTTGCCTCCCAATAAGCGCTAAGTTTATTGTCTTCAGCCAGACAAAATGCAGTTTAATTCATTGTGGTTCTATTAATTGCACTTGATCAATATTTCGATTTAATGATATCCCTTCGATATATGGTTTAAGCCTTTGGCCATTTACCTTAAAAAAATTTTTAGTCCTGGGATCATAGAGTTTAATTGCACCATGTGGGAATACATGATTAACTATATAAGGTCCATCCCATCTGGATTTTAGTTTTCCAGGAAATAATCGAAGCCTTGAGTTAAATAACCAGACTTGTTGATTTGGCTCAAAGGTTTTTCTTGAAATATGTTTATCATGGAAGGCTTTCATTTTTTCCTTATAAATTTTTGAATTTTCATAAGCTTCTTGCCTTAATTCTTCTAATTCACTTAATTGTAACATCCGATTGGAACCAGCTTTGTTTAAATTGAAAATTTAATTATTTTATTGCCCAATATGCTTTATGTTCAAGTTCTACCGGAAGGTGACATGCTTTTCCATAGATTAATCTATAGGGAGACATTCCAATGGGGGTTTTATAAGCTGTCCTATAGGCCCATAATGCATCATCCAATCGATCTGACCAATCTTTTCGATCAGGCCTAATAGTCTTTTGTAAGATATTCTTGATTTCCCTATTAGAGACTTCTACCTGACCACTTGTTTGCGGATGGTATGGTGTAGCTATCTTATGTGTCACCCCATATTTTCGTAATAAAGTTCGAAATTGATGATTTGTAAAATGGGTACCCCCGTCACTAATGATAGCACGTGGAAATCCGAACCTGGAAAAGATATTCTTCTGAATAAATTTTAGGACTACTTTATGATCATTGGTTCGAGTTGCTATTGCTTCAATCCATTTAGAAACATAATCGACAGCTACCAAAATGTATTCAAATCCATTGGAAGGTGGAAAAGGTCCCATAAAATCAATTCCCCATACATCAAAAATTTCAACCACTAAAATGGGGTTCAAAGGCATCATGTCTTTCTTTGAAATATTCCCTAAGGCTTGACACTTAAAACACTCCTGACTAAAAGTATGGGCATCCTTAAATAATGTTGGCCAATAAAAACCACTCTTGTAACACTTTGGCCGCAGTTTTTCGTCCAGAAAAGTGTCCTCCACAAGCAAGAGTATGACAAAATTGTAAGATACTCCATTGTTCAGATTCAGGAACACATCTACGAATGATTTGATCAGCACAAATTCTAAAAAGCTCAGGATCTTCCCAAAAATAATATTTGATTTGAGCAAAGAATCGATCCTTTTCATTCTTAGACCAGCCATCAGGAATTTGTCCTATGACTAAGTAATTGACAATATTTGCAAACCAAGGAGTCTTTGTATGTGAAACTGTTAACAATTGTTCATCTGAAAAAGATTCTCTGATTGATACAGGTTCATTATCTTTCACTAGGATCCTAGACAGATGGTCTGCTACAACATTTTTAGATCCCTTCTTATCTCGAATTTCAATGTCAAATTCTTGTAACAGTAAAATCCATCTAATTAATCATGGTTTAGCATCTTTCTTTGAGAGCAGGTATCTCAAGGCTGAATGATCCGAGTAAATTATGATTTTTGATCCTAATAAATATGATCTAAACTTTTCTAGGGCAAACACAATGGCTAGCAACTCTTTTTCAGTGGTGGTATAATTCATTTGTGCTTCATTCAGAGTTCTACTAGCATAATAGATCACTACAGGACATTTGTTTACCCTTTGGCCTAGGACAGCTCCTATGGCAAAATCTGAGGCATCGCACATAATTTCAAAAGGTAGTGACCAATTAGGAGGTTGTATGATTGGAGCTTTGGTCACAGCTTCTTTTAAGATTTCATAAGCTTTAAGACAATTTTCATCAAAGTTAAAAGAAACATCCTTAGCAAGGAGATTACACAAAGGACGAGAAATTTTAGAGAACTCTTTGATGAAGCGACGATAGAATCCTACATGACCAAGAAAAGATCGAATTTGTTTGACAGAAGTGGGAGGAGGAAGTTTAGAAATTAGTTCAACTTTAGCTTTATCTACCTCAATCCCTTTCTTGGATACTATATGTCCTAAAACGATCCCTTCTTGAACCATGAAGTGGCTCTTTTCCCAGCTTAACACTAGATTAGCCTCAATACATCATTTTAATATTTTCTTCAAATTGTTGAGACAACTCTCAAAAGATTCTCCAAAGACTGAAAAGTCATCCATGAATATTTCTAAGAAATCTCCTATCATGTCTGAAAATATTGACATCATGCACCGTTGAAAAGTTGCAGGTGCATTACATAATCCGAATGGCATTCTACGGAAAGCAAAGGTTCCATAAGGACATGTAAAGGTGGTCTTTTCCTTGATCTCCTGGGTAGATTGCTACCTGATTGTATCCCGAGTATCCATCTAAAAAGCAAAAGTATTGTTGGCCTGCTAGTCTTTCTAGGATTTGATCGATAAAGGGTAAGGGAAAGTGATCTTTTCGGGTGGTTGTATTGAGTTTTCTATAATCTATGCAGACACGCCACCCAGTGGAAAGTCGTGTTGGTACTAAGTTTCCATGTTCAGTGCGGACAACCGTAAGTCCAGATTTTTTTGGAACAACTTGTGTAGGACTCACCCAGTGGCTGTCAGAGATAGGATAAATAATTCCAGCATCTAACCATTTAATTACTTCTTTCTTGACTACTTCTTGCATGTTAGGGTTAAGCCTTCTTTGCATCTCTCGAGTTGGTTTGGCATTATCTTCTGTATAAATATGGTGCATGCATATTGACGGACTAATTCCTTTTAAATCGGCAACGGTCCACCCTATGGCCTCTTTATATGTTTTTAGAATATTTACCAATTGGTTTTCCTGTTCAGTAGTTAAGTTGGAAGCAATTATTACTGGTAGGGTTTTCTTTGATCCTAAAAATACATACTTAAGTGATTCAGGTAAAGGTTTTAGTTCAAGTTGTGGTGGGGCCTGAATTGAAGGACGTAGTGGTTCAATTTTTCGCTCAGGTAAGGGCTCAATTTTCACTGACCAAGGTAATGAATGTGATGGTTGAGGTGAAATTAAGCAGGGTATTTACTTCCTGGGTTTGAGTTTCTTCAGTGGGTTCATCATCTTGTAGTAAATCTAAGGAGGAATTAGATTCAACTATTTCATCTATCTGATTGATTACAAAGCAGTCTTCCTCCTCTTGGGTGTACTTTGGGGTATTAAAAACATTAATTCTTACTTTTTGATTCCCAAAAGAAATATCCATAGCTCCCATTTTACAGTTGATATTGGCATTGGCGGTTGCTAAGAATGGACGTCCTAAAATTATGGGATTTTGGTTCAGCTCTTGGGATGGTTCCATGTCAAGTATGAGAAAGTCTACAGGAAAATAACATTTATCTACTCTAACTAGAACATCCTCAATTAAACCACGCGGTGTTTTTATAGATCTATCAGCTAATTGCAAAATGACTGACGTGGGTTTTAATTCTCCAATCCCAAATTTTTCATAAACCGAGGTTGGAAGGAGGTTTACACTAGCTCCTAAGTCTAGTAATGCTCGGTCAAAGGTTATACCTCCAATAACACATGAAATTAAGGGTGCACCAGGATCTTTCATCTTTTGAGGTATTGGATTTAACAGGACCGCACTTACATCCTCGGATAGCATAACTCTTTTGGTGGTTCGTGGCTCACGCTTTTGGGTACAGAGTTCTTTAAGAAATTTAGCATAGGCTGGAACATGCTGAATTGCATCGAGGAGGGGTAAATTAATATGAACTTGTTTAAATAGTTCCATTAGCTCCTTGTTGCGTGTTTCTTGCTTTTTGCGAGAAGAGCCTGCTTCTAAGGCCGAAGGGAACGGGGGCTTTGGGTTTATATGTCTCAGCTAATTCATCTGTTCTCTTCTTTTCTTTATCCATCTTATCAGTGTCAGTACCAGTCTTAAGCTCAAGTTCTTCTATATGATTATCCTCTCTTCTTCAAATTTCTCATCTTGGCTAACATCAGTATTGGCCTCTATCACCTGGTCTTGATATGGGTCCTTAAGAATCCTACCACTTCTAAGTTCAGATATTGCTTTGGCATTTTCTAATTGGGGGTTCTTAGGTGGAATGTTAGATGGATGAGTAAATCCAGGTGGTTGATAGACATTGGATGGATTATTTTTAGGATTTGCAATTGGTTGGCTTGGTAATTGACCCGGTGGTTCTCTCCTCATGCTAGACTCAGCTATTTGTCCTATTTGAGCTTCTAGTCTGGCGATTGATTGTTGTTGGCTTAGAATTAATTGTTGAAGTTGATTGAATTTATCGTCGGCTAGATTGGTCTGTTGAGGAGGTGGGTATGAGGGTTGATTATAATGTAGTGGTTGAGAAGACTGACTAGGCTGACCCTTATTATAGGCATAGTTCTGGTACTTGGGGCCTATTTTGATAATTTTGAACTGGTGGGATTTGGGTCTGAGCCTGAGTTTGTTGTGGTTTCCAAGAGAAATTAGGATGGTTTCTCCAACCAGGATTATATGAATTTGAATATGGGTCATTAAGTGGTTTTGAGTAACCTTGAGCAGCTTGGACTTGTTCTTGGATAAGAGGTGGTAATTGTGCAACCGTGGGACATTCACTTACATGATGTGTTGGGCTAGCACAAATAGAGCAAATCACCTGATAATTAGAAGCTGGTGTGTATTGTGCAGGGGATTGTTGACCTAAGTTTAGGAATTGATCTAATTTCTGTGCAATAAGATCGACTTTATCTAATTTTTGTGCTATTATGTTCAAATCTATCTTAGAATTGAGTTTTGGAGTTTTGATCTAAAAAATTCCTACCCATTTTTGTTGAGAAATTGATCTTTCATAAGAAGATAATGAAGCATGGTTAATAGAGTTTTCACTTAAAGTTTCAAATAAGGTATAAGCTTCATCCTCACTTTTGCTCATGAATGCACCTCCACAGGATGCATCAACCATCTGCTTATATTGATCTCCTAAACCTTCATAGAAAGCTTGTACAATTTGCCACTTAGATAGACCATGGTGTGGGCATTTTCTAAGGAGTTCCTTAAGTCTTTCCCATGATTCATGAATTTGTTCCCCTGGAAGCTGAGCAAATCCTGTGATGGCTCGCCTCATGGTATTGGTTCGTCCTATGGGATAAAATTTCTTAAGAAATTCATGTTGCATCTCTGCCCATGTTTGAATTGTTCTTCCTAATGTGCCAAGCCAGTACTTGGCTTTATCTTTTAATGAGAAAGGGAACAAGGTCAGTCTAAGGGCATCATCAGAAAAATTCTGAATTTTTACCGTAGAGCAGATTTCTAAGAACTCATCCAGATGTTTGTAAGGGTCTTCATTGGCATTCCCATAAAAAGATGGGAGCATCTGGATTGTGGTCGACTTAATCTCATAGTGGCTAGCAGGGATATCAGGTATGTGGATGCAAGTCGATGGGTTGTAGGTGGAAGGAATAAAGTATTCCTTCATCTGCCTAGGTGGTTCTTCACGATTTCCAGCCATTTGATTATCTGGTCTTAAATGAATTAGTCTTTCAATTTCAGGATCTGGTTTAACTAGGTCAGGTAAAAGTGATCTTCTACCGTGCATGTACTAGTGCAATTTGATATATGGTTCAATTTTTTTTTTTAAAAATTTTATTTATTTATTTATTTATTTATTTATTTATTTTTAAGAAAAGAAGAGAGAAAGAAAGAAGAGGAAAAATCCTAAAGAGTCTTAAATCTGGAGAAGATAGGGAGGAGTTAATTTGTGGTTTATGTTAGATATTATTTGGCAAACAAGTTAGGCAATCAATCCTGACTAAGAGTTATCCTAGATCTAGACAGCTCCTAACTGCCAAGATCACCTTCAAGCCCTCCAAATAGAGGATTAGCCAATCAACTGGCCAGGTAAGTGTAAAGTCGGTGGGAGTCCCTCCGTTGCTTGCCTTAGACACCAATTGTGCTTGGCCAGGTAAGCGAACAGAACCAATTAAGTAACCACCTTCTTTCGGGCCCAGTCGTCCCTGAACCACTTTCCTAGACACCAGTCAAATTGATTAACCCTAACTTGGTTCAACTCTTAGGATTTCTTGTCCTATTGAGCTCGAATATCCTTAAAGGTTAATGTCTAATTGATTTTAAGAGTTAAGGTTTGGGTTAATGCAGGATGCTGGTTGGTTGTTTGTGGGCTAAGGAAGGGTGATCAAATCCCCACCTTATCTTGTTTAATGGGTTGTGCCCTTAATTTGGTTTAATATGAAATATGCAAAAGAAAAAAAAATTCCAATCAAAGAGTTCTATGCAATTTAAACTAACTAATTAAATTATAAAAAGGCTTACCTTGACTCCAGCAATCACCAAAAATAAGAATAAAAACTAATATGATGGATGCTCTAAATAATTAGGGTTTCTAATCTTGTGATGAGATTTTTAATTAGGTTTACGTAGGTAATATTTTTAATTAATTTAAAATAAAGCAAATATTAAAAATAAAGAAAGAGATTTAGGGTTTAGGAATGATCTCACCGAATAGGATTGAGAGTTTTGTTCGTGCCCTAATCTTCCTTGTTCCTTTTTTTTTTTTTTTCTTTTCTGCAAAATAAATAAAAAATAATGAGTAGGCAGTAAAAAAAATCAAAGAAATAAAGAAATTTTAATTTTTATGCCTCCCCGGCAACGGCGCCAAAAACTTGATAGGGACACGATGCTGTCGTTAAGACACCGTGTTTATCAATTTAAATCCGACTCTTTACTTTTTAAATTAACTAAAAATTATGAAGAAAGTGGTGAGTCGGGTCGAATCCACAGAGAGGCAATGATTTATTTCTAAAATCTTTGATTCTTTTTTTTTTTAAGAAAAGAAAGAAAGGATTTTTTTAAAAAATTAAAGTCAAAAAATAGATCTATAAATAAAAATAGAATTTAAATTATGCAAAAATAAATTTGATACTAAGATCTACTATTTAGATCTTAGCAACTACTTATAGTAAAATTAAAAAGCAATAAAGAACAAATAATTTAAAGAGCTAGAATTGAAAAGAATAATGAAACTTTCTTTATTAAATTTAAAACTAAGATGCAGAATTTAAATACAAGAAATTAAAGAAAAATTTAGAATTTTAATACAAGAAATTAAAGGAAAAAGACTAGATGGAGATCGCAGATCAGCGTAGGCATGAAGATGGCGTAGAAGACCGGCTCTTCTTCTCAGCACCGCAGCTTTGAAGCAACCTTTAATCCAGAGCTTGACTTCCACCCTATACCTTAGCTTCCCTTCCAACCCTCCTCCCTTTCTTAGAGGCTTAGGATCCTTTTTATAGAGCTAGAAGAGGTAGATATTTATTTCTAAAGGCAATATGGGACTAATTGCCT
Organism: Cocos nucifera; assembly: GCA_006176705.1. Taxonomy (NCBI): domain Eukaryota; kingdom Viridiplantae; phylum Streptophyta; class Magnoliopsida; order Arecales; family Arecaceae; genus Cocos; species Cocos nucifera. The sequence goes on along the minus strand of QRFJ01001023.1, from coordinate 192,760 downwards.
TTGTAATCATAAAAATCTGAATAAAATTTGAATAAAAATAACTCTGTTATGACTCTGGTAAATCTGGTAAAATCTGGCTATTCGATAGGAATCCAACGGTTCAAAAATCATCAAAATCGGATGCCTATCAGCCCAGATCAGGTCGGATTAAATTCTGGCCGTCCGATCGCGCTTGATCGAGGAAATCTGGCCGCAAATCGCGCTTCGGGAGTCCTGATCACCATCGGGAGCATTCTGGACCGTCGGATCGAAGCTGGAATCAGGCGCTGCCATTTGATGGTGATCCGAGTGAAATTGGCAATCGAAAAAAATGCTGACCGTCCGATCTTAACCGCAATCAACCGCAGCCGTCCGATCGCGCAATCACTGTTCCCATGGACCGCGTAGACCGGCCGCACCGCACACCGCAACCAATCAACACTTCTGTCACCGAGTGAAATGACCAGATTGCCCTGTGAGCCGCGATAAATTTCTGTAGACCCTTTAAGGGTCTAGGTCCACCACGTGGCAGATCTCTGATTCGTCGGTTTCTGCTGAGCTGGCGGTCCACGCCTGGATCGTAGACCGGCTGATGGCTTCAATGGCTGAGTCAGCTTTGATGGCTTGGCTTGGCTTGGTGGCTCGGCTTATGGAGCCGGCTGAGCCGTTTTCTCTTTTTTTTTATTTAATTTTTATTTATTTTATATCTTTAAAAATTTATATCTTTTCTATTTTAGCTCCATTTTATTTGAAATTTATTTCGTTGTGATCATAAAAATGAGCTCTTTCTAATTATAATAAAATTTTATTTTTTAATTTTTATTATTTTTTAATTAATTTTTTAATTAATAAAAATATGAATTTTTCAAAAATTATATATAAATTGATTATTAATTTTTAAAAATTAATATTAATTAATTGATAAATTAATACTTTTATTGATGAATTTATGATGCTCATCAACCATGTTCTTATTTTCGTCGATCTTTTGAATCTCAACGTCACCTCGCTCTACGATTTCTCGTATAAGGTGATAGCAACATAGAATATGTTTGGTGTGCTGATGTGCCTTCGGCTCCTTCGCTTGAGCTATGGCTCCAGTGCTGTCACAGTATAGCAGAACCAGACCATCCAAAGAGGGTGCCACTTCTTGCTCATCGATGAACTTCTGCAATCATATAGCTTTCTTTGCAGCATCAGATACCGCGACATACTCCACCTCATATACATAATCGGCTACAGTGTGCTGCTTGAAACTCTTCCAGCAGACCGCTCTACCATTTAGGATAAATATAAAATCTGACACACATTTGCTATCATCATGATCTGACTAGAAATTGGAATTAGTATATCCCATAAGTTTCAAGTTAGTATCTCCATAGATGAGCCACTGATCCTTGGTATTTCTCAAATACTTTAGGATTATCTTCACAACCTTCTAGTGATTCTGACCTAGGTCAGACTGGTATCTCCTCACTACTCCTAGTAAGTATGCCACGTTTGATCTCGTACATATTATGACATACATAATAGAATCCACTGTCGAAGCATATGGTATTCTACTCATACGCTCTCTCTCTTGAGGAGTTGTCGGATAATCCCTCTTTGAGAGCAAAATTTCATGGCCCATCGGAAGATAGTCCTTCTTGGAATTCTCCATGCTGAATCTCTTTAGCATGATATTAATGCACATGGACTGGGATAATCCTAGCAACCTTTTAGATCATCCCTATAGATCCTCATCTCTAGGATGTAGAAAGCTTCTTCCAAGTCCTTCATGGAGAATTGAGACGACAGCCAAACCTTTATTTTCTATAATGCAGGGATGTCATTTTCGATTAAGAGAATGTCATCAACATACAATACAAGGAATACAACAATAGAACCGTTGGTCCATTTATACATCCAGGATTCTTTTTCATTCTTAACGAAGTCATATGTTCTGATTACTTTATCAAACTGCATGTTCCAACTCCGTGATGCGTGCTTCAATCCATAGATGGATCTTTGAAGCCTACACATTTTAGACTCATTTGTGGATGTGAAACCCTCAGGCTGTATCATATACACCTCTTCATCCAACTCTCCATTTAGAAAAGCTATTTTCATATCCATTTGCCAGATCTCATAGTCTAGGTGTGCCGCTATCGTAAGCATGATCCAAATAGATTTGAGCATTGCCACTGGAGAAAATATCTCGTCATAGTCAATACCATAATACTGATGATATCCTTTGACAATCAGATGGATTTTATAGATCTCCACCTTTTCATCTGTGCCTCATTATTTTTTGAAAATCTACTTACATCCAATGGATTTTATCCTTTCAAGTGGATCAACTAGTGTCCATATACTGTTGACCTTCATGGACTTCATTTTGTATTCCATGGCTTTCAGCCACATATTAAAGTCGGACCTCTGCATGGCATCCATGTTGGTGATTAGATCCTCATTGTTCTTATCGAGTTTGATGGGATCACCATTTTGGATCAAAAAATTATAGTATCTATCCAGTTGATGTGGTACTCTACCGGATCTTTTTGGTGCCATTTAAATAGGCTCTGAATTTGATCTTATCAAATCTAGTTCTACAGGTTCACTAGAATTTATCAGTTCTTTCACCTATCGAACTTCATTAAGTTCAACATTAGAGGCAGCTGTTCCTTCACTAAGAAACTTTTTTTTCAAAAAGACTGCTATATCGCTGATGAACACCTTTTGTTCTTCAGTAAGGTAGAAGTAATAACCCCTAGTTTTCTTCGGATATCCTATGAACAAGCATTTATCGGACATAGGTCCAAGCTTTTTTGATTGCAAATGTTTAATATAAGTCAGACATCCCCCAACCCTAAAACGAGAGAGTGTCGGTTTATGCCCAGTCCATATCACATATAGAGTCTTTGCAATAGACTTGCTCGAAATATTATTCAAAATAAAATAGGCAGTTTCTAGTGCATAACCCCAAAATAAAATCGATAGACATGTAAACCCCATCATAAACCGAACCATGTCAACAGAGTTTGATTCCTCCTTTTAGATACACCATTATATTATGGTGTTCCAAGAGGGGTCCATTGTGAGAGAATCTCATTCTCTCCTAAATATATCAAAAACTCATTGGAAAGATATTCACCTCCTCTGTTAGACTGATGAATTTTAATACTCTTCCTAAGTTATTTTTCTACCTCATTTCAATATCGTTTGAACATTTCAAATAAATCGAATTTACTCTTCATAATATAGACATACCCATACCTAGATAAGACATCAGTAAATATAATAAAGTAGTAAAATCTACCTCTAGCACATGTGTTCATAGGTCCACATACATCAGTATGTACTAGATCTAGAAGCTCAGTGGCCCGCTCACTCTTTTCAGTAAAAGATGATTTGGTCATCTTACCAAGAAGATAGGACTCATAGGTATTCAATAATTCATAATTATCAATGTTAAGGATACGCTCCTTGACTAACCTATTAATCATATTCTTGTTCATATGACCGAGCCTACAGTGCCAAAGATAAGCATTAGTGACATTATCTAGTTTTGGTCGTTTATTCGATGTGTACATTACACTAATAGACTGTGATAAAATATAAATATCATTTCTTAATTATCCTTGCATTATTATGATATCATTCATAATGATATCGCAATAATATTTTTTTATTGATAAATTATAACCATCTTGGGCCAAAAGCCCAATGGATATTATATTCATCATAAAAGATGGACAATAGTGACAGTCACTTAAAATGACACTATTATTTTTAAAAAATAGTTCAAGAGTTTCAATGCTAGGACTGAAACTTGACTTTCATCTCCAACATTAAGAAATCTATCACCATTCTCAAATTTTCTATCAATTTGAAGTCCATGCAATGAATTGCATATATGAATCAGACTTTCGGTATCTAATACCTAGGTAGATGTATCACATACGGAAAAATTGCAAGGTGTTATCATATAATAGCCTTGACCAGCAACCACTTGCTGATTTCTTCTATTCAACCTATTTGGGTTTAGAGGATAATTCCTCTTTGGGTCTGCCTTATTAGGCTTAACACTAGACTCCTTGTTCTTAGATCCTAAATACTTGCCACTGTCCAACAGTGAATGGAGCAGACTAACTCTAGCCATTCTAATTATCTGAAAGAAAAATATGAAATCCTATTAGTACTTAAATTAATTAATCCTAAAGACTTAAACTTTAGTCTAAAGATTCTTTCACTATTTTTAATAAATTAGTAGCCTTTACCTTCAATTCGAGGAATTACACTAACTCCTTAGCGGATATTGAAATCCACATAGACTACATACAGGCCCGAGAAAAGCTCTGGCTAACTCGTATGCATCTATAGATAGGTTCACAACCAATTATTTCTCTAAATAATTTTTAGTATTTAGGTTTTACCTCAGATGCCAAATCAGTAGGCTATGGCCTCCACTGAAAAGGTCTAGTTTGGTCAACCATTAACATGATTGACTTCGGTGCATCAAACCAATAATAATCAGGTCCGAGAAAAGCTCTAGCTAACCTGATCACCATTAAGAGAGTGCGACCTAATCATCATATGATGGATAGCAATTTTAATATTTAAATGAACATCAGGTGTAAGGCACCTCCAATGTCTACCCAGAAGATTGGACTCATTACTATTCACCTTAATGGGAGGCTATGACTCAGTTATTCCCATAACTTAGTCATTTTAAGGATCTAATAATTTAAAGGATTTAGTTTACATGTGATTAAAGGATAGAAAGGATATGGACCAAATTTCTCCTACTGACTTCACCAAGTTAAATTCTTCCACTGACTTCATCAAGTCAATAGATTAGGACTATGATCAATTTAAGTCCATAGGCACCTAGTTCAGTCATACCGATTAAAATCAATCAAACTGATTCCTAATGATATGGGTTAGTCCGAATCACCAAGTGATCTAATCAAATCCCAATTGACCATATCAACCAGATAAGTGAGATCAGTGGAAGGGATATGCCATTAACTCGTCAAAGATTGAATCAATGCAAGTAGCTCCCAATTAAAAACCACAGGTCTAAACTACCAAACTTACCTTAAATACTAATTAATTAATTATATTTAATCTGATTAACTTCATAATTTTGGGCTAGACCGCTTAGCCATGAATTAAGTCCATCTTGATCTTTTTAAAGACATGGACTCATCCTACTACAACCATTGGAGTTGATTCTAGAGTATCCTTGATCTAATCTAATTCAATACTTGATTAGATTTGATCAATTAGTTTAGATTAATCCATTCTTTAACTAATCTTAGGTCTAATCCAATTTATAAAACTAATTCATCTAACCCTTTAACCAATAGTCTTATGATTTTATCTTAGGATCTTAATTCACAATTATAGACCCTATGAACAATACTTAATTCTTTTAATTAAGTTTTTCGACTGATGGGTTAGGGTTCGGTATTTTGAAAATAGTTTTTAAATTTTGAAAGATTTTTGTTTTTTGTTTTCCAAATGGATCGACTCATTTCAGAAATGGATCGGCTCATTTCTCAAATAGTAACCTATTGCTAGTTTTAAACAAAAAATAAAATATAATAAAAATTAAACTATGAAACAATCTTTTAGATTTAGTCTAAAATACATTCATATTTAATTTTTTAATTAAAATAATTCGAATCATTAAAATTCTTTCATTGTCCATCTTACTGAATGAGTTCACGATGGCATCCCTACCATCATAAGGGATCTCCACTGAATGGGAGGAGATGGCCTTTAAACCATACTTGTCCCTTATGACTAGATAGCTTGGTGGCTCATTCATTCTGATTACTAAATTATCTAGATTAAGCATATCAAATATACTAACATTTAATTTTTAATTATATATTAGACATGTCAAGCAATCTAGTTGCTCTGATACCAATGTAGGAAATCGCATAGGATTTAAGCATGCATTTTCAAAACTTTTTTAAATAAAATAGCAGTAAATGTAAATATAATCAAATATTAATCTACTACATGCATTGATCTAATTAATTTAAACCCTACTTAGGATCTAGATATGCTAATATGTAATTTAAAATTTAAATATGATCGATCAACAAATCGAATCTGCTGATCGATATGAGTTCAGAACTCAATATCTTTTCATGGATAGCTGCTCACCATAATCTAAATCCATCGAATAATGCTCTGGTATCACACTACAGTAACACACATGTCCGACCTCTATAGTTAGTCCACACGAAGATCCTAGTCTCGATCAGTCCCACTGGAGTGCTAGCTCCTCGCCGGGGCCTTCAATGGCGATCGCGATTGATTCATTTGATCATTTTTTTTTTGATCTTCTAGATACTCTACAAAATCAAAATATATACTTTGGAGGATGATGTAGTGTTTCAAATTTGGTGATGATCCGATGCTCACAGCATTCGATCTCTCCATCCGAACCCAGATTCCCAAGTCTTGGGTTTCACTCGGCCCAAAAAACCCAGACACTGAAAACCCTCTCATGCCCTCTCTATGCAAAGTTTTTCCATGAAACAAGTATTCATGGAAAGATAAATTTTGAATCTATAAATCCTATTTAGATCATATCTAAAAATTAAGTATCCTTAGATACAAAAATTAGAAGAGAATAGAGGCATGAAGGAAAAATAAAGTGCTATAGAACTCTGCTCACCTTCACTCCAAGATTGTTTTTGCCCAAAACCAATGCCCAATTGCTTTCAAATTTTTACCATGAAAATATAACACCTTGGAATTCATGTAAAAAAATTCTCATAATTTATTGCATGAAAAATAAGTAGAAATTCCATGTGGAGTGGATAGGTTAAGATTGGTTGAACTAGTTTCAACCAACTTTTAGTATTTGAATTCAAATGGGGTCTTATCCTTTTCCAATGCCTATCCCAAAGAATGATGAGTAGAAGGACTCTCCTTCTGCTCACCTGCAATCTAAAATCATCCAAAAAAAATGTGCGATAAAAGATAGGTAGGCATGGAGAATAGATAAGGAAGAGATTAGGTTTCTCAAATTTCAAACCAACCAAGTTGAATTCAAAATTCAACTTAGTTTGAACTGGTCCAACCCATGGACCGACCAAAGGCAGAAGAGAGGAAGGGTGCACATTCATTTTTACATGAGAAATCTCATTCAAAAATTAGAGGAGGGCGTGGGTCAAGGTGGAAAAGTAAAATATGGTGGGCGCTAGGGAGAATTTAAATTCAAATCTCATTTGACTTGGTCCTAATTGGTTTCAACCAAATCAATTAATTTAGATCTAATTAGATTAGATTAAACCAACTAAATTAGGCTTAACTCAAACCAATAAATTTTTAATCAAATTAAAAATTAATTAGGTCTAGCCCCTAATCAAATCAAGGTCAAATCTTTCATAGCGATTAGGTCATCTCATGACCAGATCGAGTCAAACCCAATCGAATCAAATTCAATTGGACTTGATCAAATTCTCATCATTCAATCAAATTAGGCTAATCAATAATCAAATTGCTAATTAATCTTCTAAAAATATTAGAGTCCTAATCGGATGGGTTATCGGGCATCAGAGTCACATCAACATGAAACTCCTGAAGAGTCCCAAACCAGTGGGACTCTTGAACCCAGTGTCCCAAATGAATCAAACTCATGATCATAGAGTCCTAAACTAGTGAAACTTTTGATCAAAGAGTTCCAAATGAGTAGGACTCAAAGTTTCAGTCCACTAGGACTCTTGGTCATAGTGTCCCAATCCAGTGGAACTCTTGACCACAAAGTCTCAGGTCATCAGGACTTTCGATCAGAGAGTTTCGAACACGAAGGACTCAGAGTCCCAATCTAGTGGGACTCTTGGTCATAGAGTCCCAATTAAGTGGAACTCTTGACCATAGAGTCTTAGATCATGGAGACTCAATATCAGCTATCAGATCAGGTAGAAACTCCTATTGTGTGTGACCCCATAGGTTCGAATCCTAAGCCAGTAGCATAGAAATTAATTTTCTATACCAATCAATATGACCATCTAGCAATGATATCCGATGTTTGGATAGGTCGAATAATTGCAATATAACATCGATGAACCTGTGGCATATGGTTACCATATAATTCATCTTCTTGACCTCAATGCTCAAAGGATGATCTAGGATTTACTATCGTCCTAAAATTCATCCATAGTGTATTTCAAAACTCAGTGTCCATCACATGGACCACCCCAATTGAGGGTTTGCTAAATTGAAATACAGTGATGCACTTGCTCCAATACTTGGAGAAATCAATTCCATCTTGACTCATACATCGACAAGCCAAGTATATAACTGCACCCAATAGCCTTCCATCATTGAATTAAAAATTTAGGTAGTCCAGTACCTAAGTACAGTGAGTTGCTTGCAAGTCACCATGGTGATCTTAGATCTAAGGGATACTTATATCCATATCCTTCATGAGCAACTCTTGGCAGTAGAGAGCTCTATAGTTGGATCATGTTCAGTGAAATGTATCCCTACACTTCACCTGCATGCCATAACAATATCTTCATACTTCTTAGTTAAGAGGACAACCAACATTTATTGCACACAATGACCTACACTCGACACGTTGTCGTCTTAGGTAACAATGAATCATTTGATCGTGAACATGTTTTGAGAATTAAATGATAAATCCTTCTTTGTCGAATCTAAATTGAAGAAAAAAATCTTATTTTCTGGGTCAGGTTCATTCAGATCTGATTGGATCAAGGAAGATATTTCAAAAATTTTTCTCTAAGATCCTAATCAGATCTAAGACTCTTCAGATTTGATCTTATTGATCTGATAAAAAAATAAAATAAAGATTAAATTAAATCTAATTTAATTATACCTTTATTTTGGATAATCCAATTATCCTATGATGATCTCGATGTTTGCCTGAGCTTCTAGATATAGCCACATAAGTGCCTAACCTTTACCGATATCTACTCAGGCAGGATCTAGAGATCTTCTCCTTCTCAATCAATTCTCTAAAAATTAGATCTAGATCTGATCTTGAAGGTCTTCAAAAATTCTTTTGAAAAACAACCATTGTCTCTTACAGCAGTGTTATCTTCTTCCTTTCCTATCGCTTTTCACTTGCTTGGATCGCACCTAACTCATGTCCAAAAACTCTTAGGCATGGAGAGGAGAGAGAGGACCAGAGGGTGGCATGGAGAAGGAGGGAGAAAAGCTTTGTGGCATGGGCTAAAGATAGAAGCTCTCTATTCTAGGCACAGATAGGATTTATATAGATTCTACTGCGCTATGCAGTGCCACATCATACTGATCAATCATGGTCCTTTGTATAATCAGATCTAAATCTGATTGGTGAGATTACATCATCTGATCCAATTAGATTAGAGTCCCTCAAAACTCTCCTTAGGCGGTGCCAAGACTGGGTCAAATAAGTCTTCTTGGCGCCACCTAGTTTGATTGCCTGAAGCAACTGGAGTCCCATCTGTCTACTTTTTAGTAGGGGGACAAGGCCCAAGATTTTCTCCTATGGGTGCATGATATATGGATAGATGTCTAAGTGTCAAAGGTCAACATTTGACCAAAGTCCAAAGAAAAGATTTAGTAGGTGATGGAAAATGGCAGGTGTTGTCTCAAATTTATTTCATAAATTAAGACAACCCTTTTCTAATCTAGATAAGCTCCAATCAGACCAAGTAAAGATTTCTGAGTGAGCTCGAATATATTTGGCTCAGTCGAGATAAGTTTTAATGATTGTTAAAGGAGAACATTAGGCTCAATCATATGCTAGCATGATTTTTTTGAATCTAATTAAATCTTATTCAAATCAATTGAACTGGATTAATCCAATTGATGATATCCAGATCCAAATCCTTGTTTGTGTGATCCAGTTAGGTTCAGTTCCATATGGTAATGGGATATGTCATGATCTCTATCATTGACATCCTCAAAACATCTTCCGATGGATCAGAACTTTTCTGATTCAGACAACTAGTATGATCGATTATCCAAATTATTCTAATTGCTCCCAAAATCCACCAGTGACACCTAGCAGCATATAGTGGCAATCTATTAGAATTGAAAGCGTACCTCTCAGTGCTATTTCCTATGTGATTAAGTTTTTTTTATCTTGAGCTCCGATCGGATTAGGGTTAAGATGATCTCATCAAATCCTAATATCCGTCATATGAATTAATCATTCGATTCAAGTCCAATATGAAAACCTTAATAGAAACTCTTTCTATTATTTAACTCTGTCATGGCCATGGGCTTATGGACTTGATTCTCATGATCATCATAGGACTGCTCTTCTTCTACCAAGGTAGATAGATCCCTTATTGGTGCAATTGAATTCCTACAATGAACATGCTATAGTCAACATACACCTTAGGATTCTGAATGGCTAGGAGATCGAGTTATGGTGTAGTCAAACTATAACACCCTCAAGGTGAACTATCGATGTACCTTAGCTTAAAGAACCAGATACACCACTACAGCTTTAAGCCGATCATCGTCGATAAGATAGACTTCCTCATGACTGCTCGAGGTGGTCACGCTCAGTGCCCTCGTTCTCTAACGAGTATCTATATTCTCACTTCGATGTCTCTACACCATAGACTTAAGACTCATCTATCCTAAAGAAGTGATCGTACACTAAACTTTCGGATCAATCACCATCCTCATGATGATCCTACGGTCGAAAGTATTTTATGAGTTAATAATGAAAATTCATGTCTTAAATTTTTAACTCTTGAAAATATGAGCTATCATTGCCATTAACTCAAGGGATGTATCACAAACACTTTCAAATACACATTATGATAGAAAATAAACTATTTTATTATTTATAGTCAAAATTATAATTTTACCCTTAGAAGTGTATTACAAGTGTCAGCTAACTAGCTTCTAGGGCACACATATCTAACAAACTCCCGCTTGACCTAAAGCCAATTAGCTACAAATATAAGTCCCATCTTCTCAAGGTGGGCTTCGATCTTCTGCTGGCCCAATGACTTTGTGAGTGAGTCTACCACATTATCTATGGAGTCGACTCTCTTGACGTCGACGTAATCTTTCTCGAGGTAATCATAGATGAGGTGGTATCGTAGCTCGATGTGCTTAGATTTTTGATGAGACCTCGGCTCCTTAGCTAGGACTATGGCATCACTATTATCGCAGTACAGAGGAATGGCATCCAATAGCATCACTCCGATCTCTATAATGAATTTCTTATACCAAAATGCCTCTTTTGCAGCTTCTGATGTAGCGATGTACTCTACTTTCATGGTGAAATATGCTATTACTGTCTGCATGAAACTCTTCCAACTGACAGCACTACTATTACATACAAATAAACTCCCAGATGTCGACTTTTGATCATCTATATCGGATATAAAATCTGAGTCTACATACCCCTGGACTTAGAGTTCTCCATTACCAAAAATCAACAACATATCCTTAGTTATTCTTAAGTACTTAAGGATACATTTCACAGAAGTTCAGTGTTCTTCACCTAGATTCGACTGATATCTGCTCGTGACACTCACAGCATGGGCTATATCAGGTTGTGTACATAACATGGCATACATGAGGCTTCCTATTATTGAAGTATAAGAGATCTTGCTCATGCGTTCAATCTCCTCAGATGTGTTGGGACACATTTTTTTGGAGAGATGAATGCCATATCTGAAGGGTACCAATCTCCTCTTGGAGTTTTCCACGCTAAAACTTTTTAACACTTCCTCTATGTACATTTTCTATGAAAGACCTAGCATCCTATTCAGTATATCTCTATAGACCTTAATTCCTAAAATGAATGATGCTTCTTCTAGATCTTCCATGGAGAATATTTTAGATAACCATATTTTAACCATGGTCAATATGAAAATATCATTTCCAATAAGGAGGATATCATCCATGTATAGTATGAGGAAGATAATAGCGCTCCCACTAATCCTTTTGAAAATACATAATTTTTCCTCATTCTTAATGAAACCAAATAATTTGATCATATCATTAAAATGAGTATTCCAGCTCTGAGATGCTTGCTTAAGTCCATATATGAACCTTTGCAGCTTGCATACTTTACGATCAGCATCATTGGATATGAAACCTAGCGGCGGTTCCATATAGACATCTTCCTCAAGGTATCCATTTAAGAATGTTGTTTCCACATTTATTTTCCATATTTCATAATTAAAATAGGCTGTAATAGGAAGCAATGTGCGGATGGATTTTAGCATAGCTATTGACAAAAAGGTATTCTGATAGTCAATGCCTTCACGCTGACTATATCCTTTTGTCACTAATCTAGCTTTGAATATCTCCACATTCCCATCTGCACCAATCTTTCTCTTATAGATCAATTTACACCCAATAGGTACTATACCTTTAGGTGGATCTACCAAGGTCCAGACTTGGTTTGAGTGCATCGAGTCAATTTTTGACTTCATTGTCTCTAACCATTTCTCGAAGTCGATATCCGATATCGCCTCGTCATAGATTTTGGGATCATCACCATGAATTCCATTACCTACAAGGAACATTTTCTCTACTTTCTCTAAAATAGTACCTAATTACCTCTTAGGAGGACGAAAATTTTTTTCCGATCTACGAGGTGGAGGAGGTAGTGATTGTATTGGCTCAATCTGATTTGGTTTCATAGGATCCTTAGCTCGTTGCTTTTGTGAGACTTTCTCCTCGAGCTTGATCTGCTTTTCAATGCCGCCATCTTGAATAAACTATTTTTCAAGAAAAATGGCATACCGACTCACAATCATATTGTGGTCTTCTAGAATGTAGAAATAATATCCTAATGACTCTTTAGGATATTCTATAAACTAAGCTCTAAAGGACCTATAATCTAACTTGTCCACTTGTTATCTTTTGACATGAGTCGGACAACCCTAAATTCTAAGATGACTCAGATTTAGTTTCTTACCATACCATTTCTCATACGGTGTGGTAGGAACGATTTTAGAGAGAATCCTATTCAATAAATATATAGCAGTTAACAGACTATATCTCCAAAGAAAATTAGAAAGGTCTGTGAAGCACATCATAGATCGGACCATATCTAACAGGATCCGATTCCTCCATTCTGAAACTTCATTGAATTGAGGTGGAGTCCATTGAGACACTATGTCATTTTGCTTGAGATAGTTCAGAAATTTTCGACTAAGATATTCACCTCCTCGATCTGATTGAAGAACCTTAATGGATTTTTTAGTTTGCTTTTCAACTTCATGTCTAAATTTCTTGAACTTTTCAAAGGCTTCAAACTTGTGTCTCATAAGATACACATACCCATACCAAGATAAATCATCGATAAAGATTATGAAGTAGTCAAAGTTGCCTCTGACTAGCACATCAAATGGGCCGCACACATCAGTATGTACTACGGCAAGTAGTTCCGTGGCCATTTTCTCATGTCCTACAAAAGGAAGCTTAGCCATTTTGCAATGAAGACATGATTCACAAATTGAATATGACTCGAAAGTTAACAAACTCAATAGCCCAATTTTCTCTAATTTATTAATCCTATCTTCTGCTATATGACCTAGCCTTAGGTGCCATAGATACCTATCGTTTGGACTATCGCTGGGTCATTTTGATCTTATGACATTCACATTTTGCTTGATATTAAAGATATATACATCAATATGTAACTGATAGAGATCGTTAATGAGGAAACCACTTGCAATTTTATTTTTTTTATAAAGAATATTACAATGATCCTTAAAAAAACTAATTACATAGCCTTCTTATACTAAACATGAAATAGAAATCAAATTCCTGCTTGCAGTAGGCACATAATAACAATCCCTAAGTACTAAATCTAAGCCAGACGATAGTCGAAGAGGGTAGGTTCTCATGGCCACAACAGCAATCTTTGCTCCATTTTTTATGCATAGGATCATCTCACCATCCCTCAGCCTTTTGCTATCCTCAAGACCCTACATGAAAGTGCACAAATGAGCACTAGAACTAGAGTCAAGCACCCAATTGGATGCAGAAGAAATCGTAAGATTAGATTCAATAATGAGCATACCTCCAGAACGACCTATCTTCTTCTTATTCTTCAGGATGGCCAGGTATGTAGGACAGTTCCGCTTTCAGTGGTCTTGAGTATTATAATGAAAATATTTTTCTTTGTCAATGGCCTTCTTCTTCAGCTCTGCCTTCTTTTTTTTCCTCCTTCTACCTTCTATTTTTTCATAGATTTTTTCTTCTTTCCAAAAAACTTTCTTTTGAAAGAAGTCCATTCCATAGCAAGTACTGAGCCTTTAGAATGTTTCATAGAAAGCTCAGCAATAACCAGCATATTCATAAGCTCGGCCAGAGTATTCTGAAGTTTATGCATATGGTAGTTCATGATGAACTACCCATATGGATTAGTCAAGGATTATAGAATTATATCATTCTGCAGATCCTAGTCTAACTTCACTCCGAGCTTCTCAAGCTTTTCTAAGTCCTTGATCATCATCAGACAATGATCTTAGACTAATTGTCCATCACGCATTTTAACCTTAAACAGTCATTTAGTGACCTGATATTTAGCTACGTGACTCTATTCACCAAACAACTCTTGCAGGTGAGCCAACATTTGGTGGGCAGTCTTGATATCTTCATGTTAATGCTGAAGCTCATCAAACATCGAGCCCAACATGTAGTATCTAGCCTTATTATCTTCATTCATCCATTTATCAAGAGACGCTCTCTATTCAGCGGACGGATGAGCTGGTAAGATGGGAGGATCCTGATCCAATACATGAGTCAACTTCTCAAAACCTAAAATAATTTTGAAGTTTTGGAGCCAATCCTTGTAATTAGGTTCGGTCAGTCTATGGGTGTCTAGGATACGAGCTAGTGGATTGGATGCAGACATTTTTCTTTTTTTTATAGAGAGTCAAAGTTTTTAGTTAGATTTTATAATTAAAACTTGATTAATTTATTTAGAAATTTAATTTTTTAATAAATTAGCTTCTACTATTTTTTCAGATCTCTACACTTTCTTGGTAGAGATATAAAAATCTTTATGATTATTGATTTCTAATGGATGGTGTAGTCCCACAAACTGACTCATCACCTTACCTAACAGTTATTGGTGATGGATTAGCCAATGAGTGAACAACTCTTGTCCAATGATTCTCTAATCATGGTGCACCCAGGCTTGGTCTCTAATTCATGAATCTCATCATGCCCAAAATATTGATCCATTCTTTAGTTAAGTCAGACCCACCATTTGCATAGATTGAATTCCTAATTGGGTCTCTCACTGTATCTAAAATATTGAGCTCAATCCATCCTCCAGCCCATAGCATCCAATGCCTAATAGACATGGTTGCATCTTTTCAATGCAACTAAACCACTGTGACCAGTCGAGAACAATCAACCGTAGGAAGGATCCGCACATCTACAATGGTGGAGGACCATAGACTTAATCTTTTCTTAGGAAGATTTGATTTAGATTTCTTTAAACTTGACTTGACATAGCCATAACCATTATGACTAACCTAGTGGCATGGGTTAGCTCGGATTATTAGCCACCTTAGATCAAGACTGAGCCAACAAATATGGCCAGATAAGTGAGATCGGTGGAAGGGATATGCCATTAACTCAACAAGAATACATTCAAGTCAAGTAGCTCTAATTAAAAATTAGTCGATCGTATCTGCCAAACTTACCTTAGACACTAAATTATTGAGCCAGAATCAATCGGATTAGCCTACAATCCAGACTCTAACCATTGAATCTAATTAAATTTTAACTTGATCGATCACTTATGTGACTCGACCTTGACTCAGACTTAATCCTATTAGACTAATCAATTTAAGCACTCTTGATCCCATCTAACCAACTCTTAATTTGGTTTGATCAACTGCTAGACCTAATTGAGCTACCCAAGTCCGAACCTATTTTATGAATATATCTTAGATTTAAAAATTTTTAATTTTTAGATCTAATATATTTCATAATCTTAATTTTTAATTAAGTTTAGGATTCATAAATAAAATATGTATATAAAAATTCTAAGGTTTTAGAAGAATCTAGGATTTTGCAGAAAATAAGTTTTAGATTTCTGATTAAGGACGAACGCGCAGCATCCCTACACATCATAAGAACATCCCATCGAATGAAAGGAGAGGGCCTTTAAATCCTACTTCATTCTTATGACTCGGACGGCCAAGGAGAATGCCTTAATCAGAAACATGATAAATCTACAAAACTAGTTAGATCTACATCATATATTACATATATAAAAATTGATCTAACTAAAAATATAGTTTTGCATACATCTCATGTATCATATTATACGTATTTTTAGATCTAAATTATCTCATAAATATCTAAAAAATAAGATTTAAATTTGATCATATCAAATTAAAATTTATTCTAGATAATTTTGTAGAACTATTTTACAACTAGTCTAAATATGCATCTATCATATCTCATATGAATAAATTAAATAATTTATTTTTTATTTTTTAGATCTAATTATAATATTTATAATATCAAAAAATATTAAATAAATAAATTTAAAAATTATAATTAATTAAATTAAAATTATGATCATATTAGACTACATATAGAATAATTCTATTCCTAGTCTAGTCATGCATCTCATACATCTTAGATCTAGATTATTTAATTTTTAATTTTTTAATTTTAGATCTAATCATATCTAATGTGATATCTAAAATCATCTAATTATTAGATTAAAAATAAATTAAAATTAGATCTAATGAATTTTGAAACTTGGCTCTGATATCAGTTGAAGAAAAAAACCTTATTTCTCGGGTCTAGTTCGTTCAGATCTGATTGGATCAAGAGAAATATTTTTAAAAAATTTTTTCTCTAAGATCCTAATCAGATCTGATACTTTTCTATATCTAATCTTATTGATCTAATAAAATAAAAATTAAATAAAAATTAAATTAAATCTAATTTAATTATATCTTTATTTTGGATAATTTAATTATCCTATGATGATCCCAATGTTTGCTTGAGGTTCTGGATGTAGCCACGCAAGCGTCTGACCTCTACCGATATCCACTCAGATAGAATTTGAAGATCTTCTTCTTCTTAATTAATCCTTCAAAAATCAGATCTAGATCTGATCTTGAAGGTCTTTAAAAACTCTTTTGAAGAATAATTATTGTCTCTTGTAGCAGTGCTGCCTTCTTCCTTTTCTATCGCCTTTCACTTGCTTGGATCGCACCTAACTCTTGCCCAAAAACTCTTGAGCATGGAGAGAGAGGACTAGAGGGTGGCATGGAGAAGGAGGGAGAAAAGCTTTGTGGTATAGGCTAAAGGTAGAAGCTCTCTATTCTAGTTACAGATAGGGTTTATATAGACCCTGCTTATAGTGCCACATCATCCTGGCCAATCATGACCCTTTGTACAATCAAATCTAAATTTGATTGGTGGAATGACATCATCTGATCCAATCAGATTACGCTGGGTTCATTTTGATCTATGACATTCACATTTTGCTTGATATTAAGATATAATCATCAATTTGTAACGATAGAGATCGTTAAATGAGGAAACCACATTGCAATTTTATTTTTTTTATAAAGAATATTACAATGATCCTTAAAAACTAATTACATAGCCTTCTTATACTAAACATGAAATAGACAATCAAATTCTGCTCTGCAGTAGGCAATGAATAACAACCTAAGTACTAATATCTAAGCCAGACGATATTCGAACGGAGGGTAGGTTCTCATGGCCACAACAGCATCTTGCTCATTTTTATGCTAGGATTCATCTTCACTATCCCTAGCCTTTGCTCATCCTCAAACCTACATGAAAGTGCACAAACATGAAGCCTAGAACTAGAGTAGCACCCATTTGGCATGCAGGAAAGAAATCGTTAAGATAAGAATTCCAATAATGAGCATACCTCCCGAACGACCTAATTTCTTCTTATTCTTCAGCGATGGCCAGGTATGATAGGACAGTCCGCTGTTCAGTGGTCCTTGCAGTATTATAATGAAAATATTTTTCTTTGTCGATTGGCCTTCTTCTTCACGCTCTGCGTATCTTTTTTTTCCTCCTCTAGCCTTCTATTTTTTCATAGATTTTTCATTCCTTTCAAAAACTTTCTTTTGAGAAGAAGTACCTTTCCATAGCAAGTACTGAGCTTTAAATGTTTCCATAGAAAAGCTCAGCAATAACCAGCATATTCATAAGCTCGGCCAGAGTTATTCTGAAGTTTAATGCATATGGTAGTTCATGATGAACTAACCCATATGGATTAGTCAAGGATTATAGAATTATATCATTCTGCGATCCTAGTCTACACTTCACTCCGAGCTTCTCAGCTTTTCTAATCCTTGATCATCATCAGACAATGATCTTAGGACTAATTGTCCATCAGAATTTATAACCCTTAAACGGTCATTTAGTGACCTATATTTAGCTAGTGACTCTAATTCACCAAACAACCTCTTGCAGGTGAGCCAACATTTGGTGGGAGTCTTGATATCTTCATGTTTATGCTGAGCTCATCAAACATCGAGCCACATGTAGTATCGTAGCCTTATTCACTTCATTCATCCATTTAATCAAGAGACCTCTTCGTATTCAGCGGGACGGGATGAGCTGGTAGATGGGAGGATCCCTGATCCAATACATGAGTCACTTCTCAAAACGCTAAAATAATTTTGAAGCTTTTGGAAGCCAATCTTGTAACTTAGGTTCGGTCAGTGTATGGGTGTTCTAAGGATACGAGTAGTGATATTGGATGCAGACAATTTTTCTTTTTTTTATAGAGAGTCAAAGTTTTAGTTAGATTTTATAATTAAAACTTGATTAATTTATTTTAGAAATGGA
The DNA here is from genome assembly GCA_006176705.1 of Cocos nucifera. Lineage (NCBI taxonomy): Eukaryota > Viridiplantae > Streptophyta > Magnoliopsida > Arecales > Arecaceae > Cocos > Cocos nucifera. The sequence continues at coordinate 173,965 of QRFJ01001023.1, read as the reverse complement.
GTCGACTCTCTTGACGTCGACGTAATCTTTCTCGAGGTAATCATAGATGAGGTGGTATCGTAGCTCGATGTGCTTAGATTTTGATGAACCTCGGCTCTTAGCTAGGACTATGGCTCACTATTATCGCAGTACAGAGGAATGGCATCCAATAGCATCACTCCGATCTCTATAATGAATTTCTTATACCCAAAATGCCTCTTTTGCAGCTCTGATGTAGCGATGTACTCTACTTTCATGGTGAAATATGCTATTACTGTCTGCATGAAACTCTTCCAACTGACAGCACTACTAACATACAAATAAACTCCCAGATGTCGACTTTTGATCATCTATATCGGATATAAAATCTGAGTCTACATACCCCTGGACTTAGAGTTCTCCATTACCAAAAATCAACACATATCCTTAGTTATTCTTAAGTATTAAGGATACATTTCACAGAAGTTCAGTGTTCTTCACCTAGATTCGACTGATATCTGCTCGTGACACTCACAGCATGGGCTATATCAGGTTGTGTACATAACATGGCATACATGAGGCTTCCTATTATTGAAGTATAAGAGATCTTGCTCATGCGTTCAATTCCTCAGATGTGTTGGGACACATTTTTGGAGAGATGAATGCCATATCTGAAGGGTACAATCTCCTCTGGAGTTTTCAGCTAAAACTTTTTAACACTTCCTATGTACATTTTCTATGAAAGACCTAGCATCCTATTCAGTATATCTTATAGACCTTAATTCCTAAAATGAATGATGCTTCTTCTAGATCTTCCATGGAGAATATTTTAGATAACATATTTTAACCATGGTCAATATGAAAATATCATTTCCAATAAGGAGGATATCATCCATGTATAGTATGAGGAAGATAATAGCGCTCCCAATCCTTTTGAAAATACATAATTTTCCTCATTTTAATGAAACCAAATAATTTGATCATATCATTAAAATGAGTATTCCAGCTCTGAGATGCTTGCTTAAGTCCATATATGAACCTTTGCAGCTTGCATACTTTACGATCAGCATCATTGGATATGAAACCTAGCGGCGGTTCCATATAGACATCTTCCTCAGGTATCCATTTAAGAATGTTGTTTCCACATTTATTTCCATATTTCATAATTAAAATAGGCTGTAATAGGAAGCAATGTGCGATGGATTTTAGCATAGCTATGACAAAAAGGTATTCTGATAGTCAATGCCTTCACGCTGACTATATCCTTTTGTCACTAATCTAGCTTTGAATATCTCCACATTCCCATCTGCACCAATCTTTCTCTTATAGATCAATTTACACCAATAGGTACTTACCTTTAGTGGATCTACCAAGGTCCAGACTTGGTTTTGAGTGCATCGAGTCAATTTTTGACTTCATTGTCTCTAACCATTTCTCGAAGTCGATATCCGATATCGCTCGTCATAGATTTTGGGATCATCACCATGAATTCCATACCTACAAGGAACATTTTCTCTACTTTCTCTAAAATAACCTAATTACCTCTTAGGAGGACGAAAATTTTTTTCCGATCTACGAGGTGGAGGAGGTAGTGATTTATGGCTCAATCTGATTTGGTTTCATAGGATCCTTAGCTCGTTGCTTTGTGAACTTTCTCCTCGAGCTTGATCTGCTTTCCAATGCCGCCATCTGAATAAACTATTTTTCAAGAAAATGGCATACCGACTCACAATCACATTGTGTCTTCTAGAATGTAGAAATAATATCCTAATGACTCTTTAGGATATCTATAAACAAGCTCTAAAGGACCTAATCTAACTTGTCCACTTGTTATCTTTTGACATGAGTCGGACAACCAAATTCTAGATGACTCAGATTTGTTTCTTACCATACCATTTCTCATACGGTGTGGTAGGAACGATTTTAGAGAGAATCCTATTCAATAAATATAAGCAGTTAACAGACTATATCTCCAAAGAAAATTAGAAAGGTCTGTGAAGCACATCATAGATCGGACCATATCTAACAGGATCCGATTCCTCCATTCTGAAACTTCATTGAATTGAGGTGGAGTCCATTGAGACACTATGTCATTTTGCTTGAGATAGTTCAGAAATTTTCGACTAAGATATTCACCTCCTCGATCTGATTGAAAGAACTTAATGGATTTTTTAGTTTGCTTTTCACTTCATGTCTAAATTTCTTGAACTTTTCAAAGGCTTCAGACTTGTGTCTCATAAGATACACATACCCATACAAGATAAATCATCGATAAAGATTATGAAGTAGTCAAAGTTGCCTCTGACTAGCACATCAATGGGCCGCACACATCAGTATGTACTACGGCAAGTAGTTCCGTGGCCATTTTCTCATGTCCTACAAAAGGAAGCTTAGCATTTGCTGAAGACATGATTCACAAATTGGATATGACTCGAAAGTTAACAAACTCAATAGCCCAATTTTCTCTAATTTGTTAATCCTATCTTCTGCTATATGACCTAGCCTTAGGTGCCATAGATACCTATCGTTTGGACTATCCTGGGTCATTTTGATCTTATGGCATTCACATTTTGCTTGATATTAAAGATAGATACATCAATATGTAACTGATAGAGATCGTTAATGAGGAAACCATTTGCAATTTTATTTCTTTTATAAAGAATATTACAATGATCCTTAAAAAAACTAATTACATAGCCTTCTTATGCTAAACATGAAATAGAAATCAAATTCCTGCTTGCAGTAGGCACATAATAACAATCCCTAAGTACTAAATCTAAGCCAGACGATATCGAAGAGGGTAGGTTCTCATGGCCACAACAGCAATCTTTGCTCCATTTTTTATGCATAGGATCATCTCACCATCCCTCAGCCTTTTGCTATCCTCAAGACCCTACATGAAAGTGCACAAATGAGCACTAGAACTAGAGTCAAGCACCCAATTGGATGCAGAAGAAATCGTAAGATTAGATTCAATAATGAGCATACCTCCAGAACGACCTATCTTCTTCTTATTCTTCAGGATGGCCAGGTATGTAGGGCAGTTCCGCTTTCAGTGGTCTTGAGTATTATAATGAATATTTTTCTTTGTCAATGGCCTTCTTCTTCAGCTCTGCTTCTTTTTTTTCCTCCTTCTACCTTCTATTTTTTCATAGATTTTTTCTTCTTTCCAAAAAACTTTCTTTTGGAAGAAGTCCATTCCATAGCAAGTACTGAGCCTTTAGAATTTCATAGAAAGCTCAGCAATTAACCAGCATATTCATAAGCTCGGCCAGAGTATTCTGAATTTATGCATATGGTAGTTCATGATGAACTACCCATATGGATTAGTCAAGGATTATAGAATTATATCATTCTGCAGATCCTAGTCTAACTTCACTCCGAGCTTCTCAAGCTTTTCTAAGTCCTTGATCATCATCAGACAATGATCTTAGACTAATTGTCCATCACGCATTTTAGCCTTAAACAGTCATTTAGTGACCTGATATTTAGCTACGTGACTCTATTCACCAAACAACTCTTGCAGGTGAGCCAACATTTGGTGGGCAGTCTTGATATCTTCATGTTATGCTGAAGCTCATCACATCGAGCCCAACATGTAGTATCTAGCCTTATTATCTTCATTCATCCATTTATCAAGAGACGCTCTCTATTCAGCGGACGGATGAGCTGGTAAGATGGGAGGATCCTGATCCAATACATGAGTCAACTTCTCAAAACCTAAAATAATTTTGAAGTTTTGGAGCCAATCCTTGTAATTAGGTTCGGTCAGTCTATGGGTGTCTAGGATACGAGCTAGTGGATTGGATGCAGACATTTTTCTTTTTTTTATAGAGAGTCAAAGTTTTTAGTTAGATTTTATAATTAAAACTTGATTAATTTATTTAGAAATTTAATTTTTTAATAAATTAGCTTCTACTATTTTTTCAGATCTCTACACTTTCTTGGTAGAGATATAAAAATCTTTATGATTATTGATTTCTAATGGATGGTGTAGTCCCACAAACTGACTCATCACCTTACCTAACAGTTATTGGTGATGGATTAGCCAATGAGTGAACAACTCTTGTCCAATGATTCTCTAATCATGGTGCACCCAGGCTTGGTCTCTAATTCATGAATCTCATCATGCCCAAAATATTGATCCATTCTTTAGTTAAGTCAGACCCACCATTTGCATAGATTGAATTCCTAATTGGGTCTCTCACTGTATCTAAAATATTGAGCTCAATCCATCCTCCAGCCCATAGCATCCAATGCCTAATAGACATGGTTGCATCTTTTCAATGCAACTAAACCACTGTGACCAGTCGAGAACAATCAACCGTAGGAAGGATCCGCACATCTACAATGGTGGAGGACCATAGACTTAATCTTTTCTTAGGAAGATTTGATTTAGATTTCTTTAAACTTGACTTGACATAGCCATAACCATTATGACTAACCTAGTGGCATGGGTTAGCTCGGATTATTAGCCACCTTAGATCAAGACTGAGCCAACAAATATGGCCAGATAAGTGAGATCGGTGGAAGGGATATGCCATTAACTCAACAAGAATACATTCAAGTCAAGTAGCTTCTAATTAAAAATTAGTCGATCGTATCTGCCAAACTTATCTTAGACACTAAATTATTGAGCCAAAATCAATCGGATTAGCCTACAATCCAGACTCTAACCATTGAATCTAATTAAATTTTAACTTGATCGATCACTTATGTGACTCGACCTTGACTCAGACTTAATCCTATTAGACTAATCAATTTAAGCACTCTTGATCCCATCTAACCAACTCTTAATTTGGTTTGATCAACTGCTAGACCTAATTGAGCTACCCAAGTCCGAACCTAATTTTATGAATATATCTTAGATTTAAAAATTTTTAATTTTAGATCTAATATATTTCATAATCTTAATTTTTAATTAAGTTTAGGATTCATAAATAAAATATGTATATAAAATTCTAAGGTTTTAGAATCTAGGATTTTGCAGAAAATAAGTTTTAGATTTCTGATTAAGGACGAACGCGCAGCATCCCTACACATCATAAGAACATCCCATTGAATGAAAGGAGAGGGCCTTTAAATCCTACTTCATTCTTATAATCGGACGGCCAAGGAGAATGCCTTAATCAGAAACATGATAAATCTACAAAACTAGTTAGATCTACATCATATATTACATATATAAAAATTGATCTAACTAAAAATAAGTTTTGCATACATCTCATGTATCATATTATACGTATTTTCAGATCTAAATTATCTCATAAATATCTAAAAAATAAGATTTAAATTTGATCATATCAAATTAAAATTTATTCTAGATAATTTTGTAGAACTATTTTACAACTAGTCTAAATATGCATCTATCATATCTCATATGAATAAATTAAATATATTTATTTTTTATTTTTTAGATCTAATTATAATATTTATTTATCAAAAAATATTAAATAAATAAATTTAAAAATTATAATTAATTAAATTAAAATTATGATCATATTAGACTACATATAGAATAATTCTATTCCTAGTCTAGTCATGCATCTCATACATCTTAGATCTAGATTATTTAATTTTTAATTTTTTAATTTTAGATCTAATCATATCTCATGTGATATCTTAAATTATCTAATTATTAGATTAAAAATAAATTAAAATTAGATCTAATGAATTTTGAAACTTGGCTCTGATATCAGTTGAAGAAAAAAACCTTATTTCTCGGGTCTAGTTCGTTCAGATCTGATTGGATCAAGAGAAATATTTTAAAAAATTTTTCTCTAAGATCCTAATCAGATCTGATACTTTTCTATATCTAATCTTATTGATCTAATAAAATAAAATTAAATAAAAATTAAATTAAATCTAATTTAATTATATCTTTATTTTGGATAATTTAATTATCCTATGATGATCCCAATGTTTGCTTGAGGTTCTGGATGTAGCCACGCAAGCGTCTGACCTCTACCGATATCCACTCAGATAGAATTTGAAGATCTTCTTCTTCTTAATTAATCCTTCAAAAATCAGATCTAGATCTGATCTTGAAGGTCTTTAAAAACTCTTTTGAAGAATAATTATTGTCTCTTGTAGCAGTGCTGCCTTCTTCCTTTTCTATCGCCTTTCACTTGCTTGGATCGCACCTAACTCTTGCCCAAAAACTCTTGAGCATGGAGAGAGAGGACTAGAGGGTGGCATGGAGAAGGAGGGAGAAAAGCTTTGTGGTATAGGCTAAAGGTAGAAGCTCTCTATTCTAGTTACAGATAGGGTTTATATAGACCCTGCTTATAGTGCCACATCATCCTGGCCAATCATGACCCTTTGTACAATCAAATCTAAATTTGATTGGTGGAATGACATCATCTGATCCAATCAGATTAGAGTCCCTCAAAACTCTCTTTAGGTGGCACCAAGACTGGGTCAAACAAGTCTTCTTGGTGCCACCTAATTTGATTCTCTGAAGCAACTGGAGTTCCATCTATCTACTTTTTAGTAGGGGGACAAGGCCCAAGGTTCTCCTATGGGTGCATGACATGGGCAGATGTCTAAGTATCAAAGGTCAACATTTGACCAAAGCCTAAAGACAAGATTTAGTAGCTGATGGAAAATGGCAGGTGTTGTCTCAAATTTATTTCATAAATTAAGACAATCCTTTTCTGATTTGGACAAGCTCCAGTCAAACCAAGTAAAGATTATTGAGTGAGCCTAAACATATCTGGCTTAGTCGAGATAAGTTTTAATGATTGTTAAAGAAGAATATTAGGCTCAATCATGTGCTAGCATCATTTTCTTGAACCTAATTGAATCTTATTCAAATCAATTAAATTAGGTTAATCCAATTGATGATATCTAGATCCAAACCCTTATTTATATGACCTAGTTAGATTTAGATCCATATGGTAACGGGATATGTCATGATCTCTATTATTGACATCATCAAAATACCTTTCGATGGATTAGAATTTTTTTAATTCAGACAACTAGTATGATTGATCATCCAAATTATTCTAATTGCTCCCAAAATCCATCAGTGATACCTAGCAGCATATAGTGGCAACCCATCAGAACTAAAAGTGAACCTCTCGGTGCAGTTTTCTATGTGATTAAGTTCCTCCATCTTGAGCCTCGATCGGATTAGGGTTAAGGTGATCTCGTCAAATCCTAATATCCATCATATGAATTAATCATTCGATTCAAGTCCAATATGAAAATTCTAATAGAAACTCTTTCTATTATTTCACTCTGCCATGGCCTTGGACTTATGGACTTGATTCTCATGATCATCATAGGGCTACTCCTCTTCTACCGAGGTAGATAGATCCCTTATTGGTGCAATCCAATTTCTATAATGAACATGCTATAGTCAACATACACCTCAGGATTTCGAATGGCTAAGAGATCGAGTTATGGTGTCGTCAAACTATAACACCCTCAAGACAAACTATCGATGTACCTCAGGTCAAATAACCAGACACATCGCTGTAGCTTTGAGCCAGTCATCGATGAGAAGGTAGACTTTCTCATGACTGCTCGAGCTGGTCATGCTCAGTGCCCTTGTTCTCTAACGAGTATCTATACTCTCGCTCTGATATCTCTACACCGTAGACTCAAGACTCATCTATCCTAAAGAAGCGATCGTACACCAACCTTCTGGATCAATCACCATCCTCATGATGATCCTACGGTCGGGAGCATTTTATGAGTTAATAATGAAAATTTATGTCTTAAATTTTTAGCTCTTGAAAATATGAACTATCATTATCATTAACTCAAGGGATGTATCATAGATACTTTCAAATATATATTATAATAGAAAATAAATTATTTTATTATTTATAGTCAAAATTATAATTTTGTCCTTAGAATTGTATTATAAGTGTCAGCTAGAGCACACATATCTAACATAAATAGCCCTAAAAACTTCATTATAGAAGAGTTCATTACATAAAGATGTACAAAATGATAAAATGGCTAAAATAATAATTTTATTTTTTAATAATTCAAGTATAATTATATTTAGCTCAACCATCTACAACCTAAATGATTGGCTTTAGGATACAATTCTCAACACGAACTCCTAATTTTTTGCAGCCCCTGCAAAGATTTGTAGATATGAAAACTATAATTGGTATCCAATACCCATGAGTTTAAAATGAAAGAATTCAATGACAATATAGTAAGTTTCTCATACATACCTTTCAATGCATTACCAGTCTTCACAGTTGTAAGGTAAGTCTTGTAATTCCTCTTTCAACGACCTACTTTGCTGCAATGAAAATAGGTCGTCTGTCTAGAGTCATTTTCTTCTTTCTTCTTCTTATTTATGCCATCTTTATGGTTCAGCCTTCTCTTAGAATTCTTTTTTCCTACCTTCTTCTTTGAGATTCCATCTACAAGAAGAAAACAAGTATTATCCTTTTTGATATGGCTCTCTACTATTTTTAATATATTTAATAGCTTAAGTAGAAAAGTATTCAGTTTGTTTATATGATAGTTCATGACAAATTGAGAAATTGATTCTAGAAGTGATTGCAGGATCAAATCCTGACTCAACTCTCCATCCATGATAAAATCTAATTGACCTAATCGAGTGATCAGGTTAATTACCATTAGAACATGATCTTGCATAGATGAGCCTTCTACCATTCTGGTATGGAATAACTGCTTAGATATCTCATATCTAGCAGTCTTACTCTATTCTTCATAAAGCTCTTTTAAATTGAGTAATATGAACTGAGTATCCATTCCATCATGCTGCCTTTGTAATTCATTATTCATAAAGGCAAGTATGATGCACTAAACAATAAGAGAATCATTTTGCCACATCTTATGTGTAGACTTTTCTTCCTCGGTGGCATCTTCTCCTAATGGCTCAGGATCAAGAGTATTAAGAATATAAGAGAGTTTCTCTTCTGAGTACTATTTTTAAGTTTCTCAGTCAATCCCCATAATTATGATCGGTCAACTTATTTGAATCCAATATACCATATAGTGAAAGTGAAGAAGTCATTTAATCTACATAATAAAAAATATTATATAAGCAAACAACTCATGATGATATACATAATTAAATTAAAACTTTAATTTAATTATGTCTTCTACTATTTTATCAAATATCATACCCCTCTACTATGATAATCAAGAAATTCTTATTAATTTTCTTAGTGGGATTGAGATCCTAATTTCTTATAAAAGGTCTTATGGTTGCACAACAAATCTTTTATAAGTTTAAAGATAGGAAACTCTTTTCAATTACATCTCATGCAATTCACAATATAATCCTAGCCTCTAAAATATTAATAGCCTTGTATTAGCACAACAAAGTATAATATTTTAGTTAAGTAGGATCCTTCATTTCTATGTAGTCAAAATGGAATATAATTGCTCTTGTAGTTACTCAACAAAGTAGTATACCCAAAATGCTGTAAGTATCTCAATGCACCAGAATAATATTACATCAGTCCCCATAATAGGTCTTATGGTTGCACAACAAACCTAATATGGTTCATGGCATAATAATGAACTAGCACGAAGGAAGGCCTTAATGTAGTGAATATAACTCTAAGCACCCTAATTAAGAATTAAATTAATCAAATCAGCTAGGTAAGTGGGAGAGAGGTGGAGGTCCCTCCACTGCTTTCCTTAGATATCAATAAATTGGCCAAGTCAGACAATGGAATTAATTATAAACCATATTCTCTTTACTAATCATGAATCACTTTCTAGACACTGATCGATCAAATAGATATTCAGACTGGTTTTGCTATCATTTAATTATACTATAATTTAATATAATTTTTGTTGGTGCAGAAACTGGTCGTCATCGGAAGCAGCTAGAGCGGAGGTCGATGAGGTCACCATCGGGGACCTACAAAATAAAGTTCCGTTCGAAGTTGGTAGGGGGTGGCTCTGGCAGGACCCTCCGACAGTCAAGTCAATTCTCGCCAATAGATATGGAGTGCTTTGGAATGAGTTCGACAGAGTTTAGAGAAGAAGAGAAGAGCTTAGAGCCTTGAGTTAGCGTATCTGAAGGATCCTTTTATAGGCGGAGCTTGATTGATGGTGATGGCCATACCGCCTGGTAGCGAACCGCTCGGGGCCGCATGAAGTCTGGTATGGAGAGGGAGGCATCATCAGGCAGATAGTGGCAGCCATACTGATGGGTCATGGGCCGCATGGGACTGGTTATGGAGAGAGTGGTGTCGTCAGTACTGGCAGCCATGTCGTCCGATCGCGTTGCCTATGGCAGACTGATGGTGATCGTTCGTCCAGATTTAATAGCCGTAGCCCTGAGAAAGTAGGCATTGATTGGTGGACTTCGGCATATATCGATTTCAAAGGAGTTCAAACTCCTGAAGAGGAAGCTTGAAAGGAGTTTGGCTTTTGTAGGCGTCTGGCTCGAGGAGTGCGGCAAAGGCTCGATCATTGGAGAGTTCGGAAGGAGCTCGATCGGCCAAAGAGGATGTCTGAGAGGAGTTTGGCTTCTGAAGAAGTCCGATTGAAGGAGATGTCTGGGAGGAGTCTGGCTCCTGAAGAAGTTCGATCGAAGAGGAAGCTTGGAGGGAGTTCGACTTCCGCAGGCGTCTGGCTGGAAGAGTGTGGAGGGAGTTTGGCTCTTGTGGGAGTCCGACTGAAGCTCAACCACTGAGAAGTTTGGCTAAAGTCCAATCGTTGGAAGTTCGAAGGAGCTCGGTCGCTGAGGAGTTCGGCTAAGGCCCGACCGCTGGGAGTCCGAAGAAGCTCGATCGTAGAGCAGTTCGGCTAAAGCCGACCGCTGGGAGTTCGAAGGAGCTCGACTGTAGAGCAGCTCGGTCGGTTGTAAGAGTTTGGATTCTAAAGAAGTCCGACCAAAGGAAAAGTTTGGAGGGAATTCGGCTAAGACCCGACCATTGAAGCTCTTCCATGGCTATTAGTTGCGTTAAATTGAGCATCGAACTGGACTTCGATAGGAGCAGGGTTTATCCCCAATAATAGTCCCCCCACTCCCGAGTTCGACACTCGAAAGAAGGGAGTGCAGAAAAGGTGACTGTCGAAGTCATCTTCTGGGCTCCATGCTGGTTCAAGTTGAAGCTCGGGGGAGACCTCATCTCCAGCCAAAGTTGATGCGGTCACTCGGGGGAGATCTTATCTCTAGGCGAGGTTGTCTCCGATCTTATCTCTGGCCGAGGTTGACTCGGAGGCTCAGGAGAGATCTCATCTCTAGCCGAGGTTGCCGCGGTTGCTCGAGAGAGATCCTATCTTTAGCTGAGGTTGTCTCCGATCTTATCTTTGGTCGAGATTGACTTGGGGGCTCAGGAGAGATCTCATCTCTAGCCGAGGTTGCTACGAACCCTTGGAAGAGATCTTATCTCCCACGGTCGAGGTTGATGAGGGCGCTCAGAAGAGATCTTATCTCCAATCGAGGTTGATGGAGATCCTGTTTCCTTGTAGACTTTGGAGCTCGGACTTAGACTTTGCTCATGTTAGGATGAGGTCCTCCTCCTATTTCTAACGGGCTGTAGGGGCACGTAAGGGCCTCTCCTTCCATCTCGTCTAAAATAAATGAGGCCTTTGACTTTGTTCGCGTTAGGACAAGGTGCTTCTTCTGTTCCTAATGGACTATGGGAGCACATAAGGGCCATTGTCAAGGCCTCTCCCCCCATCTCGTCTAAAATGAAGGAGGCCTTCGACTTTGCTCGCGTTAGGACGAGTTCTCCTCCTGTTCCTAACAGACTGTGGGGGCACATAAGGGCCATTGTCTGGGCCTCTCCCCCCATCTCATCTAAGATGAATGAGGCCTTCGACTTTGCTCGCGTTAGGACGATGTGCTCCTCCTATTCCTAATGGGCTGTGGATGAGATTTTTCGAAGCTCGAAAGAGATCTTATCTCTAGCCGAGGTTGACTCGGTCACTCAGGAGAGATCTTATCTCTGGCTGAGGTTGTCATGGTCGCTCGAAAGAGATCTTATCTCTGGCCGAGGTTGCCACAGTCGCTCAGGAGAGATCTATCTCTGGTCGAGGTTGACTCGATCGCTCGGGAGAGATCTTATCTCTAGCTGAGGTTGACTCGATCGCTCGGAAGAGATCTTATCTCTGATCGAGGTTGCCATGGTAGCTTGGGAGAGATCTTATCTCTGGCCGAGGTTGACTCGATCACTCGAGAGAGATTTTATCCCTAGCCGAGGTTGACTCGGTCACTCGAAAGAGATCTTATCTCTGACCGAGGTTGACTCGGTCGCTCGGAAGAGATCTTATCTCTAGCCAAGGTTGAAGGTTTTTGACCCACTCATGTTAGGATGAGATCCTCCTTCTATTCCTAACATGGCAACTATTGACTGCTTCTTTCCTATCGTCACATAGTTTTTGCATCCGAAAATAATATTATTGAAAGAAAAGAATTTTATCGAAGAAAAGTTATGGGCAGCATATCCCCATTTTAGGGTCATGGGGGCATTGTTCCTCTGAGTTCCCTTGGGCAGTAAGTCTCGAGCCAGACGACCTCCTTTATCTTATGCTGGCCATCTCAATTTGGAGCAGGCTTCTCTAGGCTTTGACTCTGGGAGATGACGAATCGCCAAAGTATCAAGCTCCTCCCAGGGGTAATGTTGATGATGCTGTGAGGCGGCCGACCTCCTTGTCGTTCCTGGCTATGGTAATGCCCTTAGCCGATCTTCCCCTGCTTCAGGCCAACATCGAAGAAATTTACCCAGCCGTCCCTTTCCGACGAGCTCCTTGATTTCATCTCGGAGCAAATGCATTCGTCAGCATCATGGCCGTGGTTTTGATGGTAGAGGCAGTACTTGCTTTGATTGCGCTTGTTTAGGGGAGATCGTAATTCTTCTGATCTTGGCAGCTGGCAGTTGGTTCTTAACTTTCATAAGAATTTGAGATCGAGAAGCGTCGATGGAGGCGTAGTCGCAGAACCTTTTGGGGGGGAGGACTTCTTTGCACCCTTTTGTCGGTGCTTTCTTGGTGGCGAGCTCGAGGAGTTCGGGTCTTGCTTGTGTTGGGGAGGTCGTGAGCGCAGCCGAACTTTCTGTAAAACCTTCTACGGGAGAACTTCATACCCCTTTGTCGGGGCTTTCTTGACGACGAACTTGAGGGAGAGTTTGGCCTTGCTTGCATTGGGGAGGTCGTGAGTGTGGCCGAGCTTCATTCCACCCTCCTGTGAAACCTTCTATGGAAGAACTTCTGCTTTGTTTCTCCCCCCTAAGGGCGATTGGTATGCTAGGCCAAATGCTCTTTCTTAAGATTGGTTTCTGACATCCTCATGGTGGATTTGCTGACAAAATCTTCGTCGAAAGCTATCGCATGGCCTGCATTATCTCGGTGAGGCCACGAACCTGCTGGACCAGCAGGTTGAACTGCTCCACATCTACGATGGCTTCAGGTGGAACCTAGGCTGTCGAGGCTGAAATGGGAGTAGATGGATCTGGCACGGAGGCCGTCGATCATCGAGTCGAAGCTCTCCTGGGAGGTATTTTCTCTTTGGGAAAGAACTCTAGAGAGGAAGAAGAGAGATCTCCGAAGAGGGAAGAGAGAAATCATCGTCGAGCACTCCTTTAAGAATAAGGAAATCTCAAAGGTTCGGGCCCTTCCTCTAGCGCCAAATCTGTTGGTGCGAAAATTGATCGTTGTCGGAAGTAGCTGGAGCGGAGGCCGATGAGGTCGCCGTCGGGGACCTACAGAATAAAATTTCGTCCAGAGCCGATGGGGATGGCTCCGGTAGGACCCTTCGACGGTCAAGTCAATTCTCACCAATAGATATGGAGTGCTCTAAAATGAGTTCGACAGAGTTTAGAGAAGAAGAGGAGAGCTTTGAGCCTCGAGTTAGCATATCTGGAGGATCCTTTTATAGGCAGAGCTTGATTGATGGTGATGGCCATACCGCCTGGTAGCGAGCCGCTTGGAGCCGCATGGAGTCCGATACGGAGAGGAAGGTGTCATTAGGCGGATAGTGGCAGCCATACTGATAGATCGTGGGCTGCATGGGGCTGGTTACGGAGAGAGTGGTGTCATCAGTAGTGACGGCCATGTCGTCCGATCGCATCGCCTATGGCAGACTGATGGTGATCGTTCGTCTAGATTTAATAGCCATGGCTCTGAGAAAGTAGGCATTGATTGGTGGACTTCGGCATATATCGATTTCAAAAGAGTTCGGACTCCTGAAGAGGAAGCTTGGAAGGAGTTTGGCTCCCATAGGCATCTGGCTCGAGGAGTGCGGCAAAGGCTCGGTCGCTGAGAAGTTCGGAAGGAGCTCAGTCGGTCGAAGGAGATGTCTGGAAGGAGTCTGGCTCCTGAAGAAGTTCGACCGAAGGAAATGTCCGGGTGGAGTTCGGCTCCTGAAGAAGTCCAGCCGAAGGAAAAGCTTGGAGGGAGTTCGGCTCTCGCAGGCGTCTGGTTGGAAAAGCATGGAGGGAGTTCGGCTCTTGCGGAAGTTTGACTGAAGCTTGACCGTTGAGGAGTTCAACTAAAGCCCAACCGTTGGAAGTCTGAAGGAGCTCGACCACTGAGGAGTTCGGCTAAAGCCCAATCGCTGGGAGTCCGAAGGAGCTCGATCGCAGAGCAGTTCGGCTAAAGCCCGACCACTGGGAGTCCGAAGGAGCTCGACCACAGAGCAGCTCGATCGGTTGTAAGAGTTCGGCTTTCGAAGAAGTCCGATTGAAGGGAAAGCTTGGAGGAAATTCGGCTAAGATCCGACTGCTGAAGCTCTTCCGTGGCTACCAGTTGCGTTAAGCTGAGCATCGAACTGGACTTCGATAGGAGCGGGGTTTATCCCCAACAATTTTTATAGAGAGCTTTAATTAGTCTCTATGCACATTCTAATCAAATCTCATTTTATACATGAATTGATTATATTAATCATGACATATATTTTTATTCATACAAATATATTAGCATGTATTATTATTCTAGGACAACCATTATCACATAGTGGACATACGCCACTATGCCAGGGTAACCATACAAAATGATATACGTCATAATTTAATTATGATTAATTAAATATGATCACATCATTTAATAACATCCTAATCATATCAAACATGATCATATCATATTTACAATATTGCCATTAATTTATAAGCATAACAATATATGATTTAACCTAATAAGGTTTGCTCTGATACCATTATAGGATTTGGTATACAGGACGGAAGCATGGATTTCAAAATAAATACTATAAAATCGTAAAATCAAATCCTAACCCAAGGGCCACCTTATTAGGATTAAATCATATAACATGTATTTATAATATAATATAGAGTGTAGGAATATACCTCTAATTGCTAAATCCTAATTCAACCCTGATTGCCAGCAGCAATTTGCTAAGGATTCCACTAGGTGCCCACATATTCACCCTCCAATATTGATCTACATAGGAACTTGATCAAGCCACTAGCACTTGTGATTAATCTAATTAAAATTCTTATAATAAAAACTTTAATTTATTTGGGTAGAACCTCCTCTTTCCTTTTGTTGTCTCCCTCCTAGCCTATTCTTTCCTTAATAACTTTCTATTCTCCTTGTTTTTCTTTACTCTCTTCCTAAGCCATTGTCCTAAAGCAGACCTCTTGTCCTAATTAGGACTCTATCTTAACAAGGGAAGGAAGAAAGAAATTAGACAATTATGGATGGAGAGGATGTTAGAAAGAAAGGACTTCTGAATGCCTTGGACTCTCAGAGCACTCCTCTATTTATAATTCATGTAGGGGTGTCCCACAAATTTCTCATGCCCATTCACTAGGCTTATCTCACACCCCATCAAAAATATCATGCCCCATCTAAAAATAAAGCCACGTGAAATTTATAGAGTTAATTCCAAGAGATGCCTTATTGCAAAAGGACTCTTCGAACTAATTCTACGTAGTTTTCACGAAGAGTCATGTAATTTCAATAAGTGGTGCCAATTAACCAATGGTTTGGATTAGAATAAAGAGGTCATCCAATGGCCTAAATGTTGTGCACCATATCATATAGGGATGTTGAAATATTCAAGGCATGGAATGGGTCAAAGTCCTAAGCACCTTGGACTCTCCAAGAGGCGCCATTCAAATGGGATGGCTAGGAGCCTTGTCTTATCCAATTTCCTCATAAAATATGAAAGTATTTAAGATCCAGAAGGACTCTTAGGCACCTTCTTTCAGATCTAAAACTACGTACATAAGTTATATAAAATAAAAATTGGATAAGACAACAAAGAGAGGGCGGCAACCGAACAATGCACCAAGTGTCCTTGGTGCATAAAATATCTCCTTACATGTAAGAGAGAGACACTCTGGCACATGGGACTCTGATATGTGATGCCAATATCAAGCCCAATCAGCCAAGGTTAAATCCAATTAGGAACCAAGTCTGATTTGGATTAAATTGGATCTAATTAGCCCAAATTGGAATCCGATTCAAATTTGTTTTGAATCTAGGTACTAAGGTTTACAACATGTACTAGCATATTCAACCTTTAAATTTGATCTAATCCAATTAGACCCTCGATTAATTTCCTTTATGTGTGACCTATTAGATTCCATATCTAGTCAGTAATGGATCCAGGTGTGATTTGACCTAATTTGGTTAGAACTCAACCAAATTGATTTAGGTCAAATCGAGCTGATCTGATTTGATCAATTAGAATACCTTCTAATTAATAATCAAATTAAACTCTTTAGTTCGATCGAATCCATAAGACAAGATTGACGTCTAGCAATGTATCATGTCTATCTGGAAGATATGAAATTTTTTTGGTAGCAATATCAAAAATATCCTTTAGTAAAAAATTACCATGCAATAGGATCCTTCAATTATCCTGCATCCTGAATATGACTCTGCGTATAAAAAACTATCAAACCCAATATCATATTCGTATTTCTCTCAATCATAAAATGATGATTCGATTAATAAAATATTAAAAATCATTTATAATTTTTATCATGCTTTGATCAAAGTCTTTCTGAACCATCATTTGATTGAAGCAAGTAGAATGCAATCTCTTCTTACTAGAAGTGATCGATTTCATATTGACCTACTCATAACCTCCATATGCAATCCATCATATCAAGAATATCCTGTACATGACTGTATTATGAATAAGTATGAACCAAAATATGGATTCATATATACAAGATTCTATGGTAGTCTCAAGTCAAAGGATTACATGCACAACTCCCACTATGAGAACCATCTATTGATATATAGATAAGACTTTATTAGATATTCTCAAGTTGGGTCAATTCAGTGAACTCATTCTCTAATGAGCATTCACATCCTTATATTAGTGTCATACACAAGTGATCGTGAGATCAATTTTCCTCTCCATCGAGCATACAAGGAATGTGCCTATCTTATCGGAAACATTGATCACCAACTCAATATTCCATCGATTATGAATATTTTAAATTAAAGTTTTAAGATTTTAGGTCTTACTGGTATGATCTCATCATAATCCTAAAATTATAACCCTAATTTATGGGTTCATCATAATCTTAAAAATAAATAATTAAGATGCAGAATATGATGAAATAAATATTTTTATTGATTTAAAAATATCATTACATGAGTTTGGAGGATAAAAGAATGGCCCACTAAAATACATATTTTGATTGGCTTGTAGAACATATTCTTTTCACATAGTCCGCCAAAAATATAATACATAAGATAATCAACAACAAGCATATAAAATATGATAAAAATAAGATAATAAGCATAGTATTCTAATTTCTAAGAAAGAATAATTTAATTTTCATATAAAGTGAATAATACTATTATTTATGACATATAAATAATTTAAATAATCATTCATAATCTTAAGAAGCAAGGAAGCCCTCACCATCATAGGTTGGACGTCTCTCTTGGCCTGCTCAAGCTTGGAGACTTTTGGGTGGGCTCAGATCAAAGGTTTTAGCACTTTTAGAAGGAACCAAAAAGGATCATAATTTTATAGGCTTGGGCCTAGATAGAGGCCCATAGGCTGGGTCATTCTCAGATCTAAATTATGTTAACATTTGGCCAAAGCCTGGCTGACTTCTCTTCTACTCTATCCATTTAATAAATTATCTTTACTCACTTTAACAGAGAAAAAAATATACCAAAACCAAGTACGAGTCCCACATACAGCATAGAAATTCAAGTCATGCAGGCAGGGCAGCCTAATGAGCAGATCAAGAGCTTTCTTTAGCATCTAAAAGAAAGAAGAAAGACTCAAGTTCGGATCTAATATCTCATTGACACGTAACTGTACAAGAAAAATATTACAGCCAAAGAGAATATGAATCAGAATTGCCAAATGAAAACAAAAGCTTCCAACATAATCAATTACGAATGATCTATAAAGATGACAATTATTTTATATGTTGCGGATCTATTCTAGACTGGTTAGGGTTTATATGTTGCGGATGTATTCTAGACTGATTAGGATCTATTCTACACTGATCTAAGTATACCCAATGAAATTATTATTTTTTTATAATTTTATTATCCTATTTTACTACTACATGCACGCATGACTATTACATCTTATTTATGAATTTACTTGAAAAAAAGGTTATAATATCATGATTGCAAACCTCAAAAGTGTTGAAGTAGCCCCACAGATCTGCTCCACTTCTCATACTGATTTGTCCCTCCAGTCAATACCATAAAAAATAAATTAATCTTTATCACTGCAGAAATTTACCACATGTCGATATTTTATTGCTTTTTTTGTTTTTTGCAACGTGGATCCTATTGGGCATGGTTAAAAGGCATGTGAGATAGAGAGACACACACACATAGCACAGAGAGCTGGGGAGGGGAATGTAGCCTCCTCCTGTCCTTTTCTCTCTTCTGCCATTTGAGGAAGGCAGCAAAGTGGGAGAGAAAAAAAGAGGAGGAAGAAGGAGAACAAGATGGTGAAGTAATCTGAGAGAAAACAAAGCATAAATCCGAGTGTTTTTAGTCGCGGGCATAGTGGAATGACTCCGTTGGGTGAGCTTCTAAGATCCGCAACCTATAAATTCTAATCATTCCAGAATAGCTCCGCGTTACACCGTTCCGAAATCTAAAGAGCTATGAACAGAGAACCCTTGAGTTCATAAAACTCTAACCCTTTGGATTGTGGGAGAACAAATTTGAGGCATGGGACAGCGAGGAAGAGGAAGTGATTTGGGGTGTCATGAACAAGGGCTTGGGTGGTGGGACTAGCCTGTCACAAATGAGGGTGATGAGGTAAGGCGACATCTGAAATTTGGGATGGGCGGCATGGGCCATGGATTCAATGTTATGTGGTTGGACTGAGCCACTTAACAAATTAAAATTAAAATCAAATATATCTTATAATATATATTAATATATATTATAATTTAAAATATTAAATTAATATAATATATATAAATATTTGAGTAGGACATGTGAACTTTCGAGTTGAGTATTTTGCTTTTTAAGCATGACTTGAAAAACTAATCTAGCTACTTGAGCTAACTTGATCTCAATATCAGTCGAGTCAAATTGAGCTTGGATCAAAATTAAGCTCGAATAGCTTATGAGCGACTTGACTCATTTATAAATTTATTCATTCTATATATATATATATATATATATATATATATATATATATATATATATATATATATATATATATATATATATAATATAAACCTAAAATCATCGAAAGTATTTTTTTTGAACCTCTGAACAACAATAATAAAATAAGCCTGAAATCCCATATGGTGGCACCATGGTGCTCCCCGCAGATGTCGAACCCACTAGATCGACCCAACTTGTTTGCCTATATATATATATGTTCAATAATAAAAGATGTCTAAGACATATTTAATAATTAATATACATTACTTTCTAGGTTTTAATTATGTATATATAATCAAGATATGTAATAGTTAATTAATATTAAGAATATACTAAATAGTTAAGAGTTAAGAATATAGTAGATAATTAATTTATTGGCAATCCCTCCCAGATTTCCTTAGAAAATTATTTTAAAAAAAATTTATTAGCAATCCCTATGAAAAATCCATTGAAAAACCATTAAAATAAATAATTTTTTAAAATCCCTTAGGAATGCCCTTAGAAAACTATCTACATAAATAATTTATTGGCATTCCATGGAAAAATCCATTGGAAAACCATTTAAATAAATAATTTTTTGATATCCATCAAAAAATCCCTTAGAAAATAACATAAAAAATAATTTATTTAGAATTTCTAGATAAATCCTTCAAAAAAGAATATAACAAAATAATTTATTTAAAACTCCTCCAAAAATCCCTTGGAAACTAATATTCCAAGGATTTTTCTGAGGGACTTATTTAATTGAAATTCTTATCTAAAGAAAATTTTTTTTGAGAGAAGAATCCCTTGGAAAATCCCTCAAGAATTTTTTTTGTGAGGGATTTTCTAAGAAATTTTTTTTCATCAAAAAATTTTTACTAAGAAATCATTTATGAGGGAAACATCCCTTAAAAAATTTCTTGTAAAAAGAATTTCTGAGGGATTTTTTGAGAGAATATTTTTCATCAAAAATTTTTTACTAAAATCTCATCTATGAGGAAAAATTCTTCAAAAAGTCACTCGCATAAATAATTTCCAAGGAATTTTTCGAGGAAGTTTTTCTCAGCAATTTTTTTTCACTATTGCTGGGGATAAAATAGCTCCCACCTAAGTATGATAAAGTTCGACCTTGTTAGTCTTCTAAAAGTGCCATCTGGATTCAAGACATACTCTATTCCGAGGTTCGGCCAAGTTACGCCCTTGGTCTAAATGAGTGCCAAAAGATCAGCCTCCAAATTCAGCTAGCTCAGAGCTTCAATCAAGGATGGCTCATCCTAGAAATAATAACAGCTTTTATCGATGTCCAATCTTATGTGTTAGCTGAGCTCCTTTACTCCGACCCTCCAACTCAATCCTGACTGTAGCAGATCTTGCTAAGACTACACCTTAAATTTTGGCTAGACAAATTAGAAACAGCAAAGGAAACTCATCACCTATCTGATTTCGACCTTCAATCCAAGATAGGCGATAGCCACTTCACAAATATTAAACTTCAGTGCTATCCAATCCTGACTATGGGCCAATCTTAGGTATTGAACGAACTTCATCAAAATAACTAAAGTAGCTTCATTGTAGTTTCAATGAAGGAACCCAATACTCTTTTGGTTTTCAACTCCCGTCACCAACCTCCATCACTGGCCGATCTTGAAGATGGCCGAGCTTCTAAAAATAATTAAAACAGTTCTACCACTGTCCAAATCCAGAATCTAATCTACAAATTCATTACTCTCAACTTAGAGACTGATCTTCAAGCTCAATCCATCTGATCCTAAGCCCGAATGGCTTAACCTTACGTCAGGTGACTCACGATCAAGCTTGAAAATATCTAATTTTTTGTCCAAACTTCAATAAATAATATCCAACCACCAGTAAGTCACGACAAATGATAGCCCAATCTCCAAAATACTTTGAATGATCCAAACGGTCTATTGACATTCGGTTATGGCTATTACAATCAATTTGTTATAGGCTCTATTTATAAATAGGACTCTTCAAATATGTTTTCTTCTCTAAGATCTTCTTCTTCATTAAAAATTTTTCTGAGCACTCTATTCTTATTGGCCAAATTACTAACTTGACTGTCGAAGGATCCACACCAAAGTCACCTCCGACCAGGGCTTTATCTTGTAGGTTCGATCGGTGAGATCCCAAACTCTACCTCCAGCAATCTCCAGCGATAATCCATTTTCTGAACTAATAGGATTAGCACCGGAGGAAGGGCTCATGAGCCCTTATTCTAAAAGGAGTATCAAGTGGAGCAATCATCCTCGATATTCAAGAAGAAATGCCTCCTAAAAGAGCCTCCTCTCGATGATCCACCACCATTGCCGCTCAACCAAAGCTAGAATTAGCCAATCATCTAGCTCCGACGCCTTCATCTATACTGCAACCTCCTTAGCCAGCAGCAATGGTGGACACAAGTTAGTTCAACCTACTGGTACAACACATAAAGAGCCTCACGGAAGTCATGTATGCTATGCAATAGACTTCGACACCGGCACCACCTGAGAAGCCATCATCGGAACATCAGGATTTGGAGCAGGGGAGATCCATTTGGAGAAATCAGCTAGAAAATCCTAGAAAGAAAAAATAGAGAGCTACAAATTCTTGTTTTAAGCATGATTCTACCTCCAAAAAGTCTCTACCCCTATCAAGTTTACTATACCTTGAGATTCATGATCAACATGATGTCCTCGATCAGAAGCTTCAAGATATAAACTGGCGGATCAAGGAGCTACACCATGCAACCCCTACTCAAAATGATGAAATTTGCATGGATCCATCATTCACCGTCCAGATTATGCAAGAGCTAGTCCCGCCAAACTTTAAGCTTCCTCAACTTGAAAGTTATAATGGAACTTCGGATCTAGTCGATCAGCTGGAAGCCTTCCAACCATGATGTTGCTCCATGGCACGCCACATGCCATTTTGTGCCGAACTTTTTTATTGACCTTGAAGGATGAGGCAAAAAATTGGTACTCAAGCTTAAAATTGGGTACCATTTATTTTTTTTGATTAGTTAAGCCATCAGTTTATGGCTCGCTTCGTCAGCAGCTAGCATTAGAGGAGATGGTTGGATTTTCTCATCAACATCAAGCAAAAAGAAGGAGAATCCATCTGAGCCTACATTAGCCACTTCAACACTGCTACTTTGGAGGTCTAAAATTTAGACCAGTCTATTACAATGGCTGCTCTGAAGGATGACCTTCTGAAGAATGATCTCCTCTTCTCATTAGAGAAGAAATATTCTTGAAACTTTGCTGATATGCTGGCTCAAGCTGAGGGCTACGCCCAAGCTGAGGAGGCTTTCAAGTTATGGGATGATGATGCCACAAGGGAGTGGCAAGTGGGGGAGTCCAGTAAACCCAATACCCCTGAAGAAAACTAAGAGAAGGTCGGCCACATTTTAGAATATCTCCTAAATACAAAAGAACCTAAACCCCACCTTAAGCTCGTCAGCCAAGAAGTCCTAATAGAAAAATATAGCGAAGCCTCCTTCCTAGAATATTTAATAACTATGCTCCATTAAATGCTTCAAAAACTTAAGTTTTGATGGAGATTAAGAAACAACTATCGAGGCTAGAGAGGTTGCGATCTCATCCAAATAAGCGCAATCCCAATAAGTACTATCTATATCATTATGATCACAATCATGATACTGAAGAATGTATCTAACTCCAAGATAAAATTGAAAAGTTGATTCACTAAGATTGGCTGGATCGATTCTTGCGACATCAGCTTAAAAGGAGAGAAGATCGATCAAGAGCTCTTCCATAATCAGAGCAACCTCAGAGGGAAGAACCTCAAGGAGACTGACCCTCACTTAGAATCATCAACATCATAGCTGGGGAACATCAGCAAGAAGAAGCCAGTGCATCCACAGAACCAGTGAAGAAGCAGAGAACTAAAGAACCTATTGCTTTTACTAAAAAAATGCACAAGGGGTTCAATTTCTGCATGACGACATGGTTATAATTTTTTTAAACATTGCTAACTATGATGTATGCCATGTCTTGGTTGATAATGAAAGCTCTACCGATGTCTTATTTTATGATGCTTTCTTCAAAATGTCTATACCTGACAGTTGTATGGGACCACTAAGTTCTCCTCTAATAGGATTTATCGGTGACTGATAAATGATAAAAATACACTAATAAAAGTATTAAATTATAAAATAAATTAAACTTTTTTTAAGAAATTAATATTTTTATTAATTTTATATAAGATAGAAGGTTACCAATATAAAGATCTTATTTTTCTAGATTAGATGAAATAAATTTCAAGCAAAACGGACTTCAAACGAGTCTGAAATTGAATTTCAAAGGAAATAAAAAAAAAAGTTGGTTGGTCCGGATCAAATTGGTTCAGAAAAATTGGCTCAGCAGACCGCCCGATCCGATCACGCTCAGACTGATCGCCCGCTGATGCCCAGCTTATGCCATGCTAACGTCAGAATTTTTCACGACGCATGGTGGACCGCTATAGTAACCAAGCGAGGGCATTTCGGAGATTTCACAAAGACAAGCACACTCCAATTGGATGAAGGAAGCGGCAGTCCATGCAATGCCAGGCTTGCACACGATCTACAAAGGGTATTCTAGGAATTTTATCTGATCCGACGGATGCTGTTCGCTGGGATTTAATCGAACGATGAAAATCTATACGCTAACGAACGGCAGATGCAGCTCCCAATCGAGATCCAACGGTGGAGATGCGTTACCAATTTTAAACTAAGAATCAGAGGCTTCTTTGGATGCGATCTGATGGCCTAGATTCGATCTTCAGGGCTGATCTAATGGTCCAAATAAATTTTGACTTGATTTAGATTTTTAAAATAATTTTTGAGTGATTTTTGGCCTGTTTGATCGACATCCAATAGTCAGAATTGATCTAGGTTTTTTTTAGTTATTTTGAGAGTTTTAAACCCGATTTCAATCGGATTTCGATCTAAGACCACCTGGATTAGCCTATTTAAAGGCCAGATACTTGCTGTTGCCAAAGAGAAGAGGTAGAGAAAAAAAAGAGAGAGTTGAAAATAAAGAGAAAATAGGAAGAAATAGAGAGAACAGACAGAGAGGTGTTTAGGGAGAGAAGAGAAAGAGTTTTTTTTGTTATTTTTCTTCCCTCTTCTTTTCTTCTTCCGAAGGCCACTACACAAAGCGACTTTTTTCTTCATCGAGTTCTCCACACCAAGAGCAATAGACAACCAATTTCAGCAAATAAACAGTCTAATTTCTTCATACTTTTTATTTTATTTACTATTTTTAAACTTGTTATCATGAACTAAATTTTTTTTACTAAGGCTAAGATGTAGCCACTCTTTTGATGCAATATTCAATATGATTTATTTTTAATTTTAAATTTATTTATGAGAAGTATATAAATCTGATCTTAATGCTTTTAGATTATTTGCCATCTTCTAATTAATTTGATGAACATAGATGATATGGACCAAGTACATCTATGTTATTGCTTCTTGATTATATACTTTATATTATGAATCGAATTATAATTCATATGCATGCGAGAATTTTAGTATGCTTTGGATGCAGCATATTTTAATTAGAGGATTTTACAAAACTTAATGCATCGATATTTATTTAAATTATATTTGAATCAAAGGATAATTAATAAATATTGATAGTTTTGCTACGTCTGGATCAAAGGATAGTAAATAAACTAGGAGACTCTACCATCACATGAAATAAAATTAACCTAATAACTTGAATATTGTATTGACTAAGTTGGTGAATCGATTGCCTTAATAACCTATTGCTCTTAAGTTTAAAACTTTAATAATTATACTCTCTCTATTTTTTTATAATTTTTAATTATTTCTTTATTTTTTATTCTCATAAATCAGTCTTCTAAATAAAGCATAGGAAAGAGCTTTTTAGTACTTATTTTTTAATCCTCTAGGGATGATACTCTACTCACTTACTTTATTACTTGATCGACTGGTGCACTTACCATAGCTATAAATTAGTATACATCAGTGACACTGTATCAATTGAGGGAATAATCACTCTACCAGTTATAGCATGTCAATATCCAAAATAATCTCGAGCTCAAATCATTTTTTTGGTAGTAAAAGCTCCCTCTATCTATAATGTTATTTTTGGATGACATGGACTTAATTCACTCTGAGCTATAGTGTCGATATATTATCTGAAGGTCAAATTTCCAACAAAATTTGGGGTCAGAGAAATCCAAGGTGATCAAGCTCTGGTTTGACATTGTTATACAATTACTTTGCAAAATGGTAAGCAGTCCGAAGTCTGCCTTGTAGATGGACTAGATGTGTGGGATGATCTAATTGAGAAACAGAGAGGACCTATTGATGATCTTATCATAATCTCTTTGAATAATGGGCAAAGATCATATAGTTCAAATTTGTTTAAATTTAGATGGAGAAGTTAAAAGATAGCTCATCATCTTTTTGCAAAAGAATGCATATATTTTTACTTGGGTTCCTACATATATGGCTGGGATAGATGCAAGGTGATGGAGCACCATCTGAGTATGGATCATGCGCACCAACCTGTAAAATAAAAGAAGTGAAGTTTTACGCCAGAACATCAAAAGGTGATTGCGGACGAGATAGACAATCTTCTTAAAGCTCAGTTCATTTGAGAAGTATCTTATCTAGATTGGATAGCAAATATGGTTTTTGTGAAAAAAGCAAATGAAAAGTAGTGAATATGCATAGATTTCATTGATTTGGATATGGCCTTCCCAAAGAACAGCTATCCCTTACCTCGAATCGATCAGTTAGTGGATGCAACCTTAGGCCATGAGCTCCTTACCTTTATAGATGTCTTTTTTAGTTATAATCAAATTCAGACGGCACCCAAAGATCAAAAAAAAACTATTTTTATTACTAACCATGATCTTTATTGTTATAAGATCATGCCATTTGGTCTTAAAAATGTAGTGTAACCTACCAGCACTTGGTGAATAAAATTTTTAAGGAGCAGATCAGCCATAATATAGAAGTTTACGTGGATGATATACTTGTCAAAAGCCAAACTTTGAAAAATCACATTGCTAACTTGGAGGAGACATTCAACATCCTTCGGAGATATAAAATAAAACTAAATCTTACTAAATGCACTTTTGGAGTAATTTCAAAAAAATTTTTGGGATTCATAGTATCAAGAGGGAGCATAGAGACAAATCCAGAGAAGATATGGACTATTCAAGAGATGACCATTCTCCGAACAATAAAAGAAGTCCAACATTTGACAAGAAAGATCGCTTCTTTGAATCATTTTGTTTCAAGGTCGATCGAACACTGTATGCCTTTCTTCCAAGTGCTGAAGCAACCAAAAAACTTTTGTTGAACTTTAAAATATCGGCAAGCCTTTAAAGAATTGAAAAGCTACCTCAGCTCACCTCCCCTTCTTGCCAAACCTGAACTAGGTGAAGAATTATTCTTGTATTTGGCAGTATTACCCATGGCCATCGAAGCTATCTTGATCAAAGAGGAGGATAAAGTTTAAAAGCCAATCTACTATATTAGTTGGATCCTGAGAGATGCTGAAAAAAGGTATACTAAACTAGAAAAACTAACCTTTATTTTGTTGATTGCAGCCAAAAAGCTCCGACCTTACTTCCAAGGACATACAGTGACACTCCTCATAAATCAACTTACAAAAGTGGTCCTTCACTAGCCTGATACTTCTGAGAGAATTGCAAAGTGGGCAATTGAGCTTACAGAATTTGATATAAAGTTTCATCCTTGGTTGTATATTAAAGCTCAAATACTGGCTGATTTTATAGTTGAATGTACTATTCTAGATACGATCGAGCTTAAGCAATAGAAAGCCAGTACTTCTAATCTTCAGCCGACCTCCCCAGAAGATAAAGTTGACTTTCCTAATGATTTTTAGGCTTTATATGTTGATGGCTTGTCCAATACTTTCAGAGTGAGCATGGGTTTGATTCTCATCTAGAAGGGGTTATTACCAAATATGCATTGCACTTTCAATTTGCAGCAATAAATCATAGAGCAGAATATGAAGCTCTAATAGCAGGATTAAAAATATCGAAAGAATTGAAAATAGATCATTTAAAAATCTACAGTGATTCACAATTGATGGTAGGATATATTAGTGGCAATTATGAAGCTCAGGAGAAAAATATGAGAAAATATCTGGATAAGGTGAAGAGCTTAACCTTGGCCTTTAATAGCTTTGATATTCAACAAATTTCAAGAGCAAAAAATTCCATAGTTTTCCATCTAAATTAGCTACTTTGGCTCGAATGACTTGCCGAAAGAAGTTTTCTTTGAGATTCTTCAACAACCAAGCTCGGAGGAACCTCAAACAATAATACAAGTGGACCATGAACTTAGCTGGATTGATTCACTGATCTCATATCTCAAAGATGACATCCTTCCTAGAGATCCTAAAGAAGCTTAAAAGTTGAGAAACCAGGCCTCTCGTTATATTTTCTATAAAAATAAATTATATAAGAGGTCCTATTAAAATGTCTTTGACCATCTGAAGCTGATTATGCCCTAACAAAGGTTCATGAAGGGATATGTGGGAATCATCTTGGAGTAAGATCATTATTTTATAAGTTACTTCAGCAAGGATATTTGTTGCCTAGCTATGCAACCCAAAAGTGGGGGGTGAATTGGATTTTTAAAATTTTAAAGCTAATTTAAAAATATAAAGATTGAATGATAATATGCAAGTTGTGTGTGTAAAGCAATTTAGGTTAGATAAAAATATAAAAGATAAAAATGCAAGAATTTAGTGAACTAAGAAAAGTGAGACAGCAAGCACACCACAAACAATAAAGTTTTATAGTGGTTCAGTGCTTTTCTTACACCTACATCCACTCCATAAGCTCCTACTTAAAAATTCAAAATCACTAAATGTATTCAACTAGAATACAACGTCAGTACCTCCGACCCTAGCTATCCCAAGCTAGCACACTTGTTTATCAGGTACAAGCTAATCCTACACACTCCGATTTAAGGTTTGGATCAATCCTCCCAAGTTTTAGAATCCCCCCAAAACTTGAAATAAAATAATAAAGTAGAGTAAAAGAGTTAATGACAATCAAATACAAATTTAGTTTCCTTAATGAGCAAATAAAATCTTAAGAATGCTTTTCACAATAATGAAGAAAGCTTTTTTGATTTCTCTCAAGGTTGTTGGTGACTTGAATGAGCTCTTGAGAAGTTGGTGAACTTGAAACGAAAGCTTCTTTACTTGAAGATGACTTTTTGCTTAGGACTAAATTGAATTCATGAAATCCCTTTTATTCTTTCCTTTTTATAGCCTTTTAAATCTTTAATGGATGAAGGAGAGAATTCAGGATAAGATTTGTAGCCATTGGAGATCTTAAAGAAATCATTAAAAACTGCCAAAACTGGACAAAACTAGTCATTATAGAAACTTTTCGTCATAGGGGTCAATTCATGGGTCGACCTCTGGCACAGGGGTCGACCTCAACCTCGAGGTCGACCTCTAAGATAGAATTCAGAAAATCAATCATTCTATATTTTTGACCTTCGAAACAGCAGAGGTCGACTCTAGGGTCGACCCTTGGTACAGAGACAACGTGCCAAATAGCCCATTTCAATAGGAGACGACCTAGGGGTCGACTTTTTTGTTTTAAACTTGATTTTCTTCCAAAATATGCATCCAAAAATCATGGGACTGCCTCCAAAAGATCAAAAATCTTCTAACTTTATCTTGAGGCTCTCAGATCAAAATTTGATAAAATTATGATTTTGCCCCTGAAATATGAAAAGTCTTTTTTTAAGCCAAATTCATTAGTATTCCCCTCAAATACTTTTTAATCATCAAAATCAATTCTTGGAGTAATAATCTCTTTCTTTTTGATGATGATAAAATATTTGAGCATAAGCAAAAAATAAAGCATGTAGAAGCCTACATCACTTACTAGAATATCATATTTAGTTATTTGATAATTACTGCATAAAAAGTAGTTTGAAGATTACTTATGGTTAGACACTCAAATTATTTGCAAAAGTGTTTGACTTAATTATTTTTTTATCAATTTTACTTTAATTTTGCTTATAGCTTAATTCTATTTACTCTACTCTCTCAAGTAAGATCTTAGAGAATTTTAAAATTCAAAAAAAAAAGCCTCCTCCTTAATTTATTTCATATGTTTTCCTATTACAACAAGAGTTTATAATAAAACTTTTAATTGGCTTATATACAACATAGTGTTTTCAGCATATCATAATGAAATTTTAGCCAATTCACAGGGGTTACATTTCACATCATTCAAATGATATCATCATATTCATATAAACATTCTAGACATAATAAACCATAACATTAAGTCAACAAAATATATAAGTGCTAAAGATATCAAAAGCATTCATAAGTGATAGGCCATCAATTCATACAAAATTTATGGATACGACTATCCATGACCCAATCAGCCAATAGAGACAACTAAGAGATATTAGATCATAACCTAATACAAAGATGACTAAACTAGATCTAGTAGAGATCATGGTTGGAAGCATCTAAATCAAATAAGAAATCAAAGATGTGATGGGATGTATCAGGGTCAAATCCAGGAGCACATCCTCGACCACATCTACCTCGACCACGAGTGGAGGTGCCTCGGCCACGTCGTCATGGACTACATGAGGGCACCAATCTATGTAGATAGAGTATCACTGGAGTCTCTGAACTCTCCTTAGAAAGTCAAAACCATCCTTCAGAACACCATGGAGTATGGCTGCCTCAGCTACAAGATCTAATATCTCTATCATGTCCTCTCTCATTTGGGGATGAGCTAGATCCAAAACCTACCTCTGTAAATCCAAAACTCTATCTGTCAATCTTAGAACACATCCCTCAAGGTCCTCAAGTCGTGCAGTTTGAGCTATAAGTATTTGAAAAATGGTAGATATGTGTGGAGTCATAGACTGATCAGAAGATGGGATGAAGTGAGAACTCTCCCCCAGAGTGGTTCTGGCCATCTACTGAGATAAAACACCTGCAATCCTCTGAGATAAAGTATCGATGATCGACTGAATCAACTGGTCAGTGATCATTTTGATCTGATCATTAGAAAATCTAACATCCGTGTCTCTGCTTCTCGATGGTGCCACAACTACATCTCTCCTCATTGACTCTAAGGGACTAGCCTCATGATCAGATACAAACTAAATATTAGGAGATCCTCTTTGATCATGAGGAGGTGAAGACGGTCCTTCCTCCTCAGCTTTCTCGTCATCCTCAACACCTTTGGACCAATTGCCATCGATCTTTGAAAAACCCATGCGATGCAGTGTGTAGCGGTTGATGGTATCAATGTGAGATAATCTGGTGACTGCCTCTTCCTCAAAACTAACTCCAAACCTCCTAAACACTAATAAGAGAACCATACCATATGGGAGATGTGCCTTAGACTTATTCAAGGTCTCTCTCATCATCTCAATTATCAAAACAAAGAGGTTAAAGGGAGTCTCTGTAATCACATGATACATAATGCATATGTCCCTATCAGATAATAAATCATGCCTGCCACTCCTAGGAACAAATAACTTGGTAACCATAGTGTGTACCACTCTCATTTCAGTAGAAAGAGTTTTGGCCTCTAATTTATTTAACTTTCCTTCAAAAACTCTCCCCAAGATGGCTCTCAGTCCCTCTTCTTTATGGATAAGTTTCATTTTCTTATAGCCCTCATAAGGTAATCTTAGAATTTCTCCCAAGTGAACTAGATCAAGAATAATCTCAATACCTTTAACAATAGATTTTACTATTCCATTGAAGTATCCCAAATTCAGGTAAAATTTTCTAACTAAATCTACATATATAGCTTCTTTCAACTTGCAAAAGTAATCTCATCCTTGCCTTTTAATCTTTGACACGAAGAAAAATCATTCTTTTTTAAAGAAAACAAAATTTACATTCTTTCCTGATTCAACCTTTCTATCAGACAGAGGGACCTTACTTGGAATGAAAGGAGACTGTGAAGCATGTCTGGGAGCAGAGGTTGGACCAGGAGAGGGCTCGGGTGTCGTTCTTTTTTGATGGGCTTCTTCCTTCAAGCAACGGACCGACTTCCTTCTTTATGGCAATTTCATCTTGGGCGCCATTCCAACCAATAGAAGCCTTAATCCTACTCAAGAGAGTCAAGAAAAAATGGAATGGAGAAGATTTGAAATGAAGAGGAAGGGTTTTGAGGGAGATAGCCGACGGTGAGTTTTAGGGCAAAGAGTTGCTAGAACCCTTCAATCCGCCCAAATAGAAAGAAAATAGGAAGTGATTTGGCTCCTTAAGGGATGATTTTGAGGAGCGAATTTAGGTTGGAAAGGAGATTTTGATAGATTTGATCGATTGAGGGAGTGGAGAGGGAGAGGGCTTTTGTTCGGTTGAATGAAAGAACAAGAAAGAAGGCAACAGGTCAACCTCTTCGATCAAAAATTTCAATAAAAAGCCCCTGAAGGGTTAAGTGCAATAATGATCAGAATGCCCACGAGTTGCCCTCTAGGTTGACCCATGGCACAGAAAAATCCAAAAAATGATGAAAAAATTAAAAAAAATTAAGATTTTAAGAATTGAAATTTTATTTCATGAGAATAATCAAGGAAGGTTAGATTTGAGCTTTTTGAGATAGAAAATTTGAGATATAGGCTCAATGTAAAGATTAAGATGATTTTTGATAGAAATGAGCTTGAACTTATAAAGATGTTTAGGCTAAAGGATCAAGTATTCCTAATTCTCTCCTAATCTCATAGAATTTATCTTCACTCAAGGTCTTAGTAAAAATATTAGCCAATTATTTTTTAGTACAAACATAATTAAGAATTATATCATTATTTTGAACATGTTCTCTTATGAAATGATGTCTTATTTCAATGTGTTTTGATTTAGAGTATTGGATTGGATTCTTAGATAGATTTATGGCACTAGGATTATCACATCTTATAGGAGTTTTATTTAGTTTAATGCCAAAGTCCTCAAGTTGTTGCTTAATCCATAAGATTTGTGCACAGCAACTTCCAGCTGCAATATATTCGGCCTCAGCCATAGACAATGCTACCGAATTTTGCTTCTTGCTAAACTAAAAGATTAAGTTAACTCCAAAAAATTAGCAAGTTCTATTAGTGCTTTTTCTATCTAATCAACATCCAACAAAGTCTGCATCTGAATATCCAATTAAATCGATTAATGAATTCTTAGAGTACCATAAACCTATGAATTGAGTTTCTTTTAGATATTTAAATATTTTTTTATAGTATTTAAATATGATTCTTTTAGATTAGATTGAAATCATGCACATAAACAAATACTAAATATGATATCTAATCTATTATTAGTTAAATATAATAATGAACCTATCATGCCTCTATAAATCTTTGTATCAACACTTTAACCTCCTTCATCCTTGTCAAGCTTACATGATGGACTCATGGGGGTACCAATGGCTTTGGAGCTCTCCATCCTAAATCTTTCAAGTAGTTGTCTTGTGTACTTGCTTTGGATGATGGAGATCTCTTTCTTTGTTTGTTTGATTTGAAGTTCAAGGAAAAACGTTAGTTTACCTATCATGTTCATCTCGAACTCCCCCTGCATGAGCTTAGCAAAATCTTGACATAAAGTTTCATTAGTAGACCCAAATATAATGTCATCAACATATATTTGTATTACTAAGATGTCATCATGATCTCTTTTAGTGAAAAGGATTATATCTATATTTCCTCTTGAAAATCCATTATTAAGCATGAATTTACTTAATCTTTCATACCAAGCCCTAAGTTCTTATTTAAACTATATAATGCTTTGTTTAATTTGAAAACATGATTTGGAAAAGCATAATTTTCAAAACTGGGAGGTTGTTCTACATAAACTTCTTCGATAATATATCTATTAGAAAAGCACTTTTAACATCCATTTAAAATAACTTAAAATTCATAAAGCATGCATAAGTAAAAATCTAATTACTTCTAGTCTAGCAATAGGTGCAAAGATCTCATTAAAATTAATTTCTTCTTCTTGATTATAATCCTTTGCAACTAATCTTGCTTCATTATTATTTATATTTTTATTTTCATCCAATTTATTCCTATATACCCATTTTGTACCAATTATTGGATAATTTTTAGGTCTTGATACTAAGGTCCATACATTATTTCTTTCAAATTGATTAAGTTCCTCTTGCATTACATTTATCTAATTATAATTTTTTTCAACTTCATCTATGGTTTTAGGTTCAAAATGAGAAATAAATGCAAAATGATTATATGCATCTCTAAGTGAAGAATGAGTTCTTACCCCATGCATAGGATCACCAATAATTAATTCTTTGAGATAATTGTGAACATACCTCCATTCTTTTGGAAGCTCATTAGTATCTTGAGGTTGTTCTCGTTGTCCTTCACCATCATTTTCTTGCTTGTCTTCGTGATCCTCTTCATTTTGAATTGTTGAATCCTTTATGATGATCTCCTTCATTCCTTCTATAAGGGGATCTGTATCATCAATATCCTCACTCTTTCTTGATAGAAGATCATTAGTCTCATCAAAAACAATATGTATCGACTCCTCTACTACTAAGGTTCTTTTGTTAAATACTCTAAAAGCTTTACTAGAAGAGGAGTAACCAAGAAAAATAGCTTCATCGGATTTTGCATCAAATTTACCTAATTTTTCTTTATCATTGTTCAAAACAAAACATCGATAACCAAAAATATGAAAATATGCAATGTTAGATTTTCTACCTTTCCGAAGCTCATAAGATGTTTTCTTTAAAATTGGTCTGATTAGGGCACGGTTTAAGATGTAACATGCTATATTAATTACTTCCATCCAAAAGTATTTTGAAGATTGCTTTCACATAGCATGGTACGGGCCATTTCTTCTAGAGTCCTATTTTTCTTTCCAACACCCCATTTTGTTGGGATGTCCTAGATGCTAAAAAATTATGGCTTATTCCTTCTTCATCACAAAATTTTTCAAAGCCTTGATTTTCAAATTTGGTTCCATGATCACTTCGAATGCTTTGAATTGAAAACCCTTTTTCATTTATAACTTTTTGATAAAACTTTGAGAAAACATGAAAAGTTTCATCTTTGTGTGCCCAAAAAAAATTCGTGTAAAATATGAGCAGTTATCGATAATTACAAAACCATAACATTTTCTACCTAAGCTTGTTGTTCTTGTACGATCAAACAAATCCATGTGCAATAGTTCCAATGGCCTAGAAGTTGAAATAATTTTCTTAGATTTGAATGAAACTCTAGTTTGTTTACCAAGTTGGCATCCATCATAAATTTTATCTTTTTCAAAGTTTAATTTTGGTAAATTGATAACTAATTTCTTTTTGATAAGCTTTGAAAGTGAATGCATACTAATGTGTGCAAGCCTACGGTGCTAAAGCCAACTAGTCTCATTAATTTTGGTATTCATAGCTACTAGACATTGCATGTTTATCATAGAAAGATCATTCAAATCTATCATATAAACATTATCATGTCTATGTCCAACAAACTTAATGTCATCATCATTAAGATTAGTTATAATGCATAATGAAGATTCAAAAATAACTTTGTAACCCTTGTCACAAAGTTGACTAATGCCTAAGAGATTATGTTTCAAACCATCTACTAATAGAACATTTTCAATATACTTGAAGGGAATGATACCAATGTTACCTATACCGATAATCTTTTCTTTGTCATTATCTCCAAAGGTAACCATTCCTCCACTTTTAGTATCAAGCATGATGAATTAGGACTCATCACCGATCATATGTCTTGAGCATCCGCTATCAAGATATTATCTTCAATTTTTTTCTTTGGATGCAAGACACACCTACATGCAAAATCAAGTCCCTACTCTAGGTACCCAAGTTTTCTTGGATCCTTTAAGGTTAGTCACAATGGTTTCTTTTGAAACCCATATTTTTTTTACATTCAAATTGTTAGAGAAACATGTATAAGATTTGTATCCTAGTTTATCATATTTAAAGCAAGTAACATTTAAAAATTTTTTGCTTTAAACTTTTTATTTTCTTAGGGGGTTATAGCCTAGACTGGTCTTATCATAAATGGCCTTTTGATTTTCAAGAATCATATGAAGTTTATTTAAACTTAAAATAAATTTTTCAACTATCGATTTTAGCTTGTCAATTTTATTTTTCAAATTTAGGTTCTCTTGAGTTAAGCCTAGTTTTTCACTTAGGATAGTTTCATTTTTTTTTAGCAAGACTTGATTCTTTAATTTTAGTTTTTTATTTTTAGTTTCTAACTTCTTTAAATCATCTACTAAATCATAGAAGGCTTCTTGAAGTTTTTTGAATGTAAATTCATTTGAGATTTCAGTACTTACCTCATTTTTATGTGCCATAAGGCACGGGTTGGCTTATTCATGAGCTACTTCCTCTTTGAAGCTTGAGTCATCACTATCACTTCATATTGCCACCATAGCCTTTTTTTTATATTTTTTGGAGATATTTTTAAGTTGAGGACATTCAGACCTAAAGTGTCCCAGCTTCTTACATTCATAGCAAATAAGATGCTGCTCTATATCCTTTTTCTTGCTATGCTCCCCTCTGGTAGGTAGCCTCTTCCTCATTCCTTGTTTTCTCTTCAAAAATCTCTTAAACTTTCTTATGATGATGACTATTTCTTCATCTTATTTTTCATCTTCTATTTCATCAGATTCCTCATCTTGTTGAGTGGTGGATTTGAGGGCTATTATCTTCTTCTTCTTAACATCTTTTTCTTGATGTTGTTTCATGCTTAGCTCATACATCATTAGTGATCCTAGAAGCTCCTCCAAAGGTAAAACATTCAGATCTTTGGCTTCTTAGATTGCAGTCACTTTGGCCTCCCATGTTCTTAGTAAAGATCTAAGAATCTTTCTCACAAGATTACTATTAGAATAAGACTTGCCAAGACTTTTAAGATCATTTATAATATCCATAAATCTAGTAAATATTTTAGTTATTGATTCATCATGTTCCATTTTGAAAAGTTCATATTTGTGCACAAGCATGTTAATTTTTGACTCCTTAACTTGATTAGTGCCTTCTTGAGTTACTTCTAACCTATCCCATATTTTCTTAGCTGATATGCATGTTGAAATATGATTAAATTTATTAGCATCTAAAGCATAATATAAAATATTCATGACTCTTGCATTGAGTTGAGCCATTTTCTTATCAACCTCATCCTATTCCTTTTCATATTTGGTTGATTCCACACCATCAATTATCTTAGTGGGCGTGTGTGGTCCATTAACTATGATACTCTATATATCATAGTTAAGTGCTTGTATAAATATTCTCATTCGAGCTTTCCAATAGGTATAGTTTGATCCATTGAAAAGTAGAGGTCGGTTTGTGGACTGCCCCTCGGCTAGAAAAATACTAACTTGGGTTGCCATAGATCTTTGGCTCTTTGATGGTTAAATCAAAGTAGAGCTAGAGCACCAAGCTTTGATACCACTTGTTACCCAGCTATG
Organism: Cocos nucifera; assembly: GCA_006176705.1. NCBI lineage: Eukaryota > Viridiplantae > Streptophyta > Magnoliopsida > Arecales > Arecaceae > Cocos > Cocos nucifera. The sequence continues at coordinate 137,012 of QRFJ01001023.1, read as the reverse complement.
CAATCCAAGAGGGGGGGTGAATTAAATTTTTAAAATTTTAAAGCTAATTTAAAAATATCAAAATTGAATGATAATATGCAAGTTGTGTGTGTGAAGCAATTTAGGTTAGATAAAAATATAAAAGATTAGAAATCAAGAATTTAGTAAACTAAGAAAAGAGAGACAGCAAGCACACTATAAATAATAAAGATTTATAGTGGTTCGATACTTTTCTTGCACCTACATCCACTCCACAACCTCCTACTTGGGAATTCAAAACCACTAAACATATTCAACTAGAATACAACATCGGTACCTCCGATCCTAGCTATCCCAAGCTAGCATACTTATTTCTCAGGTATAAGCCAACCCTACACACTCTAATTTAAGGTTTGGATTAATCCTCCCAAGTTTTGAAATCCCCCTAAAACTTGAAATAAAATAATAAAGCAGAAAGCTTCTTCACTTGAAGATGACTTTTTGCTTAGGGATGAATTGAATTCATGAAATCTTTTACATTCTTTCCTTTTTATAGCCTTTTAAATCTTTAATGGGTGGAGGAGAGAATCCTAGACAAAATGTATAGCCGTTGGAGATCTTAAAAAAATCATTAAAAGCTATCAAAACTGGACAAAACTAGTCATTATAGAAAATTTTCATTGTAGGGATTGACTCATGGGTCGACCTCTAGCACAAAGGTTGACCTCGAGATCGACCTCTAAGAAAGAATTCAGACAATCAATCGTTCTATATTTTTAGCCTTCGGAACAGCAGAGGTCGACTCTAAGATCAATCCTTGGGGTCGACCTTTGAGACAGGATTCAAAAAATCAATCATTCTTTATTTTTGGCCTTTAGAATAGCAAAGGTCGATCCTTGGCATAGAGACAGCATGCCAAACAGTCTGTTTCAGTAGGAGTCGACCCTTTTGCTTTAAACTTGATTTTCTCCCAACATATGTGTTCAAAAATTATGGGACTGCCTCCAAAAGATTAGAAATCTTCTATACTTGCTCTTGAAGCTCTTAGATCAAAACTTGATAAAATTATGATTTTGCTCTCGAAATATAAAAAGTCTTTTTCTAAGCTAAATTCATTAGTAATCCCCTCAAATGCTTTGTAATCATCAAAATCAATTCTTGGAGCAATAGTATTACTGGCCAACCATGCACCAAGATGAAGGAAAATCCTAATTTCCCGGGTCAGGTTCGTTCGGATCTGATTGGATCGAGAGGCATATTTAAAAAAAATTTTCTTAGATCCTAATCAGATCTGATACTTTTTCAGATCAAATTTATAATCTGATAATTAAAAAAATAAAACTAAATTAATTCTAAATTAATTTTACCTTGATTTTAGGTAATCTGATTACCTGTTGATGATCCTGCCGAAGCCCTGAGGTTCTGGATCTAGCCACGCAAGCGCCTAGCATC